>JABAKD010000028.1:13348647-13543647 GCA_012845835.1 Undaria pinnatifida
CTCCCCCCCCCCCCCCCCCCCCCCCCACCCCCGACACCCCACCCTCCCCCCCCCCCCCCCCCCCTCCCCCCCGTATTTCAAGTACGTGCCTCTGATATTGTACGTGCCACCACTGCTACGGGTACAACCTGTGATGACGACGACAACGACGCCGGCGCCACTAATGGTACCATTGGCGCCGGGTGTGATGTCGTTGTCATTTCCACCGTGGACCGAAAGCCCTTAGGTTTATGAGGGTCCCCCGGACAATGAGCTTTTGCAACCGTGACGGATACGTGCGAAACCGAGAGCGTACCGTCAGGTGATGATTGCTGCCGGGCCAGCTGACCATGCCCTTTTCAATCAGTTCCCACCGAACAACAGTCCCCACCGTCCTGCCGACCGGTCATGCGAACGAGATCTCGGAGATCACGACGTACCAAGAGGTCACGGACACGCTGTACAGTGCGAACTGGTCGTGTCAGATCGATCAGTATCTCTCTCGGCTCTAATGGCGTGATAATCCAGAGTTGGATACTAGCAAAAGGTGGGAACGTGGTATCGGCAAACAGGGCGTTTACGTGAAGGTCAGATGAAATCAAAAGCAATGAATGCGACAGCACGACTGGTGGCTAGAGGATTCAGCTGGCGCTCGGGAGTTGCCTACGATAAAGCCTTTGCCCCTAACGTCCGTCACCTCTTGCTTTCACTTGATGGCTGCTGTTGCGTGTGGGCTGCAGTTAGTCCAATGCCGTGTTGACGTTCAATAGGCGTTTTTTCAGGCAGAGCTCAAAGAGGTGGTTTTGACGCGCATGCCCAACGGCCAAAGAGCTTTGACTAGCAACGCAGCACGCATTAATTCAAAGTATGTACCGTGTAAAGCAAACGTCGAGGTCTTGGCACAAACATGTAGTCACCGGTGTGAAGAGTCTTGATTTTGAGTGGAGACTTACGGATCCCTGTGTGTCTACTGTAGATCGATTGAAGCGGGGTATGTTTCCAATATTTCAGGGGTGCACGGGGCATATATGTTTGCGGTAGGCCGTGACAAGAAATGTGGCCGGTTTTGCGAGGACTTGGACGACCTTATCCGCATCACTAATCTTGGAGATCCTGGTTGTCACTTGTCCCCAAACAAGGTCGCAGATTCGGTGTCGGTCTCGCAGAAGTATTTTACGGAAAAGACCGCACAGTATTGTGTGGCCCGGCCGCAGATAGGAACATCCTATTTCCGGCTAACGTGGATGGGCCCAATAGGGTGTGCCCATTCCGCGACGTGGTCGGGAGTTGAATGTGGCTTGCTAACCAGACGAAACGCTCGATTGCATTGGGGGCGGTGGCAAGGTTTGCGCATGCCCCCAAGCGTAAGTGCTGGAAGGCCGCGAGAGGGGTTTTAGAGTACTTGAATGCCTCGAGTAGCTACGGCGGTACGGTCTAGAAGGGCAGTGGTTTAGATCTGGTGATTTACGCGGATGCAGTTTATGCTCGCAAAGAGACAGGGCGGAAGCGTGTATCGGGTGGACCCGGATGTGGGGGTCTTATGGATTTCTAGGAAGCAGAAGTGGACCACGCTCTCCTCCAGTGATGCGGAGAATGTTGCAAAGGTAGAGCTTTATGAGGAGGCACTGTGCCTGGGGTCTACAGGGCGTCTTCTCTTGCCCGATTAAGGGGGCCCGTGCATCCAGGTATTTACGACAACAGCGGTTCTTTTCGAATGGGGGCTGACCCCGTAACCAAGCCCAATCGAAAGCACATTAACATTGATGTACGTCGTCACTTCCTGTGAACGTTTGTCGAGAAGGGAAAGTTTAACTGCTCTCGTGTGCATTCGGAATTCCAGCAGGCTGGGTTCATGATGAAACCTCTAAATCAGGCTGCGTTCCGTTTTACAGGAACGTTGTTACGAGTATGAGTTGATTCAAGATTGAGACTTTGCTTTTGAGAGCAATGCTTCAACATATTACGGTACTTGACACAATCGTTAAGGTTTCTACATTTAAACTGGTTATGATACTTGAGCCTTAAATATGGCCTTCGTTTTTTTTTCGACTTGAGCTTTGAGATTCTGTTTTGGAGTTTTGAGAGTCCGTTTTAGAATTTTGAGATTCGGGTTTTGAGTTTTGATGTTCTGTTTGGGTGATGTACAGTTCTAATTTTGGGTGTTAATATTTTTCAATGAGATTTGAGCTTCAAGACTCTGGTTTTGAGTTTTGGGGTTGCGTTTTTAAGTTTAGGGATTTTGTTGTGTTTGGTGATTTGATATTCTGGTTTTAAGGTTTGAGGTTCGAGTCTTTAGAGGTGTTGGAGCTGTGGATATGTTATATTTGTTCCAACCCTAATTCCACAGTTGATGGCTGTTTGATTACTGGGGCAGATGTTCCAAGGAACGTCAGCTGAGTGATGGTTATCGGGCAAACGTTGGCCTCATATTATATTGATCTTGAACACTCTGGATTTGGTGTTTGATTGAATTTGATATTCATTTTTTAAAATACATACTATAGTTTTTCCATGTACTTTTTCGAACGCACACTGCGGAGGGTCCTTCCAACGCACACTGTGTCGGGCCCGGGGGGGGGGGTTCGGGGGGGGGCGCGTGGCCCCCCCCCTTTCACTGCTACTAGCATCCAAGCACCCTTCGGCTGCCCTGCCAACCCAGTGCTGGTGGTGCATTTTGGGACACACACACGAACACCAACACACTCTACACTGCTAGTAGTAGCTGCTGGTGAGGGTCCTTCCAACGCACACTGTGTCGGGCCCGGCGGGGGGGGTTCGGGGGGGGGCGCGTCTACCCCCCCCGACACTGCTACTAGCATCCAAGCACCCTTCGGCTGCCCTGCCAACCCAGTGCTGGTGGTGCATGTTGGGACACACACACGAACACCAACACACTCTACACTGCTAGTAGTAGCATACAAGCACCCTTCGGCTGGCCTGCCAACCCAGCGCTGGTGGTGCATGCGCTTGAACGTTTGCGCCTCTGCTGTTCGATCCTGCTACATCACGATGCGGGACAGCAAAAAAACAACAACACAACACACAAACATTTTACTTCGTTGTGCCCTGAGCTGCGGACAAAAAAATCCCTTCCCAAAAAACCCTCCTCGTCCTTACAAAACCATAAAATTCAAACGGCTGCGATTCAAATCAAACGGCGTGACGAACTACACCCTCGCACGCAAACAACCACCTCGTGGGTGCATTTTGGGACACACACACGAACACCAACACACTCTACACTGCTAGTAGTAGCATACAAGCACCGTTCGGCTGCCCTGCCAACCCAGCGCTGGTGGTGCATGCGCTTGAACGTTTGCGCCTCTGCTGTTCGATCCTGCTACATCACGATGCGGGACAACAAAAATAAAAAAAACACAACACACAAACCTTTTCACTTCGTTGTGCCCTGGGCTGCGGACAAAAAAATCCCTTCCCCAAAAACCCTCCTCGTCCTTACAAAACCACAAAATTCAAACGGCTGCGATTCAAATCAAACGGCGTGACGAACTACACCCTCGCACGCAAACAACCACCTCGTGGGTGCATTTTGGGACACACACACGAACACCAACACACTCTACACTGCTAGTAGTAGCATACAAGCACCGTTCGGCTGCCCTGCCAACCCAGCGCTGGTGGTGCATGCGCTTGAACGTTTGCGCCTCTGCTGTTCGATCCTGCTACATCACGATGCGGGACAACAAAATAAAAAAAACACAACACACAAACCTTTTCACTTCGTTGTGCCCTGGGCTGCGGACAAAAAAATCCCTTCCCAAAAAACCCTCCTCGTCCTTACAAAACCATGAAATTCAAACAGCTGCGATTCAAATCAAACGGCGCGACGAACTACAACCTGGCACGCAAACAACCACCTCGTGGGTGCATTTTGGGACACACACACCAACACCAACACGCACTACACTGCTAGTAGTAGCATCCAAGCACCGTTCGGCTGCCCAGCCAACCCAGCGCTGGTGGTGCATGCGCTGGAACTTTGCGCCTCTGCTGTTCGGTCGTGCTCGTGCGGGGCATTTGGGACAACGAACACAACACACACCAAAAACATTTCACTTCGTTGTGCCTTCCCAAAAAACCCTCCTCGTCCTTACAAAACAATAAAATTCAAACGGCTGCGATTCAAATCAAACGGCGCTACGAACTACAACCTGGCACGCAAACACCCTCGCAGCGCACACCGCACACCCTCTTTTGCTATCCCTCGTCGGATACACCGCGCTTTTCGGCGTTACGCTGGAACGTTTGCGCCTCTGCTGTTCGATCCTGCCCTTGCGGTCTGCCATGTCTGCGAGCGGCGGCGTCTGCGTCCTTCAGTTCGGCTGCTACATACTTTCTCTCGCTGGTTCCTGTCGCAGCTCACCTACGCCGCGTGCTGTGGGTGTCTGCTATGAGCTTCTTCGCTCGTTCTAGGCTCCTCCTTCTCTGCGGCTGCGTGTTCTTCGCCCTCTTCAAACCTTACGGTGTACCACTTCCTCGTGCTGCGGCGGAATCTCCGCACACACACCATGCAGCGGAATGTCCCTACAGCAGAGCGGTATCTTGAATGGGGAGACCAACTCTTCCGATGCACATTCACAGGGCTCTCTCTGTGTGGTACATACGTGTGTAGCGCAGCAATACTCCTGTGTGTTTGCGTGTGTAGGATACGCGTACGTGTTCGAACCTGATATATATACTACCTCACTATCCTCCAGCGCTCCTGCGGTACAAATCCCTTCCATCACATGTGAATGCGTACGTGTTCGAACCTGCCATACTACCTCACCTTCCTCCAGCGCTCCTGCGGTGCAAATCCCTTCTGTCACATGTGAATGCATACGTGTTCGAACCTGCTATACATACTACCTCACCCTCCAGCGCTCCTGCGGTTCAAATCCCTTCTATCACATGTGAATGCAGGTGTGTACACGGCACTGCTTATACGCTGCGCACTCAGCATGGTCACAGCAGTGTGTGTGTATGTACAGCGGTGTGAACACAGCTCTCGCTGTGTGTAGCACATAGGCTTCATGTGTAGTAGCGCAGCCGTAGTACTCCTGTGTGTTTGCGTGGTAGGATGCGCGTACGTGTTCGAACCCCTGCCATACTACCTCACCTTCCTCCAGCGTTCCTGCGGTACAAATCCCTTCCATAACCACCTGTCGATGCAGGTGTGTACAGCGGTGTGCACACAGCTCTCGCTGTCTGTGTGTAGTACACATACATGCTTAGACTATGACATATGTATAGCGCAGCAGTAGTACTCCTGTGTGTTTGCGTATGTAGGATACGCGGACGTGTTCGAATCTGCTATACTACCTCACCTTCCTCCAGCGTTCCTGCGGTACAAATCCCTTCCATCACCTGTGTATGCATCATCTCCTATGTATGCAGTCTAGACTATGCGTCTCCAGCTACGGCTGTGCGTCCTGTAAAAAGTGTTCGTGTCTTTCAGCACGTTACATCCTACACGTGCGTACAACGTAACCCATGCGCACTTTGTCATCACACCATGTGGCCTTCCTAGCCAAATTCTGCTGTTCCCTTTACAGGGGACTAAGTACGAGCATCCCATCGGTGACATTCCCCGCCTCAAAGCGAAAGTCGCCAAATAAACACTCCGCCACTCCCGACGATCGCCAAGTACCTTCTCGCGCAGTCAAGTATGACAAAACATTCCGCCACTCCCGACGATCGCCAAGTGCCTTCTCGCGCAGTTCAGTGTGAAAAAACAATCCGCCACTCCCGACGATCGCCAAGTGCCTTCTAGCGCAGTCCAGTGTGACAAAACATTCCGCCACTCCCGACGATCTATGAGTGACTTCTCGCGCAGTCAAATGTTGTAAAACATTCCGCCACTCCCGACGATGGCCAAGTGACTTCTCGCGCAGTCAAATGTTGTAACACATTCCGCCACTCCCGACGATCGTCCAGTGCCTTCTCGCGCAGCGAGCCACCAGTCAAGTGTGACAGAACACTTCTCCACTTAACACCAAAAAGCACTTGGCTAAACATGTATTGTTCCTGCGGTACAAATCCCTTCCATCACCTGTGTATGCATCATCTCCTATGTATGCAGTCTAGACTATGCGTCCCCAGCTACGGCTGTGCGTCCTGTAAAAAGTGTTCGTGTCTTTCAGCACGTTACATCCTACACGTGCGTACAACGTAACCCATGCGCACTTTGTCATCACACCATGCGGCCTTCCTAGCCAAATTCTGCTGTTCCCTTTACAGGGGACTAAGTACGAGCATCCCATCGGTGACATTCCCCGCCTCAAAGCGAAAGTCGCCGAATAAACACTCCGCCACTCCCGACGATCGCCAAGTACCTTCTCGCGCAGTCAAGTATGACAAAACATTCCGCCACTCCCGACGATCGCCAAGTGCCTTCTCGCGCAGTTCAGTGTGAAAAAACATTCCGCCACTCCCGACGATCGCCAAGTGCCTTCTAGCGCAGTCCAGTGTGACAAAACATTCCGCCACTCCCGACGATCTATAAGTGACTTCTCGCGCAGTCAAATGTTGTAAAACATTCCGCCACTCCCGACGATGGCCAAGTGACTTCTCGCGCAGTCAAATGTTGTAACACATTCCGCCACTCCCGACGATCGTCCAGTGCCTTCTCGCGCAGCGAGCCACCAGTCAAGTGTGACAGAACACTTCTCCACTTAACACCAAAAAGCACTTGGCTAAACATGTATTGTTCTGACGCAGTATTCGTAATCACTACTACCTCCTCCTCGTTTTACTCGTGCGTGCGCTTGCCATGTCTGTCCATGTACGTAAGTACCTTCGTACCGAAATTCAATAATGAAATGCAATCCTACTATGCTATCATACCTACCGCGATACCATGGGGATTCTGTTTTACAGTAAATATATTTGTTGTGGGACAAAATGTTACGCCTATTTGGAAGTAATGCCTTGCCAAGTTTTATTTTATCAACCTCTCCATACTTCAAGATCCGAAGAATAACGCAAGAGTACCGTTCAAATTCAAAAAAATGCGCACTTCATGCTTGTCTCGCTCAGCCTCCATCCGCGTTGACGTCGAGGTGTGGAACGGATAAGGCAGGGTGAGGGGCGTTGGAACCGCCCCCCGAAGACGGCACTCAAACGACGCGATTTGACCAAGAAATTCTAGTTCGGAGAATTCCATACTGAGGCCGAGACGAAAAAACTCCTGACCAAATCCCTGTCCCCTGAAAAAAAAGAATCATTATACGATATATATATGGATATATTTCGAAGAATTGCCTATTTAATGAGACCAAGTTTACCGCGGAATTAGGTATATATCGAGAGAGGGTATTGGTACGTATCATACATCGTGTAGTACTGGCTGTTTATGATATACAGTCGGTGCCCCGATTTAAGAGCACCCCGTGACAAGCCGAAACAAAAGCCCTCTGCACGACACACACGCGCTGCGATATAAAAAAGGTACAAAGTATAAATAATGTCGCCTTTAGGCTTTTTGCTTTCTGAATGACGGGACTCTCTCTGTTGTAGCCTAGCCTCACTTGACCCAAAATCGTCGGGTTTCGACGTCGTTCTTGTTCATTGTGGTATATCGGGTGAGAGTGCAACCTTGGGCTTGCATGTATGGTCGTCTCGATTTGACACCGTGGTATGGCGACCAATGCATGTTAGGCCTTTTAATACGTCCCTCGAGAAGGGAGTAGGGGGGTTGTTGAGAGTGCTCACGCTCTCGGTGTCGAGATATACATGTAACAGGGTAGTCAGGTGTTCGCAAATACAATAGGAATGCCATTTTGATGATTCTTATTCCGTGGTGCCTTGCCTGGCATATCCGCTTTTTCGAGCTCCCACGAGACTTCCACAGTGTATATACGCTTTTCTATCTCTGCACATCTTGCGTACCCTTTATAGAATATATCTCGACCTGGTCATCGGCGAGGGGGTGGATTCGACAAAGGAATAAGGCAGAAATCCGCGATAAGTCAAAGAAGTGACCCCCCTGCTGCTCGTAGCTTTCGTCCAAGGAATCTGCAACGAGTAGCGTCGTTAGAGATTCGTGTCTGCTGTCATGCGGAATGACTGGGGAAAGGGACATAGTTGACGTTTCCCAGCCAGCTCCAACGCGGTGAGTTTATTGAACTATCCAATGACTCTCCAACGCACGGTAAGATCACGAACCATCCCTTGTGCTTGTGTTGACGAAGGAGTCATTCATTGGTTGGGGTTGCACGTCTTGGGTTGACTCATGCTTATAACCTTCTGGGCGGTTCAGCTCCTCGAGAAAGAACGTTCGGTTAGTTTTACATTTTACGAGTGCATTTGTTGAGGACTCCAGCCCGGCTGAGCTCTTCAATACGGAACTACCGGTTATTATGACAGTTTTCGAGAGTATTTGATCTAGAATCCCAGCGAATAGATATTTCGTCGGATTGCGCGAACGAATGCCTTCGAAGTCATGTTTCGGGTGATGGTGATGGATCATGATGATATTGAACTCTTCATGTTAGGAGCTCAGGAATCTCCGCTGTACCCGCAGGTTGGCATTACTAGGAGGAAGGTTTTGCATCGCTGGTTTGACTGAATCGCTCACACTGTGGGTCAGAATAACGTGGTAGGAGTCAAAAGCGTTGGCATGCACTCCGCTGAATCGGCAGGTCCGTCAGTGGTGGGACAACGGTTTCATGCACTGTTCACGGCAAAAGCTCAAAGATGCGGGTCGAAGCCCGAATATTTCCCAAGTTAAGAGACGTTATTTTAATGATGACTCCCGGTGTTAATGGAGTCACGCGTTTCCTAAAAAAAGTCGTTTTTCAGCGTGTCACCCCGTCCCCTCCAATTCAACCCCAAATAGACGTGAATGGCAGCCGACGCCAGGAGCCACCTCGCTGAACATTCTCGAAAACACCACAAATCGCCCGTGTGAGCTACGTGTGATGTGCATGGTATCGTGTCACCAGCCAATGGTTCCCCCTGTGCGCTCAACTTTAGGATTTTCAGTTCTCGACACAGGCGTCGAGACGAAGTCCGTGTGATTGCAGCTCTTAGCGGTACGTTTGTTCCAGCAGCATCCACAATCCACATCAAATCACATCACACCACCAGTGATTGTATCATGTTTGCTGGCCGACAAACGGACATTTCAGGTCTACTATTTATCACACACCGCGTAGAGGCCGATGCTCGATCTGGGGGCTACTGATCGTTGCTGTTGCTTGTGGGCACGATATCTTTAGCTGCGTTCGACTTTACGCAGCCCTCTCTTTTAATTTGAATTCTCGTGTGAGTTTGCTGGGTGATCCAAATTTTCATCGACTTCGTGCGGTGCAGCTCCACTTAACTACTTTGGCGAGCGAAGCTCTTGCACGTTGAATGGGGAACAGCATTTAACTGCTCGATCGGTGACCCCTTGGCGACAGTTTTTGGGCCAAGAATACAATATCAAAATCATTATGTTCGCCTGCTCGTCAACAATTTTTCATCCTACGTTCAATATACGTCGTGTTTATAGGAGGCAGACAGAGATGTATCGGACTGAATACTCTCACTTTAGAGCCTATACTGCAAACTAGGGGATACACTATGAAACCTGCGACCCGCTCCATTAAGTTGGAGAGATAGTACGTTGTGCTGGGTTGCCAGGCTCAACACCAACTCTGGGCTCAAAGTTTCTCACCGCTCCGGAAGGCCTCACCACCTAACAAAGAGTATGCACGCCACACCTCCGGTATTAAGCGCCTTTTCATGTTGCTGGCGCTGCTGAATATCAATATCTATCTCCCAAGCATAGATTACGACACTCACGACCCTCGCCAAAAGCCCCTGCTAGTAACCGCGTCCCCCCTAAATTGCTCCCGCTTGTTAAACGCAAAACTTGAAGATATCGTAAATAACTATGCGTAAGTGTGAATGCTTGACAGCTTGCAAGCCCGCTCTTACGTTCCCCGAGAGAGCTGCATACAGCGTCTTCCATAGCAGAAACCTATCGTCTAGGTCACCAGCACGCTAGATTACAAGGAAATCATGACCACGCGGTACAATCAAAGAATGTGCGAAGCTCTTACCGTCTACCCAAATCGCCAAAGTCACATCCACCGCCCAAGTTTGCTCATGCAGTCACCACACCAAGTTTTGACCGGTGTTTCGTGAGGTGGACAACGCGTGTCATGCGCGCGTGGACGTGGCACGGGTTTAGCACCACGAGTCCAATTCAGGGTGTGCCCCCACCATGGGGGCCCAGAGGGCCACCGGGGCCCCTCTGGAGTGACTCTGGAGGCCCCTTTTCGCGTAGTACTTACCGTAGTCCAGTGTTTGAACATATGTGGATATGTTTTGCTATACTGAAATGTGTGAAACGTGCGTCTCCCCCGAATTTGTACCTTCCAGGACGCGTAACAGCCTCGAGCAGCGCGGAAAAAATTATTTTTCACTAGTTTTCGCTTGCGACGAGAAAGACCCCCAATTGTTTGCACCTGGGACGAAACAAGTCCAAACCTTGTCATACCCTTAACGCAGACCCGGCCAACGTGCCTCGATTGCCTCGAAAAAATGTCGTGAAGCTCAAAGTAAAGCCTTATGCGCTGCATCTCCAGCAGACGGCGAGCTGTGAGAAATCATTACGAAATACGTGCGATACCACATTTTACCACGCAAGGCCAATCCTAACGATCACAAAAATGTCAGGGTTCCTGACGAAAGAAAATGACAGTTTCACGAATGAATGGCGATATTTGTCAGGAATCCGGGCTTTCAAACCGTCTTAGAACTTTTCAAAAATATTAATATCCGGATTCTTGCCACATCAGCGTGATTTGCATATTTTAATCGTGACATCTCAAATATTTGAATCGTGACTTTTTATGACTTCAAACTGGCAGGTATCACGACCGTCTGTCGGTATTGGTGATATTTTGCCGTGGTCAGGAAGGACCGTTAACCATCATCTTGGCTTTGACCCTAAAAGTAGTTCAGCATTGTGTGGGGTAGCAAAACAACCCTTGAGCGTGTTAAATAGTAGGATACACCCGCAATCCATCGGTTAAAGGTAGATGTTAACTACATAGTCAAATGAGTGGATGCAGAGTACTGGGCAAGCTGTCGAACCATGTGATAGAATTTTTTTTGTTTCGTATGGAAGAGGACGCATATATGGTACTGCGTTCCACCAGGTAATAACGTGTTGACGGGTCACATGCGTAAGATCAGAGCGTTGATTAGGTCACGTGCGTAAGATCGAAGCGTTTACTGCGGCACGTGCGTAAGATCGACCTGGGTGTCGTATGTAGTGGATACCACCATACAAAATAATTTGTTAGAGTAAAAAGGAAAAGACACGAGTGCTTGCACATCGAGTTCACTCTTCACATCTGCATCTGAACTTGGACAGTTTGTAGTGCCGTAAGTTTTGTCGGCCCAACAAGAGCCCATTGAAAGTGATCCACCATGGTCTAAACCATCATCGGTCAGGCTCGAGCTCGTCTCGCCACGACTTTGTGTTGCCCTCTGAAGACCGTCATCGGTCAGGCACCACCACATTAATAACAGGTTATGAGACTCGGTAGCGTGTTACACACAGCGCATGAAAACCGTCTTCGGTGGAGCACAAGACTGGTAATTTTGCTTGAACACTACGCAAAAACTTGAAACCAAACGTGAGTCGAGTCGAACGGCCCTGGAACAACGTGCACGAAGAAAACGTGAGCCCGGCGGACAGACCGGTAAGCTTGAGGCGAACTCCGTACAAGATCGAGCTGAACGAGAAAAGGAAGCCCGGTGGACAGACCGGCACGCTTCAGGCAATGTGCGTACAAGATCAAGCTGAAAGAAGAAAAAGGAAAGCCCGGCGAGCGGGTCGGCACGCCGTGGGTGTCCCACGGACAGGTTCGAGCTGAGTGCGAGAGTAAACACGTCGGCACAGGCCAGCACAAGCGACGGATTCAGAGCAGTCATAGAGGAGCCCGGTTACGTGGTGACATCAACCATAAGGAATACCCAAGATTTGATGGGACCAAACGGGAGAACTATCGCGAATGGAGCTCAAAGACCCGAGTAGCCTTGTCTGTATCAGCCAAAGACGGGTTCGATTCTCTGAACGGATCGGTTGAAACGGTACCAGCAATCACAGAGAGTGACACCCCGGACACATCGACGAATCTGGTCGAAATTCAACGCTGAAAGCAAACGTGCGAGACCCTCTTCTCCGTACTTCACCTTGTCACTATCGGCCCTGCAGCTACACAAGTTCGACAATATGAAGACAGGACTTCAGCGGGGGGTCTGGAACACGGACAGGGGGCGTGGAACGCTTTGCACACCAAGTACAACAGCAAAAGCAAGGAAGCACGGCGCGCCTGCCAAGAAGCTTGTGAGCTTCCGGATGGAGAAAGGGCAAGATCCTGATGACTATACCATCAAGCCAATGGAGATTCGTGTGCGGCTGCATGAAATGCAAAAGAAAATCACGGACGAGAGGTGTGAAGACATTTTGCTACAAGGTCTGACCGACGGCTAGGAGTTCGTAAAGATAACGAGCTGTCACAGCCCAAACTTCGAGATTCAATCAATGATGAGAAACTTCTACACCGACTGGCTCTCGAGACAAGGACATGTAAACAGGCTAGCCGGCAGAGGAGCGGCAATGACAACCACCAAAGGATCACGGAAAATACGATGATACAATTGCCAAGAATTCGGACCCATCAAGCGAAACTGCACAAACAGCAAGAAGGAGCGATCTGCTACACCACAATGGTGCTCGCTACACAACTCTACGACACACAGCGATACCAAGTGCAACGCTCAGAAATGGAAGCACAATACGGAGAACCAACCACAGGGGGAAGTACAAGGAGCTCACACCGCGACTGAGTCGGCGGCGACAGAAGAAGAAGACGACTTCGGGTATGCCTTCGTAACGTCTGGATGGACCCCATCAGCGAAGTTTCAGGGAACTGCGCCACCAACGGAGAGAAGGGAGACTAGTGCGGACACATCCAGACGTGCTCCGAACCCTTGACCACGCTGGTGGATAGTGGAGCATCCGGGAACGACTTTAATGATGATCTTCACCCGGGTCTGAAGGACAAGCTGCTAAACTGCAAGCCTCGAGAGACCCCACAAGATACTGACCGCAAGACGACACGATCTACCGGAAACGGCGACCGATTCGATTTCGGGAAAAATCATTGACACGGACGGCAACAAGCATCCGGTAGAACATGCAGATTTGGTCGCACCTGGGAGACATAATCGTTTCTTAGCACTGCTGCTGCTGCTGCTGCTGCTCATGCTGCTGCCCAAACTCGAGGACAAGGTCTGCGAAGGGGTACTCTGTAGGTACAGCTTGAACAGCAAAGTATACTAGATATATACAAACAAGACGGCGCGAGCGACAGAGAGTCGCAACGTCATCTTCATTGAGACCCCAGCATCGACACTGGCTGATAGCACTGGGGGCAACACCACTGGCGTCGCCGTCAGTACTCACGAAGACAGCTCGCCGGCGGAAAACACGGAAGACATCTGTATCACGTACAGCGAAGAGATGGAAAGCCTCCTAAAGAAGTGTCGAAGCTCACGAGTAGGAATATGGACCACTCAACACCAGCTGGCGAGGAGGAACCGACCGCTGAAGACGCCGGCAGTGACGAGACACTCGAGACGACCCGGACAGGAACATGGTCGACAGACCACGAACTCGAAGGCACCACATGTGGGCGCACACGCAAATTGTGCCTTAACTCCGGTCTCACGCAAAGGACTATACCTTCACCAGCAGCGAGAACTGCCTAACCTGGGATTGCACACTAGCCCAATGGTAAGCGATGCAGAGGTAGCGCACGAGAAAGAAAACACGATGGAATACGCGCTGGTAGGTGAGAGAGAACACAGGTCAGATGGGGCACTAGCACAGGATGGACGTATACCTGGAATACCCCCAAGAAACTGGAAACCCCGTCTCTAAGCACAGTTCTGATGGGGAAGTCATTACGGTTCCGAACACATTCAAGGAGGCCATGGAATCGCCACAAGTGACCAAGGTGAAAGAAGCCAAACAAGGAGATGGACAATTTCCAGAAACACGCAGTCTTCAACCTGGTATCTCCGGACTCAGTACCACCGGAGCACAAGGTGATCGGGACCAAATGCGTCTTTAAGATTACAGCCGATAACACGGTGAAAATCAAAATTGTGGTTCAGGGGTGGGGACAAGTGTCGGGAATCGATTGTGGCTGCACATATTTGCCTGTATGCCGCATTCAGAGCGTCTGCATGGCACTCGCCATAGCTGCGAGTGAAGACTGGGAAGTGCTCAAGCTTGATGTACAGATGGCATTTCTAAACGCCGAGGTTCAGAAGGAAGTGAATGCAAGGATTCCTCCAGGCTACGAATCCCTCGACGCTACAACTGGACGTCCCAAGCTGATGAAACTCAAGAAGAGCATGTACGGACTTCGTCGAAGCCCTCACAACTTGTTCAACACCATCGACGATTCACTGAGAGACATGGGGTTCACAGCGACTGCGTCTGATCCATGTGTCTACATCTTCGGCTGAGACGACAACCTCAGCATTTTGACCATGTACGTAGTCAACCCCTCTCTTTTCGGATGAGACACGCCGCTACTGAAGGACTTTGAAAGCCAGCTGATTGGCCGATTAGCCATGACGGACATGGGAGACGTCTCGATGGCGCTAGGCATGCAAATTACCAGAGACAGAGAGGCTAAGACTCTGACCATTAGCCAGGAGCACTACGCCAAGTCAGTTCCGGCACGATTCGGCGTGGCAAAATACAACCGAGAGCAGACGACGGAGCAGGAACGGAGGTTTGGTTTTCTGAAGAAGCTGGACACGATGCTGCTAGACTCTACGGGCATTCAACTTTACCAGGCCATCGCGGGGTCGCTGTTGTTCTCGAACCAATGCACTCGCTACGACATCACCTACGCCGTCAAACAGCTGACCCGAGCCATGAGCAAACCATCCAAACTACATATGACAGAAGCAAAGCATCTTTTATGCCACCTAAAGGGAGATATGGGGCTGGTAATCAAGTACAAGACAGTGTCTTTCGAAATGACGTGATTTTGGGATGCAAGCTGGGAAATAGCCGTGAAAATGGCAAGTCAACCTGCGGCTACTTGTTCATGCTGGTTGGAGGGCCACTGAGCTTCAAGACTGCGCTACAGTATCGACGGCGCAGTCGACTCTGGAGGCGGAACTCATCTCAATAGCACACGCAAGCAAGAAGGGAGTGTATCTACCCAAGATGATGGCCGAGCTGGGATTTGTTAAGCTGTTTGAAAGTGTACCGCTCTTTGGCGACAACATCGGAGTCCTACACATAGCAGGAAACAGCACCTACAGCTCTTGCACGAAACACGTCTCTCTGCGCTTCTTTTACTTGAAGGAGCTAGACAAGGACGGCAAAATCATCATCCACCACGTGGAAACACAGAAGCAACTGGCAGACGTAGGGACTAGGTTCCTCACGAAGAACACGCATCGGCACCTACTGAATCTTATCGAGGCAGACACCACATACAATGAGATCTAAGTAGGAAACGAGCAACCCAAGATCGACGATAATGAGTACACGTCAAGAAACGACAAAGAGAAAAAGGAAATAATCCAAGATCGACCTGAACGGAGACCAAGTTGTGACGACAACGTGCGTATTTTTTACAAATACGGGAATTCGACACCAAGATGGATCGAGATCAAGAGGAGCCATTTGGACGAAGCCCCACGTCATCATCACACATTACTATATCAACATCTACACCATGTCCGACAACCAGGAACGCGAGGAGGTTCACACCGGGGATATTTCCGACGAAAGTATAGCTACGGGACAAAAACGACGAACACGCTTGTACGACAGGTTTCCTTTCTGGGAAGAAAACTACAGAGAAGAGGCAGCGGCGGAGATCGCCAACTGGACCATCAAGCAAGGCGTGGAAGACTACTCCGATAAGTCATTTGGAACGTTGGTATGGAATGTGATAGAAACAGGGGAATATGACGACTTGGTGGAAGCCCAGCGTTTCTTCGAGTTTCTCACCAGCGCATGGGCCCAAGCTGCCTCCCCAAGTTGAGACCAAATGGTCCCAGCTCGAACACTTCTCGATAGCAATGTGCAGGCCAAGGGGGTGGCCGCGAACGGGCGGCGTGGAAGAAGAATTACCTAGAGAAGCTCAAGGAGCAGGAGGACGAATGTGAGCGCAGCCTTGGTCGTACGAAGGCTAGACTCGAAAGAGAGAACGAAGCATGTCTAGTGGAACTTACACACAAACAGTCAGCAGTAATGGATGATATTCGAGCAGAAGTATGGCAGACCTCGTCGGCAGCGACGGAGGCGATTGCCCATCTAGCCTAGCCGAAGACACCATTGGCTCTATAACGTCCACCGTGACGCGTAATGTCAGAGCTGAGTTGCACAACATCGTTAGAGAGAACCTACCGGACAACTGGGGGGGGCGGTGAAATGATCATCGGAAGATCTAAAACATAGCATACGCAGGCTGAGCAGAAATAGGAAGATACACTCTGATACGATCCTGTTCCTGCAAATAACGCCTTAAACAAGGAAAGTAGAGTAGCTGAGCAGAGAAAGAGGACACACTCTGACACGGTGTTGTTTGCAAATTACGGTTCAAACCAGCATATTATAAGGGCGATTATGGCCTAGCATATTTTGTACGGTAATTTCATCTAAGGAGGAGTGTTAAATAGTAGGAGTAACCCAGAATCCATCGGGGAAAGGCAGATGTTCATTACATCGTCAGATGAGTGTATGCAGAGTACTGGGTAAGCTGTCGAACCATGTGATGGAAGGTATTTTCTTTCGTATGGAAGAGGACACATATATGGTACTGCGTTCCACCAAGAAATAACGCGTTGACGGGTCACGTGCGTAAGACCAAAGCGTTGACTAGGTAACGTGCGTAAGATCGAAGTGTTTACTACGTCACGTGCGTAAGATCGACCTGGGTATCGTAAATAGTGGATACCACCATACGAGATAATTTGTTAGAGAAAAAAGGAAGAGGCACGAGTGCTCGCACATCGAGTTCACTTTTCACATCTGCATCTGAACTTGGACAGTTCGTAGTGACATAAATTTTTGTTGGCCCAACGAGAGCCCATTGAAAGTGATTCACCATGGTCTAAACCATCATCGGTCAGGCTCGAGCTCGTCTCGCCACGACTTTGTGTTACCCTCTGAAGACCGTCATCGGTCAGGCATCACCACATTAATAACAGAGTGTGCATGTATCCTAATATCTTGTGCGCCATAATTGTGTCCAGCACATGTCGTCCGTCTACAGACTTCATTGTGGCTCGATTTCGTCCACAAAAGAGAACGCTACGGCCACATGAGGTCACGGTCTAGCAGTTCGTAGAGACGTTCGTTGTGTGGCCGGTACCACTCACGAAATAGCTCCTCCTCGTCGATCATCATATCGTACCTGACACGTCATAGCGTGGTTTGCAAGCATCGCGCGTGGGGAACGAGGCGGATTATCGTATCGATGCCCGTCGCAGCTCGCAAAAAGTAATGGTAGTCGTGTTCGAGCTTGTCGCACGGGATGGAGTACCGGAGACGAATACCCCCTTTTCACACGTGAATATGCAACCCTAGCTTTTGGCCTTCAAGAATGGTGTGGGATCACCCTGCCCTCTCAAGCCACAGGTCGAACCTCTCTACACCTTTCTTCATGTGTTGGAAATATTCAGGACTGGGTGGCATACCCTTCTTAATCAGCTCGTCTGTGCGTGGAGAAGGCCAACCAAACTAGCGAATGCGCTGCGACTTCACCGTTTCGTCTAGAAGGTACTTGCCGGAGCACCTGTTCGGGTTACTGCACCCGCCGTCCACGCAACGACTACTATTTGGCAGGAGCTTGGCGGACAATCGGTATGCTGTACGTACAGAGGAGCCTTCATTCGCGTTAATAAACATACCTCAAATAATTCCATATATACAATGCACTCACTTGACGGGTTATGGGGATGCTCTGCTTGCTTTTCAGGCTGTTCCAGTTGGCGAAAAATCGACAGTTATTGAGCAGTTTGAGCAAGTCCACCTACGTTTACTTGTCCTGACGCCAGCAAAATGCTACCCATTGCTACTATTTGCGACAAACCTCCCCCCATGCTCAAAGTAGTTGATGCCTTCGCTGCGGCCTCGTTCGGAACATTCGCCCTTGAACTCGTTTGAAGAGTCGTACTTAAACTCATGTTCGGGCAGGCCAGCAAACTCCGCCACTGCGCCCACAACAGCAGTGAAGTTCGCGAACATCTCAGACGAGTCGATTATCATGATCTGGGGAGGTGGATTGGAGGAGAAGTGAAAGGATTATGTCGGCATCGGGATCTGATACGAACAATTTTCTTTGAACGGACGAGAGTGTCAAAGCAAAACGTTTGTTGAACTGAACTACGGGATGCATCGCAGCACCGCAGAACCAGCTGTGGCTACCTCTGGACCAGGTGTTGGGTTGGCTTCAGCACCCCCACACCACGCTCGAACGATAGCAAACTCAATTGCTGTGGGTTGTCCTGAGTACTCGATCAGCCATGCGATTTGCGGAGATGCTATCACAAGAGTCATACGAACGTGAATACTCTGGTCTACACTCTATCCCATGCACTGCGATAATGTAGTTTGACCGAATGGGTTCCGTACCTGGGAGCGGCCGAACACTCGAAACCACCTCTCAAGTTGGTCCGCGTACAGGCCTCTGTAGAGTGGGTGGAAAACCTCCAATGCCTGGGAGCATTTCCACAAATCGGATGAGGACGCGTTTTCTCCCCGGCAAAGCGCCGTGTGCGGCTTATAGCCCAAATCAGCCTGGTCAAATGGAATCAAGTATTGTCGCTAGTTTGAGTATTATACCACATTGTCGACATAAAACCCATCCCCGCTACTGGGCTAATCGCGTCAGGGTGATGTGCACGTGAAGAGCACACGCGGTGACATATGTCATAGTTTAAATCAGACGTATCAAACACCTCGTGTGTACACAACTTTTGGTGTGCTTTCTCTATCTGGCAGATGACATCGAGGTCGGCGGGTTAACTGTTAGTTCGCGAGGAATCGACGCACCTGTAACTGCTGGGTAATCGTGGCCATTCTTGTGTTGTTCCTGGTTGTTGCACGCTGCTATTCGCATGGAGCGAAATACAATCTTGCACATTGTGGCGATTTTCCAACAGCCATGGGAACCATATCGATAGAAAACAAAAAACATAATAGATAGGTGCGGCTCACCAGGATGCACCGGCAGCAGCTGTCGGGTCTGGAAATAAGACCGACCAGTACGCAACGTAACGCCAACCAAGCAACAATACTCTGGGTACCCTCACCCCCTTTGCTCACCCTTGCCAGGTACTCCTTAGCCCACCCCGGAGGGTGGAATTCTTTCATCGACAAAAAGTCTTGGTGGGGATTTCCTCTGCACATGTCCATCCGCAGATGAGAGAAGTATCTGCGGCATTTATAGCGTATTGATGCATGTGTATTACGATAATGTCAGTGTGATGCCCAGTCTGTTTTCCTATGTTGTCTCCCCGTCACCTTCGACGGGCGCGCAATTCTTCGTAAACTTATAATAGCAAGAGAGTTCAAGCGCCTCTTAAATTACACAAGCTACCCATTGTGCTAATGTTTCCTTCGCAACCCACTCGGATATAGCTTGCGCCCATGGGCGCCATCCTAGAATATCTATGAATCCCGCGCAGCGCGAAACCTTCGAAATGTTTAACGGAGATTCATTGCGCTTTACTCATCTACTCTACGTAAAGTGCGAGGCAAGCTGCTCGCCAGGAGACACCCCATGTAGCAAGCAGGTAAATATCTCTTCAAAAAGACCAAGGCTCTCGCCTAAAGTGACGCCTCGCAAGCACCAAACGATATACTCCGAAGAACACACCTGTCTGTAGGATCGCGTAGAACGACGATGAATCTAGCGCCAGGGCGGACCATTTTTATTCTGTATGGCGCTAGAGGGGAAAATATGTACCTTGGGCTCGAATCAACAAAAACCTCATCGGTCGGAACCATCCCAGCAACGTATTCGGAGGGCAATACCGCCTTCAAGAACATGTTCGGGACGGGTCAGGGCACGCGGCAATAAGCGAATAGGGGCGGCGTACGTGAGTCATGGCCCCATGGGCTTCCACACACAAATTTCATGGTGCATGCTGTCTTTACTGTGCATATCTTGTGTGGGGGCCTGATCACATCGCTTTTTGAGTGACAGCAGTGATAGACCAGCATTCAAGAAACTTTGGATCCACTTAACAGTCGGGAACCTGGGAAACCGTATCTCGTATGCTGATCACCAATACACTGTCAATCGTGTCTATTATGTGCGTGAATTCTAGTCAACTACCTTCATCTCGCGGCCCATCTATTATACTTGTTGGCGTGTAGCCAATAGTACTCATGGCACTGAAGCGTACTCTTCGTACTTGCACGGATGAAAAACAGATCACTTGCCAGATTATGTACAATGCCTTCCAATATACGGTTGAACTTAAAATTCTGCAATGGTCCTACCCTCAGGAGCTACACCTTCACACTATAATTGAAACTATACATGTTGTTCCCCGTTGAACAATTCCATAGCAAATTGTATCACGAAATCATGAAGGATTGCGTGACATACTAGTGGTGTTGTAACGATATTGTGTAACCCTTCCATTGAGGAACCCCGTCAGTGAAACATGCTTAGGCCAAAAAGCGCTGCCTATATCGTAGCACGCGTGGTATACTCGCTATTCGTTTCGGCACCACCCGTGCATCTCATGCACACGCGGTTAATCTTGTACCTTCTTCACGCACGCTTTTGCGTACTCGGACAGAATAAGTCCAGTCGCCCCAACTCCAATGTCCAAATCTAAGCCCTCTTTTTCCCACTGGCCGGCCTGTGGGTACCTGGGACAGTAGGGGGAGCGAGGGGGGGGCGTCTGCTTTAAAACTCCTGTGCGAGTGCATCGCAGCAGGATTGCACAAATTCAAACAACTGCAAAGCGATTTGGATTTTGTTCAGTCATCACAGGGACCAACTATGTGACGGTACGCCCGACAGAGTTGTGGTGCATTAGATTCCACCCCGCCTAGGAATTTCACCGAGCATAAAACGATTGGGATACAAATTGCAACCAACATATATAGCACGGCGGATTTCGGCTGGCGGAGAGAGCACTGAACACCGCCCGCCGTATGCGGGCAAATCAAATAACTGTCGCTCGAGTGAGGAGGGCGGTGACCAAGAGTCTGTTTTTGCGATCCACGGCCCGGACTACTCACATGACGGGACCGACACAAGAAGAACCGGGGCCCTTCGTTCCACGAAGACAGACATATGGCGAACAAACGCGATCCTTTAGGAAAAGGCGCTCAACGACGGTCGTGTTCCACGTAGGAATGAAAACAAGGGCGTCGCCAAGTTCCGCACTTTCGTCAACGAAATAGGTCAAACGAAACTCTGTGTTGGCTTGTCAAAATAACATTTTCCACGCAAGGACACGGCCGGGCTGTCGCTTAAGGGTTAGAGCGTGTCCGATCCGGCGAGCTCAGCAGCACGAATGCGGCAAGCGTTCAAATGAAGGGTAAGGTTCTCCGTGTCCTAGTATACTTCGGCGAGAGAGAAGAGCAGCATCATCCCACACTTAGCAGCAGCCTCAACTATCTTATCTAACGAACGCTGTTGGACGCGTATGTTCAGCGTGCCCTAGACGGATCAACTCAATCCCGTTTAGTGCATGAGGGAGCTCACAACACTAAATCTCTTCATGAAACACGAACCCCCCGTTAGAACCATCACCAAGGCAACGCAAGTGCCATCACTTCTCACATTGAGGGAGGCCGGTCGAAAAAGTGCACCTCTTGATGCTTCCCCCACACCATTGGATGCGTCAGCAAGTTCCCGCGCAGATTCGTAGTGCCTCCTTTCTGCCATTGATCATTGATCGGGGTTTGGAGAAATCGGGTGTGGCGCCGACGTTCACCACATAACGTCGCCATTGAACAAGTCTCTAGCTTACAAGCTCGCAATGATACGGAGAGGACAGCGTGAACTTGTATTCATCTCTGTTGGACATTATTCTGCTAACGGTTGGGGTGTCCAAAGCCCTGAAGTAGGCTTTGATGTATGTGGGGAGGTGGTGAATTAAAAAAATATTTAAATAGGCTGTCGTGTAGTGTGGTCGGTATGAACTTTCACGCTTACTTGCCGGTAGCAGTGTTTCGTTTTTCTTCAAAGTTTTCAAGAGTGTCTACTTGTTGGTGCCATGCACGAGTCACTTTCTTCGTCATAGCCTTCCCTAGCTTCGAGAGCTCGCTTCAGGCCCGGCATTCACATATGTTTTCGACAACGTACAACACTGTAGTTATCCCCTCTGCTGTTGCTGGGATTTGGCCGCCTTTCCCTTGGGCCTGGTCTCCCGCCACCGCAAGGCCGGACGCCGCTAGAACCCCAGCTACTGCTTGCTGGGGTTGGTTGGTAACGCCCAATTTCTGTTTCTTGCAACAAGTTCGGGAAGTTTTATTTAACCCGAGGTATCGGGCTCGGACGAACAACGTGCAGCAGTACATCACGTACATAGTGTTTGTAACCTGACCGCAGCTCGGTGCCAGGTACAGCCAGAGTTTGGTTTTAGGTGATGTCTACTACATGGCTACGGCTGGACGATGTACGAACATACCAGACCATACGCATCCCTGTGCATCCGGTAGTTTTCAATAGTTCTTCGCACCGTAAAGGCAGGAGTGCGACAATTGATAATCCAACCTACCTCAGTGCTCATGTGCTCATGGTCAAACTGCGGGGGGTACTTTGCGGTATGAGCTGTGCTCACAGCCAGATTTCTGCGGTCGATGACTACTACTGAGAGCATAGTACAAGTAAGAGGAAGCAGTCGGAACCATGGGCACCAAAGCAAAATCCGCATTACACACACCGGAAAAAAAACGTTGGAACAGCAGCATTGAGCAAAGAAATAAACACACTGGCCCTTGCACGAGAGCAGCCAAAGGGTCCGATTTAGACCAGGTTTTTGAGCCGTCTTCGAGATAATTTGGTGTGAAGTTCACCTCTCGGCGGGCTGTTTACTAAACGCGCCCCACCTTGCTGGGCCCTCGCGACTCTGCCGGAGGTGACCTCGGCCGTTCTCGATTCGTTTCGTGACAGCCTGGGCAAAATCGTGTTTTTTGCCAAATGTTGATGCGAAATGTCAATTGCGTAGTCTTAGGTATAAAACCGTAAAGGTTTCTCGAGTAGTAATCGTACAATAGTAGTTTGAGGGATAGCCCCGAACGATTGTCAATCGATAGCCACGACTTCGAATCGAGGTGTTTTGTATTTTTTTTTATTTTTTAGTCAAGTTTCTTTGGGTTCGAGCCCCGGTGTGCACATTATTGACGGGTAAGCCGTTTCGTTTTTCTTCCCCCCCCCCCTCCTTCTTGTTCATTGTGTACCGGCTCAAAGAAAAGTGAAAAAAAAAGTAGTATTGTTTACGTGTATTACACCGGAAACGATGCCTGCTGTTGTCAAACTCCCGCAGCCACCGGCTCTGCAGTTGTTGAAATGACACGTACATAAAGTTGTGCGGGGGCTGCTGCTGTTGTTCGTCATAGTGTGTCGGATGACGCAATTTGTTGCTGTGGTCCATTGCACATGATATCAGTGTATGTTTATGTTTGTTCAAACGACTTCTTTTCAATGTGCCCCTTGGCATTGCTGTTGTGTGTACATCCTTTATTTACCAATAATCCTAGTTTCATAATATATTTCATGCATCCTCGAAAATTGCGAGAATGCGCGGAGCCAAAGCGGGTGGTAGCACGCCACGGGGAAGCCCCCGTGGTAAATACATGAGTACATGAAGTACGTGTAGTGGCTAACAATATACAAACATATATTTTTATAATTATGTACACGTCGTCGTTCACCCTCACAACAGTCGTAGGACAAACGTGCGGCCGGTATATCACGCATTGTGCGAAGATGAGGTTCACTTCTCGGCGCGCTGTTTTCTAGACGTGCATCACCTCGGCCGCCCCTCCTGGCTCTGTTGGGGGCAGCCTAGACCGTTCACGCTTGATGTGGTAACAGCCGCTGCAAAATAGTATTTTTCGAAAACTTTCTGCTGCGAAACGTCATGTATGTGCGTCGTAGTCACAGGTATAACAACACAAAATCTTGTCCCAGTAGTAGTTGTTCGACAGAAGTTTGAGGGGTGGTGCTGAACAATCATTAATCGTTTGGCGGGAGTTCGAATCTCCGTTACCTCATCTTTTGTATTACCGATGGCCGATATCGGATGTATCCGGTGTCTTTGCTCCAAAATCGGGTACTTTTTTTTTTCAGGATTCACTACACCCGCAGGACGTCTTCGTATTGGCCAAGGCCGGCGACCACCCGACGATGGCCACATTTCCGCCGGGAATGCCCGTGTGTGGCCATTCAACCCGCGAAACATACCTTATAATTATACCCTCCTATCCGATTTTGGCCGGGATTCCCGAGCAGATCGGCCGAACGGCCTACCACACACCACCTGAGTTCCACCTGAGTTCATTCCTCTGTTACGGACAAACATGCACACGAAACGTCTTCTTGATGTCCATGGTTATTTCGTTCCCTCGACCACATACCAGCGCGTTTTCTCTGCCTCCTTCTAACCAAAAGTCACTTCAGCACCGTGCTCTCGTTTTACTTCCCCGATGAAGCCACTTCAGCACAGCACCAGTAGGAAGGGATGATGAGTGACGCTACCACCCTTCTCGCGGAAGTAGTATCCACACACGAGTTTTTTGAGCGGGCGTTGCGCGGATGCGATACCAGTGAAGGACTGTTTTCGTCTGGCAAGGCTGGGATCATTTCGGAAGGCAGGGTGAGTTCTGCACTATTATCAGCACCAAGGTGGCCATGTTCTTGTTCGTCACAATGTTGATCCTGACATTTTTATCTGCCATATTATCAAGTGCTGTCGTGGCGTCCTGTAGTTAACATAATATATATATATATCCCATGAATGCCTGTTGTTCATAGATCACACGCGCCCGTTTATGCTGCAATTTCGAGCACCATAATGGGCATGCCTCAGAGATTGTTGGGGATAGGGGTTTCAGACCCCCACGCATCGACGCAATGTTCAGTAGTATTGATTGCTTCATTGCTGTACTCGTATTCGTACCAGAACTAGAAAATAACATATGAGCGTTACAGCTGAACCGGAACTTTCTTGGAAGGATTGTTCTAGAAAGGGGGCGGGATTACCACCTGTTCGACTATTGCTGTAGTATAATAGTCCAGAGAATATTGTATCGTACAAGGTAGTCCAGTTCTCGAAGTCAGAGGTTTCTGGAAGAAGTGGTACTCTGGACGCTGAGACGGATGATGCGGGTGGCTTCAACGCATTCACTTCTCACTCCACTCTCGTCTTCTATTCTTCCTCGTTAGTGTTCAGTGTCCTCTGAACTCTGGGCACAGCATTCTACTGCTCTCAAGTGTTCCTTCTGTTGGCCGAAAACGCCCGTTAAAGCATCAATATATTTCTGCCTCGTGCATCTTGCACGCTCCTTCGGCCAGCTTCATTGTTGCCAGCGCCAGCCTCTGCGGCCACGCCAGGTCGTATTGTCACGTACGTCAATAGGTTGTGAGCCTCGTCTACAGCGCGGTGTCGCACATCAAGGGTCTTCGAGGAGACGTCTTTGAGGGAACCTTCCATCTGGAGCAGCTACGGCACTGTCAACTCTGGAAGTTTGAAAAATTGAGTCGAGAGTTGAGTCAAGACGTTCCACATCGGCTTGGATTAAATTGATAATCTAGATTCGAGATACTTCGCCCTGGTGACCGAGTCCGTCTCGATCGTGTTTTGCTGTTAAAAGGACAGCATCGCATCTACGCGCCGATAGTGCTATCGGGGTATTGTACTTTGCGTTTGCTTTTCTTGCACGGGTTGAGTAGTGCGTCGTGATTACCGTACCTGTTGAGGCGTCGAAGATTGCTTTACCTCCGCTTGAGCCTGCACGGACTGCAGCACGTCGGTTATTTTAACACGAATCGAGAGATGACTCGAGACGTTCAGGTGAGCCTGCACGAGCTGTAGCATCGATGTCACGGGTAGTGCGCGTTACTGGAACACGCGACTCGAGACGTTCAGTTGGCCTGCACCATCTGCAGCATAGACGGCACAGGTAGTGCACGTCAGAGGACCACGCTGCACCAGCTGTAGCGTAGACGGCACAGGTAGAGTACGTCAGCACAAGTGGGCACAGGTCGAAGTTTGCAAACTCTGGGTGTCTCTTGGGAAGCCTGCATGAGGATTGCAGCAAGGTATATACAAGCCCTTCACTTCCACTGCTGAGCGGGAGGACCCGTTATTATGAACGGACAACGAACAATCTTCACCTTGTCTTTAAACAAATATCGAAATTCAACGACGAAAGAGCGGACGGCAATTTTGAATGAAGTTTCCAGCTTCGAACCAGTGTAGGCATGTAAAACAGATCAACACTCAACATCCTGCAGGGGCAAGAGCGATCGTCGGAGACCGACGACAGCCAGGCCGCTGCCCGTGCAGCGTGGTATGCCGCCAACCAGGATCTATTCAGCAAACGTTTTATTTTGACGGGCGGCTCAGCCTTCTTCGTCGTACGGAGATTCGAGGGCACCACACTCGATGATGGAGCAGGACATGGGCAGCAGGCGTGGGCAGCGTTGCGTGAGAAGTTCAAATGGAGTGTGCGCGAAGCAATTCGCGCGGAGCATTCAATAATAAACAGCACGCGAAAGCGTTCAGACCAGGGTCCGGGCGAGTGTCTTTACGTCATGGATAGTTGCCAAGATCGCCTTAACGTGTGCAACCCACAAGACGGCCCCACAGATCGTCAGTATGAGGATATTTCACTGCAAGCTCTACCGCCCGAATATAACGCCATACACCAGGCCCACCTAGAGAGAGGGGATTTCGGACTTGCCGATATCCGGCGTATGATGGTGGTCATTTACGCAGATAACCTGGCCCGTTGACGTTTCCGTTCCTTCAGGGGTATCGCGGGACGTGGTGCGGCCATGCAGACGATGTACCGCGATCGCAATATGGCATCAAGTGCCGCCTTTGTGTTCGTGTCGGTCACTTTGAAATTGAAGTGCCCCCCACAACAAGCAGCAGAAGAAGGATGATGATCAGCAGCCGCAGCAGCGTGAAGGACAACAAAATCACCCGGACTAACGAAGCCGTGGAGGCGGGCGAGGTCCCGTATGGTGCTCACACCACCAAACAACCTCTCCTAACGACGCCGACTGCCGCGTCAGGAGGCGCAAATAGGCTGACGGCAACGATTACATTGCTGTAACCGGGTCTTCGCGGAGAAAGGAAGCCTGCAGCGCTTTCGAACTTCCACAAGAGGACAACAAGCCCGAACGCTCCATCATCTCCTTCACAGCGACGGAGGTACATCCCACGGCAGTAGTTGCAGCGGAGCAAGGCCACCACGAGGAAACGTGGGCATTCAGCTCACTGTCAGCACCGCGTCTTTGGCCACTTGAGGAACGCGCCACTATCTCTTTTGAAGGAAAAGTCCGGACGTCTCCAACATGAACGGGTGAGCGGACGGTGAGGGCGGATCGTTGTACGGCATGGCCCCGTTGGGGTCAGAACCGGTTGAGATCGAGCGTAAACCGCACGAGAGCGGTAATGTTACTGTTTTAGTCGA
The DNA here is from genome assembly GCA_012845835.1 of Undaria pinnatifida. Classification (NCBI taxonomy): domain Eukaryota; class Phaeophyceae; order Laminariales; family Alariaceae; genus Undaria; species Undaria pinnatifida. The sequence goes on from JABAKD010000028.1 coordinate 13,376,348, forward strand.
CACTGGAGCCTCAGGCCACTACTTCGACTATAACAGCATCCTCGATCTCAAACATCGTTTACAGGATTACATCTTCCTCAGGAGCAGATATGCTGGGCGGCACAGCGGAGGGTATCTTACAAGGCCTCATCACGGACGACTACAGAGAAGAGTACCTCGCGCGGATCGCAGTCCTAATTATGCCCGGAATTGGGCGCAGCCTTTTCTCTGTAAAAACAGCGTTGAGAAAGAGCATAATTTTGAGTTTCGATGTCAACAAACCCTGGCTGGAGGCGGGGGATATTACCGTGCCACTTCGCGGAGAGAACAGCGATCTTTCTTTCAAGCTTAACCTCAGTGCGGATGGATACGCAGGAAAGGAGCTAGTGATAAATGCGGTGACCAATGCCCAAGTGTGGCACCGGCGGCTGGACCACCTCAATAAGCGCAGGCCGGGGCGCATGCACAGAAAGAGCGGCCATGGGGTTGCATTTGACGGTTTCACTGCGGAACGTCTGCGCGGTGGGGAAACGCCACCAGCTGGCTCACCCCAAGAATGGTAACCACGCCGCCATGAATGCGCTTTTTCAGCTCGTATACGGAGATCTGATTGGCCCCTTTACACCGACGGCTCATGGAGGATACAAGATTGTCAGCGAGATCGGCGACCAGTTCACCAAGTAGACCGCAGTCTACCTGCTCTGCAGCAAAGATCAAGTCCTTCCTTCGCTCCAGCTGTTTGTCACTTCAACTTGGATACCTCTCGGCAAACGCATTATCAGACGGCAAACCGGCAAGGGAGGCAAATTTACCGGCGACGAGTTCAGGGATTACTGCTTAGGACCAGACATTACTTGAGAATTCGCTGTCGACAACACAGCACATCAGATCGGTGTATTGGAACGCGTCGGACGGATGTTGTGCAGAACGGTTCGTTCCATGCTGGCCGACAGTCGACTCTCTCCTTTTTTGTGAGGAGAGCTCATGATGACTACATTTTGCTCTGTGATGCGATTATCTCGCCAAGAGCACTGGCATCCAAGAATGGGGGAGGCGGGTTACGTAGTTACCATATTATGATCCGTAGGATAATTCCGTTGGGATTAGCGGGTATCTAGTGCACTCGATTACCGAAGTTCAGGGTGTGTTGAATATTTGAGTAGCGCGAGCAACATTAAATTTGCTGAGTTACAACCTGTTCAATGTCCGCGGTCTTGGACTCTCGACACATTTTGGAACCAGTCCCACCAACTGTTTGGTAATTAGGTTCACATCTCCCATACATGTAATTGTATGAGCGTTAGCTTTTGATTCGACTGAAATACACGGGATAAGGAAATTCGAGTTTTATTCATTGCGTGAGTAATCTGCGTTACATCTCAGTGGGAAATGACATGCGTCGTATCTCTGATTGGTGTGTAGCTTGATATCAAGTGGAACATGCTATTGAATGAAAAATTGACATGCCACTTCCACTGTGGGGGAGTGTTTAGGATAGGTGTTTTAGACCACCATCTATCGACGCAATCATCATAAGTATTGATTGGTTTATTGCTGTACTCGTAAACGCAGCAGAACTAGAGAGTAACGTATGAGCGTTACAGCGGAACAGGAACTTTCTTGGAAGAATTGTTCTAGAAAAGCGGCGGGATTTCCACCTGTTCGACTACAGCTGTAATAGTCCAGAGAACATTGTATCGTACAAGGTCGTCGAGTTCTCGAAGTCAGGGGCTTCCGGAAGAAGTAGCACTCTGGACGCTGAGACGGACGATGCGGGTGGCCCCACCGCATTCACTCCTCAATCTTTTCTTATCCTTCCATTCTTCCTCGTCAGTTTTCAGTGTCCCCTGAACTCCGGATACTGCAGTCCATCGTTCCCAGGTGTTCCTTCTGTGCGCCAGAAGCGCCCGTTAAAACATCAATACATTTCGTTCAAATAGCTTCGTTGTTGCCAGCTCCAGCCTCTGCAACCACACCAGGTCGAATAGTCACGTACGCCAATAGAGATACTTATGAGATAGTACAGTAGTAGTGGGTACGGTACTTAAAATAGGCAGAGCGATTGGGAACGAACTGCTGTACTCGTACGAGTCACAATTTATCGAACGAGCAACTGCTCGACAGTGATGGGAAATTATAACGAGAGGATGCGCAGAAAAACAAAACAACACTACTTGTGAGATAGGAGGGTGGTAGCGTGTCTGATGATCAGCTGGTGCTGTACCGAGGTGTTTTTTAGTGGAAGGACAGAGCGAGCGCGGTGCTGGGGTGAATTTTGGTTGGAGAGAGGAAGATAGGACGGGGTGGTTGGTGGTCGGGAGAACCAAATCATGGAAGCAGGTGTTTCTTGTGCGTGTTCGTTGGCAACAGAGGGGTGAACTCGGGTGGAACCCAAGGTTGTGCGTGGTGGGACGTTGACCAGATGTGGTCCAACAACTCGGCCAATATCGGGTAGAGGGGGATCCCAAATTGGTTCCTTTGTCGGGTTGAGTACCCAAAAACGGATCTATTGAGCGGAAATGTGGCCGGCGTCCTGTGGGGACCGGAGTTGATCAATCAGATGGCTCCTGGGGGCGTGACGAATCCTTGAAAAGAAAGGTACCCTGTTGTGGCATAACAGAAGGCGCCGGGAGTACCTGATTTTGGCCATTACTATTTTTATCAAGTTGTTGATTTCACTGTGTTCCTTTCTTTGGCAGTTGCCGGGTGCACATTGTCTGACACGGTTACTTTTACCTACTCCCCCCTCCCTCCTTTGGATGGTTCTTTGTAGATCAAATATAATTTAAACCGAGTTTTGTCTGAAACAGCTCCGCATAACTCCCTGTGGTTCATTCAGAGCTCTGTGCTCCTTCACTGCCACCGCCGTGCTCCCCATTGAGACGCCATTATGACACTCCATGCCCGAAGGGACTCAACTAAGTCATGAGATAGTCTGATCTGTTGTTTGACCTGTGCCTTGCTAGAATTGGACGCATCCGGTGCACCGCGGCCCCGTACAGTGAATTATGCGCACCGACGTATGTTCAAGCAATTGCGGCGCCAGTATAGGCAATTGTTCGCGGCAACCGGACATCGCCGAGGTAATGTTTAATGAAAAGCCCAAGATCCACCTCGTAATAGTACAAACAAGTCGATAAGGTATCCCAGAGTGATAGGATTTTGAATTTAACTCGCAGACGCCGCAACCAGCTTGAAAAGTGTGATAAAACACTACGTTGTCCAGTAGTGTAGAAGCGCTAAATCACAAGAAAGAGAACCAACGCCCGAATGGCCAGGTTGGACCGGGACAGCAATGGCAGGATCTGGGTTCAGTGATTTTGTGTTCAGGGGTTTGTAGAAATCGTTCACAAATGCACACCTAGTCGCGTAACGTTGTACCACCCTCGTCCCTAACGAATTGATGACTCCAATCGTTTTTGGCCCTCACATCCCGACCGTGCCTTGCAAGTGTTTGTCTAAACCTCTCCGGTTGTTGGGGGAATTTTTTCCCTTGCAGCAGCATACTCTTCGAAAAAACTATGTACCCCTGCGTCCATTACCTTCAGCAGGGTCGGGCACGCCGTCTTCAATCTCCTAAGCAGTCGTCTGGTGGGGGGGGGAAGGGGGGGGCGCACGAGGTTTCGCGCAACTTCCCTCGCGCTCCTGCTACTTCAATAGAAGTTGAGGTTTAGGGGGTTTGAGGTTTGGGCTGATTTGCATCATCCACGCTTCCCGTGACGGCGTGGTTCAAACAGGAGCTCCTTTAAAATGCTCACTATAAAATCAAAAGCGTCAGCTCCGTCCCAGACACAGTTCTAGCTGGGTAGGTTGGTTGAGCGTGGATACGACCCTCGCAACGACAAGAAAAACTCCCGATCGAAATGCCTGTTTTCAGGCTTTTAGGGTACTGCTTGGCAAACGTCGGTTGGGTGCACAGCCTCAGCCGAGATCGATCACGTATTAGCTAGTAAACAACCCGCACGACTTATGTGACAGATTTGAAGCTACTTGTCGCATAGACTAAATAGTTAGTCGTTTTCCCGAGGTGTTGACCGTCTTGTTTACTGATATTGGACCTTCTCACTCGTAGAAAGGCGTATTGAAGGTGGCGTCAAGTTCTCTTTTGCAAATGCCTCCGAAATTGGCGCCTAGCTCCCAAAACGGTCGCAGCCTGCTCTCTTGTCAATGCGGTAGTAAGTCGTACGGATATTCAGGGTTCCCACTTAGCACTGGGGTGTATTGTTGATAATTGACGCTCAGTCCTTCACAAACAACAATACATTCGGCACTTCTATAGAGTGCAGCCCAACCTGTCCGCGAAAGCAGTACCAGGTATACCTAACATGATACGTGCAGCATAATCATACCTGTATAATAGAACCGATCGACGTCTCAAGTACAGATGGAAAAAAACGCAGCCCCCGTTCAAGTTGGTCCAGGGAGATATATCGCTATGCTAGGGCCTGGGCCCTGGTCCGATGACTTTTACCAGTACTGCTACAGTGATAAATGCAATGCGTAATGTTACACATGTAATGCCGTCACACTGGCTCGAGGAACTCCCACTATTGCCAGTTTATTGACTTATGTACGTACGATTCACAGTTGTGATCCCTGTTCTAAAGAATGAAGACTATCAACATTTGCCAGTTTGTTGACTTATGTACGTACGATTCACAGTTGTGATCCCTGTTCCAAAGAATGAAGACTATCAACATTCGCCACGCCGAACAAGGGCATGCGCTCCGGGAGGGAGGGTGAGGGACCATGACCGCAAGGGCTGACGCTGCATAGTCTCCTGGTGGGTTGGTTCCTATATGTGGAGGCCACCTGTACCGTCATAACATACACTCTTTCCGTATTATCACACCTACACTATCTAAAAAAATCCACCGTGTTTCCTTGGAAGCATAGCCATATTAAACTTGTTTGGTCGGTAATGGAGAAAATGGCGCATATACCCGTCTTTTTACAACAAAACCGGCGGGGGGGGGGGGGGGGGGGGACCCACGCGCACCCAAACTGCCCTATACTATATCCGCGCGGGCTAGCGAGAAGATAATAGCTTATGTCGAGCAAAATAAACCTCTTAGCTTGTATTTTCAGGCACATTAGCGGGGCTGGCGGCGCCGTGGCGAAGGACCAGTGATACACATAATTTAAGATTTCCATAATTTTAATTTAAGATTTCCAAGCATTTTACCCCAGTGATGCCATTAGGGGGCAGTTGGACTTCGAACGGTACTATTTTGTATGCGTTAGGGTTACGGATAGTCAGCATGGTTGCAGTAACACAATAATGTCAGACATCCCGATGGAGGGGCAGAATATACCTCCCTTTTTCTTGGGCTGGGCACTGGCTCAGTATGATAGTAGAAATAGTAGTAACCTACCGGCTGTATTAATCTTCTGATTGACCGGGCCAGTATATTCGCCAGTATTCTTTATTTGGCGCACGCCCGATAAACACGCCATGTTGTAGTACGGAAACCTACCTAAAGTACAGAACCCACTCAATGCTGGGGAAAGCGTTACAGTAGGCTGCCTACGGTGATTCTCCGACCCTACACCCCCCCCCCCCTCCTTCCCTCTCTCTCTCCCTCTCTAGGTTTTGCTATCCTCCATTTTAATAGACTTTCGTGTATTTTTGTTGTTGCTGATATCTGGAATATGATACGGAGTTGCGGTGAATCCTTTAGCGCTCGTCTATGTTGCTATCTTGTATTTTCGTCAAATCTGTTTTCTTTCCTTCTATTTTTCGTTGTTCACTCGTAACTTTTTGCGTGTTATTTTATGTGTGTTCGCTGAAAGATCTCCGCTGCCCCCCGCCTGTTGACGTTTCTGGCGCGTTCGTTCCTTCCGTTTTTGTCATGTTTGGATATTTCTCTGCGTTGAGTGGCTGATACCTGATACCGGCTACGTGTACGAGTAGCGTTCCTTTCTTGTTTTGTTTTGTTTTTCGTTTTGTTTTGTATTTGTGTTTGTTTGTTCTTTCCGGTGTTCTCTTTGCTGGTGAGAATCTACTACCCGCTACCTCAAGCCCTGAAGGGGAGGAGCGATGGAGTAGCAACAGTATATATAAACATTAAATATGGTACTTCAGAACGATGTATAACGCATTTGCTCGAACACCAACACCACCAAAAACGTCACATCATCGCCACACGTTGCGTGCATTTTTCCGGACTTTTTATTGTGTTGTTTGGCGTAGATGACCGCAACCATCCCCAGCCAATACGGTTTGGAGCGCCGGTTGTGGTGAGGAATAAGTGAAATAACACATTTTTGGCGCCTCTGGCGACGCCGCCAGCGTCCCGCCCCCCCACGAGCCAGGCAGGGGGTTTGGTCGAGCGTAGCTCGGACAGTACACTGCTGCAGTCCAGTGTACTGATGCGATAGTTTCCCGTTGTTTGATATGACCACTTCGAAGGGCCCATCGTTTGGCTGAACACGCGGGGGTATATACCCACTATTGACCACTGCCAATAATTTAGTTCGAAGGACCTTTTGGGTGGTCTAAAAAGGCGTGGGCGTTCGATCAAGTGGTAGAGAAGGGCGGACACAAAAAAGTACACGATAATATAGAAGGATTGCATACCCCGCCCGCCCTATCCTAACTCCGTTCAAGGGTAGTAAGGGGCATCATCGCATCGCACACTGGGAACATGGTAAGGTACCCACGAGGCAGTTACATAGTAACACCCATTGCTGTCTCCGGAGTGACCATACCAGGAAGCAAAGTAACTCATTGGCGCTGTCATCCATAAGCAAGAAAGTAGGCACAAGGTGCCAAAGTCTTGGAAGGATGCAGTTCCTCTTCATGCGACTCACTGAACACCTCACGGTGCTTCTTGGATGATGCATCTAACGTCTGGTTTGCGAAAACCCGGCGTGCTCCGTCCCGGCTTAGTAGGGATGCGAGGGTCTATGGTCATACGAGTACGGCCATGCACTGAGTACAGCCCCCCCCCCCCCCCCCCCCCCCCCCCGTACTGGAGTTCGCGTTGGTTGTCAACAACGCCGTAAAACATGCCAATTACTGCGTGAGCTAGACAACCAGGGTACCGTTTTTGTTTCCTGTTTTTCTTTCTTGGCGGTCACCAGGATGGTTATCGCGCAAGATCATATTGTGCGGCGTGGAGGACCCTAACTCCGCACAAGAGTAATGACCGCATCGCGTAGTGTGAATATGGTAAGGCACCCACGAGGTAGTTAAATAGTAATATCCATTGCTGTCTCTAGCGTGGCTGCACAAGAAAACAAAGTACAACTCGTTGGCGCTGTCATGCATAAAGTCCGTCGTATGAGTGGTTCTTGCAAGGATGCAGTTTACCCTTCATGCGAGTCGCCGAACACCTCACGGCGGTTCCGGCTTGGTGCAAGCACTGTCTGCCTGGCTGGTGAAAACCCGACGTGCTGCGTGCCGGCATACAGGGATGCGAGGGTCTATGGTCATACGACTACGGCCACGCACAAACCGAGTACAACTCCCTCCTCTATTGGTGCCCATGTGGCACAATAATAGAGAGTAGGACTCGCATATAGCAAGAGAACGTAAAATATACAAGGAGGAATGGGATGCGTTAGAGGCGGGTATGGGGACATTAGACGTATGTGACATGAGCGAGTACTGTAGACTAGAGAGAAGCGAGAAAGCGATCGCTACCCTGGGAGATATATGGTGGCCGCAGACGGCGAAACAGAACGGGGATAGGATGAGCCAAAATAGTACCTCTGTATTATATGGAAAAAGCGTAATGAGCGCTCAAATGTAAAAGGTGTATCTATTAGGGGTAGGAACGGTGCTCCGTCTCGAAGGGGATGCGCGGTCAATGTTCAGCTGACTAATGCAAGCGACAAATGAGTACCCCCCCCCCCTATTGAGGCTAAATAGGGGGTTGTTCTTCTCCCTCCTGCGACGATGCCGTCGGCCCCAGCAACTTGCAAAAAAATAAAAATACAAAGTGTAAGCGCTCGGCGTGGGCTGCGACCGTCTCACCAGCGCAATTACGTGTGAGTGCGATTGGGGAACGGGCAGTTACTTCCAGTGTGTCCGTTTCCCCTACACTCCGTTTATTTGAAGCAGGCGGAGGTATTCTCCTTTGTGGTGTTTGGCCATTTTTCTTATCCTACCTACGAATTGTATAAAAATATTTTCAGGACGTCAGCCGTGAGTTCGACGGATTTCGGGTCAATGTTCATCTTTGCAAGCTGCGTTGTTGGTACTGTGTACGTTGTTGAAGCCTAATCGAGAAAAATCGAGCCCTCGGCAGGCGCCTCCAGTCTCCGGGAGGAACTTGTTTACCTGATATTGCCACCGACGCAGCGATTAGATATTGGTTGTGACATCATCCAGACTCAAGGCTCTTCTGACTTGCAAAAGGGGACTTAAACTTCCCTATTGGTCAATCACACCACCCAACACCGACACCATTTTTCCGAGATAGGAATGCAAACACTGCGCAACAGCATACCAATACAATAACAACATGGATAGCTTACCTGAACTTCTACGGTGGCGACGATGGGGAGGGACAAAAACAAATGTCCGCGGCGCGTTGTACGAGATGCACAGGAAGCGAGGCACCACCCTTCGGTCTCGTATTGGTTCATCACACCACCCACCATCGACACACCGTCGACACCGATGTTCCGAAATAGAAATACAAACACCGCGCAACAGCATATCATCAACATAAAAACATATGGATAGCTTACCTGAACTCCTATGATGGTGACGATCGGGATGGACAAAGAAAAATTTTGTCCGGCGCGTTTTACGAGAGGCACAGGAAGCGAGGCACCACCCTTCGGTCTCTCCAGCACGTACTCGGCAAAGCTAGAGTAACGCTTCACCAGCCCTTCTCCCTGTCCACGACACAAAGATAAAACCCACGTTTATACACCCAGCAGTAGGGGCCGGGGTTAAGATGCATCACTTTGGCGTCCATACCCACGTCGTATTTAGCGTAACGCCTGCACCAGGTGAAAACCTTAACTTTTGTAATCTTGTTTGTCTCGTCGTAATTCAAGAATTTTAAGGGTTCCTTGCTTGCTGTTGTGCAGACAAACTTTTCGGCGCTATGGGCAGACGACAGAAAGCGGTATACCGTAACCATGCCGCGCCACCGTGCGGTACATCACAGTACGCCTGGGCTTTTGATCTCGCTCCGCAGAATCCACCTAGGCTTTTGATGCCGATCCGCAGAATACACCTAGGCTTTTGATCCCGATCCGCCGATCCGCGACGTGGATTGGTCAACTCAGCCTCGTACCGGTTTTCGACCCGCTTGGCCGGCACATCACCTCGCGTCTGCATTGCGCGTTCGCACATCGCACTCTGTTAAAATCCTCGCAACCGATGGCGCCACCATCGACCCTGATGATGTACACACACCACTCTCTCGTCCGCCTTGCGCATTCGTACACCGTATTATGTAGAAATCCACGTGGGGAGAGGACGCCACCCCTTAAACTTAGCAGTTAAGAACTTGGGTTCACTTGAGATGCCCGCAAAATAATCTATTTCATAAAAATGTTCAAGGACGTCAGCCGTGAGTTCGACGAATTTCGGGTCAATACCCATCTTTGCAAGCTGCGTTGTTGGTACTTGTAATATAATATGTGGGTGAGTTTTATCATAATGGGAGGGGTCATATTGTTTTGTTAAAAAACAAACACATAGACTATATATATACGAGTATATACATAAATGTATATCAAATCATTCCTTGGTGTCATGGACTTTGGTCAGGAGTTTTTTGTCTCGGCCTAAGTATGCGATTCGCGGAACTGGAATTCTCAGTCGAATAGGGCTTGGTTAGAGCGCCGCCTTCGGGGGGCGGCTCCAACGCCCCTTGCCCTGCCGTGTCCGTTCCGCACATCGACGTGAACGCGGACGGGTGCCGAGCGAGACGAGCGAGTGTCGAGGAGGAATTTCGGAAAATTTGTTGAATCTTAATGGCTGCAACGCCTGAATGATTTACAAAATTGGCATCATTTCCAAACGGTACGTGATAATGTTTGGAATTTTGCGGTGGCATACTCTCGAGCGTTAGTTTCTTTGCTGTACGTTTTTACTAGTTCGTTTGGTTTCTTGCTCGGCATTTTTATTGATTTTGTTTCTGCTCGTTTTGCCAGCTGGACATTCAATTTTTTAGTGTGGGTTCACCTAAAACGTGACACAACTTACCGACGATATCCAACAACTTCGTGACACAAACTACCGACGGCAAGACGTTTCGTGACAAAATAACTCCCAAATCATGACACTTTCACGTAACAGAATTTCGAGACAAAACCAAGCAGGTAGAGCCGTCTCTTCGGCCTTTGGCCCTGGCATCAGCACGGCCGCTGACACTCCAGGCAGCCTCTGCTGTAGGCATGAACGAATGCGGTTGATTCGCAGCGAACTATCCCGCTGTGCTCGCTTCTATGTGGCCATTGTCCATGCCAAGTCATGTCACCTCCCTTCTGTTTTGAGCTCGTCGTCATACGGTTGAGGTACGAGGAAACCCGTACGTACTCGGTGAGAACAGCAGTATGTACGACGAGCATGAACGCCAACTGACGACATTGGCAAACACACAACAGCAGGTGTAGCAGCAGTAGCCGAAGGGCGAAACTTCTAGCACATAATGCAGCAACTAGTAGCAACAAGAACTACAGCAGATATCTCAAAGTGCAGTGCGAGTGCCGTTGGCAAGTTTAGTCGTACACGCATCACTCAGTCCAATATATAAGTATAACAACCGTTTATGTCCATATTGATGAAGAAAAAATAATAACATTTCCTGTAAGAATGATACGTCGTACGAGCGGACGTTCTGGTGTGCGGCTGCCGGGAGACCATCGAGCACACAGCATGTTTTACCCAAACAAGAGCCAACAAGAGGCAGGGCAGGGGCCCCCAACACAGAGACACGTGACAACCACGGCCCGCTGTCGATCGCGTAATTGGCCGGTAGCCCGTGCTTCGGTGGGTGTATCGGAAGTCGTTCGTAGTACTACTGCTGTAGACCGTCGAAAGACAACATGACAGGTGACATCCCGTTCTGATGGCAGCCTCGCCAGTAGACCCCCCAAAAATTACTTTTCTTTTCTTTTTCTTGGCCCCGTGCACCCATTTCCTTTCCTTTCTCTTCTTTGTTCTTTGTTTCTCTTTTCCAATTGACTTGCGTCTGTTGTGCGTATGCGTAGGGATAGATACTACGTGTGATATATACGTGGTAGTCGTTCTTGGGTGGCCAGCGGTATGGTCGGTTTTCCCAGGCGCGAGTAATGAGACGTATGCACCGGTATGGATCTGGTACATCGTATACTGACGCCCGATTTCACTTTTATATGTTTCTGGTGGAGGCATGAATTGCGTCAGGTGTGATTTATGCGTGTATCACCTTGGGTTGTTTGTGTTTTTCCCTAGGGTATTCTTCTGCTCCAGAGTGACTGGAACCAGTCCTTTGACCACGGACTGGATTGTGCGAGTTAATGTGAGAACAACAACAACAACTGAAATATTGCCTGTTTCTTGACCTTTCAGCTGCTTCATGCAAATTTGGTTTTTCTGCCGACACGAATTTGAACCTTTTCGCGATTTTTTTTTTTTTTTTTGTCTAGTAAGTTGAACTGCTAATTTGCCGCCTGTGCATTAGTTGCGGAACGGTCCAGCTTTAGCTTTTCTTTGGTTACCACCATTTGTTTTGTAGTTGACGAAGCTTCATCGGCTGAGATCTGGGCTTGGCTCATCAGCTCCACACCGCCCAGCACCCCATCGAGCGCTATAGCTCACAGCAACGAAGCGCCGTGCAGTGCCCAGCGGCTCAGCTCGGCAGCGCACCACAGCGCAGTGCTAGCTCAGCAGAGCGAAGCGCTATGCTTTGCCGTGCTCTGCCGTCGCGATCGTTCGTTGTTCATGATATCTAAAACTCCGCGTAGGCTGATATTTAGGTATTTGGCGCTTTATTCTATATCGCGTCAACCATCGTAATATCATACAATATGGGGGAGGGAATGTAATCTTTATGCAAAGATCCTGTTTCGTTTTAATCAATTGTCAGCCGGCCGCCCCGGTAGTCTAGTGGTTTTACCCTCGAATACTACCAACGTTTGGTTGTCCTTGAGTTCGACACCCACCACGATGAAATTTGGCTCGACCCCCATGGTCTTGCCTGGCCCGACAGTTAATTTATTTTCGCGCGTAAGCGCGAATTTATTTTTTTGGCCGAACTTTTTGGTCAACGGCACGTGTAAAAGATCACAACTACAGGCAGTAAATGTTGCATAACTTTTGATCAAATGAGAGTACGTCGGCAAACAGGGTATCGGATTGAAGCGCTTGATGTCGTCTACCCCATGGGATGCCACGTAGAACGATCGACGTGGATTACAGTGGCCAAGAGGAGAGCCAAGACCGAACGAAAATAAAATCTGGGTCAATGTATCTGTTCTTTCAAGAATACAAAAGTAGAGCCCCGAGTACAACCGAGATTACGCCACTACATGCTCCCTCAAGCTACATCCATAAACGCATGCCTGCACAACGCGCCTACCCTGTGGGCACGATAATGAGCTACCCGAGACAACCATGCCCTCGAGGTACGTGCTCTCGCTAACAAACGCGAACCCTTTCATTGGCGTAGATTTATGGTCCGCCTACTTCGAGCTGCACCCCCCCGGGTAAGCATCATCCCCGACGCAGTGGCACTCGCTACCGAACATCCGGATGGGCATCGTGACAATCGGGTTGACTTTGACGCGGCGTCGACTCTCTGGCACGGTGCAAATGTGACCTGGAGATGACAAGAACTGGTTGTGGTGACGTTTGAAGGCTCCGACTCGCATCTTGTGCCCACACGTACGGCAGTGCTGGTTCCGCCGCTTAGCACCCGCCGCCGAAGAAGCGCCTGACACAGCGCTAACATCAGCACCAGCAGCTCCGGCAGCTTGCGATGGGCTGCTGGCTCCTCCCACCTCCGTCATCTGCGCAGGAAACGAAAAGCCATCTGGCGGTGTCGGCAGCCAGGGCTCTGCCGGCGCGACTGCAGCGCCTTGCACATCCATGGGCGCACGAACACAGCACTACTACAGCAGCACTACTACTTGTACTACCAGATTTGCGCCGCGCACAATCCCCGTGTCGCTCGCTGATTGGCCGGTACTATGGTGTACTATGGGGAGGGACTGTGTAGAAAAGAATAAAAGGCCTAAATGGAGCATTCTGATTGGCTTGTACTATGGGTAGGCAGGTAAGACCATGGCGGTCGAGCCCAAATTTGGTGCTGCTGGACCCCAAAAAAACTCCGGTAGTACAAGTAGTAGTGCTGCTGTAGTAGTGCTGTGTTCGTGCGCCCATGGATGTGCAAGGCGCTGCAGTCGCGCCGGCAGAGCCCTGGCTGCCGACACCGCCAGATGGCTTTTCGTTTCCTGCGCAGATGACGGAGGTGGGAGGAGCCAGCAGCCCATCGCAAGCTGCCGGAGCTGCTGGTGCTGATGTTAGCGCTGTGTCAGGCGCTTCTTCGGCGGCGGGTGCTAAGCGGCGGAACCAGCACTGCCGTACGTGTGGGCACAAGATGCGAGTCGGAGCCTTCAAACGTCACCACAACCAGTTCTTGTCATCTCCAGGTCACATTTGCACCGTGCCAGAGAGTCGACGCCGCGTCAAAGTCAACCCGATTGTCACGATGCCCATCCGGATGTTCGGTAGCGAGTGCCACTGCGTCGGGGATGATGCTTACCCGGGGGGGTGCAGCTCGAAGTAGGCGGACCATAAATCTACGCCAATGAAAGGGTTCGCGTTTGTTAGCGAGAGCACGTACCTCGAGGGCATGGTTGTCTCGGGTAGCTCATTATCGTGCCCACAGGGTAGGCGCGTTGTGCAGGCATGCGTTTATGGATGTAGCTTGAGGGAGCATGTAGTGGCGTAATCTCGGTTGTACTAGGGGCTCTACTTTTGTATTCTTGAAAGAACAGATACATTGACACAGATTTTATTTTCGTTCGGTCTTGGCTCTCCTCTTGGCCACTGTAATCCACGTCGATCGTTCTACGTGGCATCCCATGGGGTAGACGACATCAAGCGCTTCAATCCGATACCCTGTTTGCCGACGTACTCTCATTTGATCAAAAGTTATGCAACATTTACTGCCTGTAGTTGTGATCTTTAACACGTGCCGTTGACCAAAAAGTTCGGCCAAAAAAATAAATTCGCGCTTCGCGCGAAAATAAATTAACTGTCGGGCCAGGTAAGACCATGGGGGTCGAGCCGAAATTTGACTTCATATGCAAAAATGCAATAAAAAAAAGAGATCAACTGTTGAGAGCGCCTGCTAGGTACAATTCGACGCGAGTCGACGAGGGAAGAAAATGCTCGATTCTCCTCGCGGTGAAAATGAAGGCACGTGCCGAAGTGAGGAGGGAGGAGGAGGGCCCGCTATGTGACCCCGGATCTGAGTTACTAATGGAAGGGAGCGCGAGAATAGTGCGGGGATGATAAATGGGATGAAGAAAAAAAATGTTGCAAAGAAAGGTATATGACTATTTCTACCAGTAAATAATATGTCAGTCTCTAGGAAATACGCACGGCACCACCAGCAGTCGTCATGGTAGACACTCCGGATATTATGTATTGAGGGACGCGTCCGATTTCGACAACGTGAGAGCACCCACGAAGCAAAGATAGCAGACACACATATCCAGCCTTCTCGAGAAAAAACAGAGAAGAAGCGCTACGCCAACGTCCCGTGCGAGCAAAGCCACCCCCGCACCTATCTCAGACAACGCCGACGCAACGAGAGATCGACCTCCTCTTCTTCGTTTTTCTCCTCGCCCGCAACCACGCAGACCAATCAATGCGACAGCCTTCACGAAACCAACAAAGCAATCTTTTTCCAACTCCTCGCCGGCTGACATGGCCCCATGTCGACGTTTGATGCAAACCGACTTTGCATCCTGTCGACTTTGAACCTCCATTGCCAGGGGGACAGCAGTGCAGTCTCTTCATTAATGCCAAGACCTCTTTCGTTTCGCCTAGAGGCGATAGGGTTCTCAATAATACTCTTTTCGGTATTTTTGTTTGATAGACGCCAACTTTTACTTGACGGCGAATTTAACACAGTGTGTTTCGCCTATCCTTGCCTTCTTTGTTGTATAATACTGGGTATATATTTTTTTTTCTGTCAAATCATAACCTTCATAATCCCATGTTCGTATTAAACTCTTGTCATTACTTGAGAGTTCAATGCACGTCAAATCCGACAGCTACACTTTAAGTTGTCGAAGTGCTGCCCTGCCCTACCCGAAGCATGGGCGCCGGCGAATGTCGGCGCCCATGCGGAGCCCTGGTATTTTAAAAAAAATGTTTCAAGGACGCCATCCGTGAGTTCGACAAATTTTAGGTCAATATTCATCTTTGCAAGCTGCGTTGTCGGTACTTGTAGTATCCTAAATGGGTGAGTTTCTTTATTAGGAGGGGTCCTATTGTTTGTTCACTATAATGGTAAGTGTTGGTATTTATACTTTAGGTGGGGAATTTTGAGCTAAATCTAACATCACATCTATTTTATAAATTATTACTGTAGTTTCCACTATACTTCTCTATCATATGTATGGTAGGCGGTTTATTTTGTTAGGAAAATGAGCTATTATACACTACCCATGCACTAAAACCCATACAGATACCCCACTGAGAAATAAGAGCATGAAAGCCGCGGGCAGAAACATATATCCTTGAGTGATGGCACCATCTCTCTGTTGCTGTAGTCGTAAACTCCTGTCCATAGCCATGTACGAAACAAGGGCTTTTTCGACTACTGAAATGTGCAAACGTGGACATTGAAATAATCGAGAGCGTACAATTACATGTACTTTTCTACATGGCCTCCTACATGTGTTCTAGTCTACATGACGGGGCGCCCATCGTTGACATTCGGTCGGAATTTGAAAGGGTGCGGGGCGCGAAGAGGCAGGGGAAAGTCGGTCCGCATGGACGGTAAAGTTTCCGACTGAAAGCGGTATGAGTCCAGTCAGAAAGCGGTGACGGTTGATCTGAAAGACGCACCGCAAGGGGTTGGCGTCAAAAACCAGTACGAGGCTGAGTTGACCAATCAGCGTCGCGGATCGGGGTCAAAAGCCTAGGTGTCCGCACGGTGGTGCGGAAGGGTTGCGGTATACCATTTTCTGTCGTCTGCCCTTTCATTATTGCTTCTTACCTTATATGTTTTTATAATATACGGCGAGACCACATTTCACGTTCAACGCAGTGGAGGTCAGCTGCAAATACCATCTAGGTACGAAGTAGAGAAGGCAATCAGTGCGTGGGCGAACCGAAAGGTGGTATGGCCCGATGGTCTCCCGGCCGAGCTCTTGAAGGGTTTAGCCGACGAGGGATAATTGAACACCCTCGGAAAGTTCCACGATATCATCATCGCTGTGTGGAGGGGAGATACCGTACAACAACAATGGAAAGATGCAACGATTAAAGTGCTTCACACGAAAGCTTGGACTGAGTGTTACCATTATCATGGCATCTCCCTCGTGGCTCACGCCGGTAAAGTACTCCTCAAAGTCATCGCGGGCGCCTGGGTAACCATTGCGAACGCGAGAACATTCTGCCGGAGGAACAGTGTGGGTTCAGACCCCAACGCTCGACGGTTGACATGATGTTCGTAGTACGACGACTGCAGGAATAGGCGCGGAAGAAGGGCACCTCCTTGTATTTGTGCTTTATCGACCTTACCAAAGCATACGACTCAGTCGACCGAACCCTTCTGTGGGATGCCCTTGCTCGTTTAGGCGTGCCATCGAGAATGCTCGCCGTCATCCGCCAATTTCACGACGGCATGGAAGCATATGCGTGCGGTTGAATAATGGCGAGTGCTTGGATTAGTTCGACGTGGGGCAAGGCTGAGGCAATGATGCGTCCTCGCGCCACTGCTGTTCAAAACATTTTTCACGGCGGTACTGCGTGATACCGAGAAACGCTTCCGCGCTAATGCAGCCATCACGGACGACACGGTGCAGCTCCAACGAAAGAAGAAAGTCGAGAAAAAGGGAAATTCACGCAAAGTCAACGGGCGGAGGAGGCAGGAGGAGGAGAAGGAGGTGCGGACATTGTGCGGTATGCTGTACGCGGACGATGCGGGCATCGTATCGCGATCATCAGAAGCGCTGGAAAGGATGATGCCGGTGATCGTGACTGCGTGCTCGTTGTTCGGGCTTACGGTATCCAAGGCAAAAACAGAGAAAATGTGCCTGAAAACCAAACGCGGGGAGAATGTGTCCTTCACAATCAATGCAGCCGGTCAGGTATACAAACAAACAATCGAGTTTGTGTACTTTGGCGAGGCTATCACCGCAGACAGAGACCTTAGCATTGAAATAGAATAACGCGGCGCTTTCAGAGGGCCTGGGCGTGCTTCCAACGATACAAGGTGGAAATCTATGATCGCTCGGGTGTGAGCTTACCGTTGAAGGTGCGATTGCTGAACGCTGAGGTTGTCGAGACACTTGTTTACGGTTGCATGGCGTGGAGCCCGAACATGCCTGACTATGACATGCTACGACGGGTTCACCACGTCATGCTCCTCCGATGCCTTGGATGGCCGAAACGGACGCGCGACGACCACACTCTATCGTAGGGCCGACGCGCTTGCCAAGACAGCTTCCGAGAGCATGAGGGCGATAATGCGAAAACGGAGGATATTGTTCGCGGGATTCGTAGCACGTATGGGCGAGGACCGTCTGACACAGAGAGTGATGTTTGGAGAGCTTGTTGGGTGTAAGGAGTACTTAGGTGGGCAAGAGAATGACTGGATGGCTCATCTGAAGGAGGATATGCTGGTCGTTGGAATGACAGATTCGAAGGGTGGCGAAAGGCTGTTCAGAAAGCCGGCAGATGGTTTCGACGGGTAGAGGAGGGAGCTGAGTTGTTCATGCAGAAATAGCATGAAAAGGAAAGACGCAAAGCTGCAGAGCCACGCGCAATGGCTGTGGCACCGCTATCCACCGTCGGCATCTCTAAGCTGCCGGGGGGAGGGGGGAGGAGGGGAGCGGGGAGAGGGGGAAGGGGAGGAGGGGGGGGGGGAGGGCAAGGAGTGGGGGGGGGGGGGAAGGGAGGGCGTCATGCCCAAGACACTGAAGTTTGGGTCTGGCCATCATTGTCTTGCAAGTTGTGGGCCTTCCAATGGCCGTCAAAAAATGACGTAAGACCGCCCTGACTTCTTCTACATATTTTTGCGTTATCTCCCCAGCGTAATTCATGATGCACTTGATACCCACCATGAGCCCAATGCCGTCTTTGGTAGGCTTCTACGGTCTGCTCGTATGACATTTGTTCTTCTCTTTTTCTTTCTTTGCTTCACTTCTTGTCTTGCATTTTCTTGCTTTTCTTGTCTTTTCTTTTCATTCTTTTCCATATTAGTTTTTCCGCTTCCTTGACTTTTCTTTTTTCTCCTTAATCTTCTTTTCTTTTCAATATTTCTTTTTTCCAATTGACTTGCGTCTGGCGTGCGTATGCGTAGTGATGAATACAACGTGCAATATATTCGTGGTCGTCTTTCTTGGAAAGCGGTATAGTCGGTTTTTCCAGGCGCGAGTCGTGAGACGTTTGCACCAGTATGGGCCTGGCACATCGTACGCTGACTCCCGATTTCACTTTTATACGTATATGGTGGAGGCATCAATTGCGTCATCTGCGATATTTGCGTGTACCACCTTCGATTTGTTTGTGCTTTTTCCCTGTGGTATTCCTCAGCTCCAGACTGACTGGAACCTGTCCTGTGACCACGGGCTTGGTTATGCAAGGTAATGTGAGAATAGCAACAACAACAACAACAACAACATCACAAGCTGAAAGCTTCACGTCGCGAACGTTGGGATTCAGCGCTTGTCTCGACGTCATCACACCCTCCTATTTCTCTGCCTCAATCAGCGCCAACGGCCCGACAGCGGCGCCAAAATCCGTTCTGTGAGACCCCCAATGAAAATTGAAGCTATTCGTGCTTTAATCAGCATGGAACGTCACACGGTAGTCATACGCCTCAACATCTGGTGCAGTCATCGTGTAATAACTCCCCCAGTCGCCCCGGTGGCGTATCAAGTTATCCTCGAGCCTGGTGTAGGTCAGTTGCGAGAGTTCGAGCCCCGCCAAGTGCATACTCGTATAGATTCGTTGGGACTTTTTCTTGTGGATAAATTGATTTCGGAAAGCGTGAGAGCGTGAGTTAGCAACACTCGATGAACAATCGACGAGCAGTGGGATTGCTGAACCCTATGCGAGATAAAAATTGAAGGCAAGAACCGGGGAGGAGAAGGGACGACACCTGTGACCACGGCATGCCCAGAAGCTGGAAAGTAGAAGTGTGCGAAAAAAAGACGAAAAAAAATCCCCGGAATCAGCCCACAATCCCAACTTGACAAGCACTCCTAGCTGTCAACTAATTTGGGGTTTTCGCACACGTATCACATATTTCCGTAACACTGCTGCCTAAACTGCTGCTGTTGCTGGAGGGTCGAGGTTGTTAGTCTTGTCGTTTCTTGTCATATGCTGTGTTCTGAAGCGGCCTCCTTCTTACATTGGGTAAGCGTCGAACGTGGCTGTCCCTTCTATGACTGTTTGTTAGATTGTTGCCTCGATTCAGCTGTCTTGAATGCGCCCAATTTCAAATTTTCTCCGAAACTTTGAGCCTCTTTATTAATAGCATACCAGGGTATGCCTTCAATCCGAGCCCCCACGGCAAAGATTTGCCAACACCGCATTATTATACAGCAGTGGTAATGAAGCAGGCTACGGTAGGGGGGTCCCCTTTTGGGCCTTTTATTTCAGTGGCTAGGGGTCACTCGCGCGAGTAACCCCTTTGTTTCTATGCGGTCTTACGTTTTCTTTATGTTTTACATTGACGAAATTAATCCGCAATGCAAAGGTGATGTAACCTGCGCCAAAGCAAGTGCCTAAACCATCTTCATCCGTGGGGTACAGAGCCACTCGCGCGAGTGGCTCAAACACATCGGTGAAAATGGGGGTACCCCACCTACCGTAGCCTTGGTCTAATCTTTGTACAGTCAAACCCCGCTTAAAGACGCATATCGGTACTTTTTTCAAGGCGTCTTTAACGCGGGGAATCGTCTTTAAGATTCCGGGGACGATAACGCACCATCCCCGGGGCCGATGGAGGCATAACATACATCAAAAGACGCGCCGTTGCAGCAGGTATACTATAACGAAACGAGAATCCACAAATCTGACCGTCACAACGTTGCCGTGGTTGAAAGTGGAATGTACTTAAAAACCAAGTTTATACAGTAGTTGCCGCACCCCACCGCCCGAAATAAAATGCTCCGAGAAGTGGGTTCAATGTTGCAGGATGAAGGTTATTATGACTGCAGTGAACTCTCTCTCTCGGTTGGTGTCGACTGTGTTTTTCTTATTATCTTCTCGTCCTCATGTTGGAAACCTCGCCGATATATCATTCACCACCTCTGTTCCAACTTTGACATGTCAAATCCTACCTGATAAGGACACAGATGGACATCAACTCAGAAAAACGGTGAAGATAAACAACGCTAGACAACAACAAGAGAACCGTACATCACAAACAGGCCCATTGCTATATGCCCTCCACAAAAAAAAAAAAACTACCGCCCCCACATGTCGCCAAGAGTGGCCTGCACCTCGCCCCCCTGATTCGCTCTTCGGTTGACTTGAGTTTCATGAGTGAACGAATGCACAGTCCTCGAAAGAAGGTACAGGGTTTCGCTGTACTCGCCGTTCTTCCCTTTCGCGTTGAAAAAGGAGCGGCACTCCTCGAGGCGAGAGCGGACGTCGGCCTCTGTAAGCGACGTTGTCATGCACGACTCTGGCCTACCGTCGCCTTCCTCTTCGCTGGACACATTCTCTGCTGCCCGTAGCCTTCGTCTCCGATGCCCACACAACAAAACCCATGCATGGCTCGCCCGCAAGGGCACTGGTGAATCGCTGAGACCGGGACAGATTTCATCTTGCATGTTGGTTCACCACACGCTTTCGTGCGGGAGGCAGACGGACCGTCAGCAGACGAAAGGAATCTATCCATGTCCACGCAGCAGCAGCAGCAGCAGCAGCAGACCGCTCTCTGGCAGTCTACAGGTGTGCTGCACCATTTTTTGGGGGGCCCCGCAGCGTAAACAATACACCCCCCCTTAAACTTGAACATCTGCGGGGCACCCTGGTTCAGATTTTTTTTCGTCTTTATAGCGGGGAGTTGACTTAAGAAGTGCGTCTTTAAGCGGGGTTTGACTGTACCAGCTTTTAAAACCATCCAGTATCCGGCTTAAGAACTATCCGGTGGACAACACCTGGGGAATCCGTCTACCCCTTAAGATAGGGGGCAGATGGGGGCCGGGCACTTTTCCATCAATGCGAGTAGAAATATAACAACAAATACACTCTTCTAGCTGTGAGATCGAAGATTTCGTCGAAACTCGTATATGCAAGCTGTGTGTGATACTCCGATCGCGCAGTATCACCGGGTGTGTGTCGAGTAGTATATAGCAGATGATATATAGCAAGAAGGTCACACGTGTGTTTTTTTTTGTTTTTTATTCCTCACACTTTTACTTTCCAGCTTCTGGACAAGCAGTGGTCACAGGAGTCGTCCGTTCTCTCCCCCGCTTCTTGCCTTCAATTTTTATCGCGCATCATGGAATCAGCAATCCCACATCTCGTCGATTTTTTAATGAACGTTGCTAACTCACGCTCTCGCGCTTTCCGCAAGAAGTCAATTTGTGCACAAGAAAAAGTACCAACGAAATTATATGAGTATACACTCGGCGGGGCTCGAACTCACGAAACTGACCTATACCAGGCTCGAGGATAACCTGATACGCCACCGGGGCGACCGGCTCGATAGAGCCTGCTGTCCAGGACGTCTCCGCCCGCCTTGCCGCCTCGGTAAGGCATGCTGCGAAGCATGCCCTAGCAGGCTTGTAGCGAGAGTGGGGGGGTCTTTCTGGCGGGTGTAAGGCCGGACTCACCCTCAAGGAGTGATACCTTCTTGCTGCTGCGTGTGGCCGCGAGGCTTAGGCGTGGCGGTAGAGTTGGGTCGTACGTGGTGCGTTAGGCATGGTCACCTACGATTCGCGCGTCTTTTTAGGCAGCAGCGGCGGAGCAGCAATGCTTAATCGGAATGCTCGTGCGCGGAGGCAGGCGCCACCACGAGCCACGCTACGGCGCGGTCTCCGTTTGCGTGGAGGGTACTGCGCCGGCAGGAGGCTGGATTCGACGACGAAGGAGGAGGGCGACTGGCCGTCGACGGGCGGGGAAGAGACGGATTGAACTCTCCCTGAACGAGAATTTTGTTTTTCAGATCAGCACCGCAAACTGCGTGGAGCATTTTGTTTTTTTTGGACGGGGGAGAAGGGGAACCGACTGGAATTGAGTGTGAACGAGAGCAAGTGCGAAGGAGCTGGCCGAGTGAGCTAAGGCGATTTGGCGGCCACGGAAAACCACAGCAGGAGGACGGCACACGGAGACCCACGACCGGCACGCACATCATCATCATGAGAGCAGCGATCGTCTTTTTTTCAAAGGGTTATTTTTACGAGGCAGTAGTACAACATGTTACTTACGTCTCTGATTTTTGTAGAGTTTGTAGAAGAGTTGTATACCCTTCACGGGGAACGACCCGTCGCAATTTTCAATTTTCAGGCACGGGCGTCGTAGCTGCGCTGCAACCTGTCAAATAACTCGGGAAGGAGGGGCGATTATTGATATCTGTACTGCTGTGGTTTTTGATTCCATTGCTCTTGTTTCACTGCATGCCCGCGGGTCGTCACTCTGACAGCACTCCAGACAGCAAGCGCGTTCGTCTATACTCACGATTACCGTGCGGTTCGTACGGTGCAGGCAGCCCAACCGCTGTAGTTTGTAGCCGCGAGTTGGTTAGTTGTGGGGACGGGGGAACTCTATGCTGTAGTTGAGTGGATACCCGCGGCCATGTGAGTTCAGTTGGCACACTTGACCTTTTCACTTGTGCGCCTTTTTCCGTATCGTGCGTTTTTAGGCGGGAAAGCGTAGTATTTCCCTGACGAATTTTGATTTCACTTGGTTTTTCGGATCTTCCTAGGGCTCCAGCACCTTTGTGTGACCACGGACTCTAGATGTTTGACAAGAGTCAATGTGAGAAAACAACAACAACAACACGTCCTGTCTAGGCCAAATATGCAGAGTAGACCACCAGAAAATGGTCTGCACACCGAGGTGGGTATACGCCTGTGGAATGGTTAATTGGAGCGATCGCTTTGCTATGTCTTACTTCAACACACCCACATCCAGCACGACACGCGTACGTGCCTACCTGGTAGGCCACATTGACAGGTGATATAGACAGATAGCAATTTCAACAAGATGATTGGGACATGCAATGCCAATCGCAGTGAGCACGCGGGCAAGGAAACAAACAAACTAAAGCCAGCACACTGGACAATTTCCAGCAAATTAGATAAAAACGAAAGATGAGTAAGACAGAAAAAAAAAGGAAATGCATTTGGAAAGAAGAGAGAAACAGGACGCCGTATCATACAACTTTCTTGTCTTGTCTTTTCTTGCTTTTCTTTTCTTTTTCTTCTCTTTGCTTGCCTTTTTCGTCTTTTTTTGTTTTTTTTCTCTTTTCTTTCCATTCCTTTATCTTCTGTTTTTTCTTTGTTTCTTATTCTCCAATTGACTTATGCCTGTCGTGCGTATGCGTAGTGATAAATACTACGTGTAATATATACGTGGTAGTCTTACTTGGGTGGCAATCGGAATATTTGGTTTCTCCAGGCGTGAGTAGTGAGACGTATTTTTTTTTTTTTTTTTTTTTTTTTTTGTGAGACGTATGCACCGGCCTGGACCTGGCACATCGAAGACTGATTCCCGATTTCACTTTTATATGTTTCTGGTGGAGGCATGAATTGCGTCAGCTGTGATATATGCGTGTACCACCTTCGGTTGTTTGTGTTTATCCTTAGGGTATTAGTCACCTCCAGAGTGACTGGAGCCTGTCCTGTGACCACGGACTTGATTATGCGAGTTAAGGTGAGAACAACAACAACAACAACAACAACAACAACAACAACAACAACAACAACAACAACAACGACAGCAATAACCTGATACGCCACCGGTGCGATCGGCTAATATTTTACTCACAGCTGACGTTTTTCAATTTTTCATAAAATATATCAACCTTTTTTCTGTCTTACATTTGAGCTGGACAATAAAACAAACTTTTCTACAGTACACGAAGTATGTTTTAACGCTCATTCCATATGCATACGTATCATACCCTTTCGTGTATGACAGGAGCTGTTGTTGTTGTTGTTCTCACCTTAACTCGCATAATCAAGTCCGTGGTCACAGGACAGGCTCCAGTCACTCTGGAGCTGAGGAATACCCCAGGGAAAAACACACACAACCCAAGGTGGTACACGCATATATCACAGCTGACGCAATTCATGCCTCCACCAAAAACATATAAATGTGAAATCGGGAGTCAGTCTACGATGTGCCAGGTCCATACCGGTGCATACGTCTCATTACTCGCGCCTGGAAAAACCGAATATGCCGCTTGCCACCCAAGAAGGCTTACCACGTATATAGTACACGTAGTACCTATCACTACGCATACGCACGACAGACGCAAATCAATTGGAAATAACAAACAAAGAACAAATACGAAGAAAAAGGAGAGGAAAGAAAAGAGAAGAAAGCGAAAAAAGAAAACGAAAAAGGAAAGGAAAGAAAAGACAAGACAAGAAAAGCAAGAAAAGGCAAGACAAGAAGAGGAAGCAAGGAAAGAAAAAGAGAAGAACAAATGTAATACTAGCAGACCCTAGGAACTGACTATAGGCGGCATTGGGCTCATAGAGGGTATCAGACGCATCTTGAATTGCGCTGGGGAGAAAACGCCACATGGCGAAGAAGTCAGGGCAGTCTTACGCTATCTTGTGACGGGTATTGGAGGCCCACAACTTGCAAGACGATGATGGCCAAACCCAGACTTCAGTAGCTTGGGCATGACGTGCCACCTTTCCCCCTTCCCCCCTCCCCCCGGCAGCTTAGAGATGCCGACGGTGGATAGCGGTGCCACAGCCATTGCGCGTGGCTCTGCAGCTTTGCGTCTTTCCTTTTCATGCCATTTCTGCATGAACAACTCGGCTCCCTCCTCTACCCGTCGAAACCATTTGCCGGCTTTCTGAACAGCCTTTCGCCACCCTTCGAATTTGTCATTCCAACGACCAACATATCCTCCTTCAGATGAGCCATCCAGTCATTCTCTTTCCCACCTAAGTACTCCTTACACCCAACAAGCTCCCCTAACATCACTCTCTGTGGCAGACGGTCCTCGCCCATACGTGCTACGAATCCCGCGAACAATATCCTCCGTTTTCGCATTATCGCCCTCATGCTCTCGGAAGCTGTCTTGGCAAGCGCGTCGGCCCTACGATAAGGTGTGGTCGTCGCGCTTCCGTTTCGGCCATCCAAGGCATCGGAGGAGCATGAAGTGGTGAACCCGTCGTAGCCTTTCATAGTCAGGCATGTTCGAGCTTCACGTCATGCAACCGTAAACAAATGTCTCTCGACCACCTCAGCGTTCAGCAACCGCACCTTCAACGGTAAACGCACACCCGAGCGATCATAGGTTTCCACCTTTTATCGTTGGAAGCACGCCCAGGCCCTCTGAAAGCGCCGCGTTATTCTATTTCAATGCTAAGGTATCTGTTCGCGGTGATAGCCTCGCCCAAGTAAACAAACTCGATTGTTTGTTTGTATACCTGGCCGGCTGCATTGATTGGAAGGACACATTCTCCCCGCGTTTGGTTTTCAGGCACAATTTTCTCTGTTTTTGCCTCGGATACCTTACATAAGCCCGAACAACGAGCACGCAGTCACGATCACCGGCATCATCCTTTCCAGCGCTTCCGATGATCGCGATACGATGCCCGCATCGTCCGCGTACAGCGTACCCCACAATCTCTGCACCTCCTTCTCCTCCTCCTGCCTCCTCCGCCCGTTGACTTTGCGTGAATTTCCCTTTTTCTCGACTTTCTTCTTTCGTTGGAGCTGCACCGTGTCGTCCGTGATGGCTGCATTAGCGCGGAAGCGTTTCTCGGTATCACGCAGTACCGCCGTGAAAAATGTTTTGAACAGCAGTGGCGCGAGGACGCATCATTGCCTCAGCCTTGCCCCACGTCGAACTAATCCAAGCACTCGCCATCATTCAACCGCACGCAAATGCTTCCATGCCGTCGTGAAATTGGCGGATGACGACGAGCATTCTCGATGGCACGCCTAAACGAGCAAGAACATCCCACAGAAGGGTTCGGTCGACTGAGTCGTATGCTTTGGTGAGGTCGATAAAGCACAAGTACAAGGGGGTGCCCTTCTTCCGAGCCAGTTCCTGCAGTCGTCGTACAACGAACATCATGTCAACCGTCGAGCGTTGGGGTCTGAACCCACACTGTTCCTCCGGCAGAATGTTCTCGCGTTGGCAAAAGTTACTCAGGCGACCCGCGATGACTTTGAGGAGTACTCTACCGGCGTGAGCCACGAGGGAGATGCCATGATAATGGTAACACTCAGTCCAAGCTTTCTTGTGAAGCACTTTAATCGTTGCATCTTTCCATTGTTGTTGTACGGTATCTCCCCTCCACACAGCGATGATGATATCGTGGAACTTTCCGAGGGCGTTCAATTCTCCCTCGTCGGCCCAACCCTTCAAGAGCTCGGCCGGGAGACCATCGGGCCATACCACCTTTCGGTTCGCCCACGCACGGATCGCCTTCTCTACTTCGTACCTAGACGGGACATCGTCCAGTGGTCTGCACGGGGGCCACTGCTTAAGCTCGTCCACAATGCTCGGATCAAGGGTCGGCGACTTGGTGTTAAGCAGTTTATGAAATCACCTCTCCCACCGTTCGCGGATGAGGGCATTATCCCGCAGCAATCGACCTTCCTCGTCTTTGATGTACTGCGAGTTAAACGTCCTCTTCCCTTCCACATCCATCCCTTTGAAGTGTTCGTAAAAGCCAAATTGATCACCTTCTCGGATACGCCCTTCGAGTTGGCTAACGTAATATTCGAAGAACCTCTGAACAGCTTCCGCCCGCGTACGTTTTGGCTGTTCGGTGGTCGCCCTCAAGGCTTGCCGTAGACCGCGATCGTTTGGAGCAGAACGAACACTTTTACTCGCGTCTTTCTTATCCTGTCATCGTGCGTGCAACTCCGCTTTCGTCGCCTCGGTCGCACACCAGCCCCTTGATACTTATTTGCGCCGAATAGCGGGCGCTATGTCGGCCGCATTTGACAGTAGCGTCTCGATCAGCATTGAGACCATGTCATCAACGCTTCCGTAATTAGTACCGGGTATCGGAGAGGCAAGCTTGGCTGCTATCGCGTTTTGCAAATTCATCCCCGAGATGCGGGTCCGCCATTAATCTTGGTACGTAGATCAATGGCTCGCAAGTTTTGATAACTCTCTTTGGACGATTTGGTGCGATGCGGCCCAAAAGGCGAATATTTCCGATCACGGGGTTGTGGTCCGAATCAGCGTTCTCCCTGGGTGGGGTCCGCACAGTGACATTACGTACCAATCGTCTATCCATTTGCCGTGTCAGTATGTAGTCTAGCCCGTACTGAACCTTTCCTCGGTTAGGGCTCTGAAACGTGTACGATATGCCACGAGAAGGTGTAGCATAGTACGTGTTGGGGAGGGCCAGTTTGTTATCAGTGGCGTGAGTCAATAGTCGCTCTCCGTTGTCGTTCAGCTCGTCACGTCCGTATGCACCTAATACCTTGCTGTCGGTCCACCCGATCGCTCTCAAGCCTGTACGAGCATTTGCGTCGATCAGGACAAGGAGGTGGTCCCTACTGGGTACCCCCTTGACCACCTCGTCAAGTGAACTCCAAAAGTAATCCTTTTCGCTTGTGCCCTTGTCGAGAGTTGGAGCATAGCCTACAATGAAAGACACACCGTTAGATTTCTCTTGGGTTGGACGCGAACTACGTCGTATCATCAATCTGGCACTGATGCACTCAACCGCGACGTCGCCCTTATCCATCCCTGCCACGATAGACTCTCTACCAGCTAAGCCTGCCCCGTGGTTCCCCTTCTTTTCGTACTTTCCTCCCTCTGCTCCTGATTCAGTGAGCAAAACACAACATACCCCGCCGCCGTAAAATCACTTTGTTCCTATGACATCACAACCTGCGTCCTCGCAAGTCTTCAGTATCACCTCGGCGTGGCATATGCCGTTCGTGCCCTTTCAAGCAAGTGTGCGAACGTTGTACGTACCCACGACGAGTTCCCCTGCTTTCGACATAGCCCTTGCATCTGTGCGAATTTCGTGAGCAGCCCTTCGAATCCCCCTGCATCTCCTCTTTTTCTGAGCTTCCGATTTCCTGCATTCCACCCTCCTTTTTTCCCAGACATAATATATCCCCCTCTCCGTCTCCCTTCGCCCAGCCCGGTTCTTACATAAGTGTCAACGTGAAAGGTGCAGCAGTCCCTTCACGCCGCGTCCATCTCCTTCCCGACTTTAGTGCTTACTAACGTGGGTTCGATCCTCTCTTCTCTGTCCGATACGCGCCCCATGCTTTTCGCGGCGGTGATGCGACACTGCGTCCGCAGGCAAGGCTGCTGCGTTAAAAATTCCGCGAGGAACATTTTTTCCTTGGCACTGGCTGTCACCGCCGGCCCGGCCATACCCGAGCGCTAGTTCAGCGCACGAGTAAGGTCGACACCACACAGCCCCTTAGGGGCTCTGGCACGTTTGAGGGAAGCCTCAGGCCCGAGCACCACCCCGACCGGGGAGCAGCCGAGGAGCCAGTGCCAGGTACTGTACCGTCCAATCGCAGACTTTTAATAAACCTCGAGCCTGGTATATGTCCGTTTCGTGAGTTCGGGGGGACTTTTTTCTTGTGCACAAGTTGACTTGCGGAAAACGCGAGACCGTGAGTTTGCAACACACGGTGAACAATCGACGAGCAGTGGGATTGCTGAACCTTATGCGCGAAAAAAAATGAAGACAAGAACCGGGGGAGAGAACGGATGACACCCGTGACCACGGCTGTCCAGAAGCTGGAAAGTAGAATTGTGAAAGAAAAAAAAAGTACTCCCAGTGACCTTCTGGACAAACCAGCTCGTATTATAGACGAAGGTGTATGATACGTACAAGTATACATAATATGCGATGAGTGTTGAAAAAAAAAAAAAAAGGATTACGAATAACTTTATTGTCCAGCTCAACAGGTAAGACAGGAAACTTTAAGGTTGGTTGTATTTTATAAAAAAATGCAAATCGTCAGCTGTGGGTACGAAACCTTGGGTTGTGTGTTTTTCCCTGGGGTATTCCTCAGCTCCAGAGTGACTGGAGCCTGTCCTGTGACCACGGACTTGATTATGCGAGTTAATGTGAGAACAACAACAACAACAACAACGATAAACTCCCGGCGACCTTCTGAACAAGCCTTGGTGCTTGGTGACAAGGTGTGTTCCCTAGACTAGCCCCCGGTGCGTATGGGAATTATATTATTTTTAAAATATGAATACACTCCATCCAGCTGTGAGATCGAATATTTTGTCGAAACTTTGCAGGCGGTGTGATACTCCGATATTGTCGTATCTGATACGACAATATACCATTGGATGCAGGAGTACAGCAGTAGCCTCATACTAATATTACAAATAATATGATACAGCGTGCCGACGTCCCCGGTGATTCAGCAGCAGCAATTAACCTACGTAGCTATTGAAGTCGAGGCCGTGGAATCGAGCCACCCTAGGGACTCTCTCTCTCTTACAATTACCAAGTGCCAGGTCGAAAATACGGTAGCGCGAGTTGGCGAAGTTCGATGCACATTGACGAGCATGAAGAGCTGAAAAGTGGGAGTGCCGAACCCTGCGTGCGATCAAAATGAGCTGTGAGGGAATGTACCGGGGACGACAAGGGAAGACACCTCTCACCACGGTTTTTTCACAAGGTCGATGAGGGTATATTCAGAAAAAAACGAAAAAATACACTTTAGCTTTGAGATCGACCAAAAATTGGTCAAAACTCAGCTCTGCAAGCTGCGTGTGATACTTCGGTCGGGTGTGTATACGCTCGCGAAAGATACAGGTCGGTGACTCCCCTGCCAATGCCGGGGTCAACAGGACAAACACGTTCAACCTTTTTCTGCGCACGGAAACTGTAGGACCCGCATTGAGGGGGACAAAACCAGACATGTATGTGTGGAATTCAGTATAGTGAAACAACAAGTAAGTGTTATACTCGTAGTATGAGTTAACTTTCGGAGTGGGCTACTTGAGTCTACCGGGTTCCTACGGAAGTTCTTGTGTACCCCCTGCTATGTGGCAGGCCAGTGGAGGTTCAGCCCACAGGCCTGATGCTCAGGTTTTTTTAGAGCAGTGAGTCATAATGGAACATTCGGTGGGCGTGATGGAACATTCGGTGGGCGTCGAACGCTACTGGGTTGCGAAGTGATCTCTCTTCTGTTCTCGATGTAATGCAAAGAAAGGCACACTCACAGACCTCTTTTGATCGAATCAAGACCGACAAGTCAAATCTGGCGTTCTGCATCGGGCGCCGAGCGGTTCACACTTGATCCTAAAGCTCTTCGAACGCCCATTTCACACACTAGCAGGGAATGCACAAACTAAAGCGTGGGTCCTGTATACTAATTAATTGCTGTTCACTACCTCTTTCGAGTTGATTAAGCTGCAGTTTTTTTTTTTTGAGTGACGATACAAACAAGTACTACTTACTTGTGTACATATTATAAAAATAAAAATACACTCTTACTCGTACATACTTCGGGAAAAGAAGTACTCCGGAGTATCTAGTATCACACACAGCTTGCAGAAATGAGTTTCGACAAAACCTTCGATCTCACAGCTGGGGTGTATGTTCTTTTTTATAACATATAGCCTAATTACCACGGGGTATACCACGCGTATGACACACATCGCACTCGGCAGCTTGTTGTGTGTTGTGGTGGAACGAGTAGTTATTATCATGTACAAATTGCACACAGTTGTGGTTGTTTTTTCACATTACCTCTTGGCTCTCGTCGAAAATTGGTAGGACAAAGTGTTTAAATTTCATGCAGGATTGTTGCGAGATTGTGCTTCCGATTGATGTTTCGTGGTGACCTTCGAGCAAGCAGCCACGCGACCCTTATGTACTAGCAATCGAGCACCGGGTAATAGAGCAAGGTCAGTGTGAGCTCGTAGAGCGGGGCAAGGACAGCACCGCAGGCCAGAGGGTGACGAATTTACTAATTTTGTGCATCATGTTTCCTGAAACCAAGCTCCTCTGCACAAAAAGATGATGACCGATATAGTCTAGTGCTTTACGCAGTACCCCGTAGATTACGCGATATACCCATTTGTCTACCCTGACACTAAACCTTGCCTTAAATACCTCGTCAGAAAATATCAGAATTTTTTGCAACTTCCGAACGGCCGTGTGACAAATCATCCACCACACACATGGTAGAGCAATATAGTGCAAATTACAGAAATAAATTTATAAAATAGACATGATAGATTACTTCGAAATTCCCCACCTAAAGTAAAAATACTGACTAACACCAATCAATGTAGCGGAGAAAAACATTTGTTTATAAAAGAAAAGAACCTCTCCCAAAAACATTTCACCCACATAGCATAGTACAAGTATCAGCAAGCAGATTCAAAATTCGTCGAACTCACACCTGATGTCCTGAAAATATTTACATGTATTTAAATATTAGAGTGACAGCCTATAAATTTGGAACCGTGGGTTCGTGTCCTTCAGAGTTTTAAATCTTTTTGGGAGTGGGAGTAGATGAATTTAATTCTTGAATGCTGTATTAAGAGCAACATATAGATATCTTGTAATATTCGGTATTCGTACTCTTCCCGATATTAACCCCTGTAGAGCCCCCGAACCCCTCCGTAGACTAAATCCGAGTAATTTTGTCCCCAAAACGGGTTTCCAGTTGTAAAGGGGTTAAAGCCCCCGGGGGGAGAATAACAAAATAAACCGTCTACCACATACATATGATAAAGCAGTATAGTGGAAACGACAGCAGTAATAAATTTATAAAATAGATGTGATGTTTCACCTAGCTCAAAATTCCCCACCTAAAGTATAAATACCAACACTTACCATTATAGTGGACAAAAAATAAGACACCTCCCAATCAAAACTCACTCATATAGTATATTACGAGTACCAACAACGCAGCTTGCAAAGATGAGTATTGACCTGAAATTCGTCAAACTCACGGCTGACGTCCTTGAAAGTTAGTTATAAAATGTCTACGTCCTTGAAATATTTTTATATAATGTCTACAAATGTATGGTCACTTGCTCTAGACCTTCAACTAATAATATCTGGCGTGGGGTCGTGGGGCTTACCGAAGCGTCGGCTCCCCGGCTCTCGTTCCATTCCTCCCGCAATTCTTGCGTCTCACGCCTGCGCCTGGCGCGAAAGCCATCAGCCCCACCGCGAACAGTACCAGCACGGAACACACCCTTGTCTTCTTCGTGGGGCAGTGTGTTGTCAAGATGCAGGCGCCGTTCTCTAACCGAGAACCTGTCAAACGTTTCGGGAAAAACAGGCAGGACTATGCCGCCAAACGTAGCCAAAACCACAGCAGCAGCAGTAAAAAAACATACCAGTAGCCACGTCCATGGAACCTTATACCCTTTTTCCCATGGGCCACGTGGACGGTCCATGGGTTCAGTTGGGCAGCAGACAAAACTTCTGTTTTCGTGCTGGGGGAAACCAGAGAGGGATGGCAGGGGCCGCCTACACTACCCCCTACACTAGAAGAGCACACCCTGCGAAGCGTATGATGGGGTTTTACCGCCGTACCAAGGTACCAGGGCATGTATGCTACTGCTGCTGTAGTCTGTGTGATGCAATATGATGAAGTTTATCATGTTGGACACCTTGATTTGCAGCCCGTTTTGCGATATGAATATTTTGTCATTCTAGTCAAAATCATGGTTTCTCATATGCCAGGTAAATAACATCAACTACTCTGCGTACTCGTATCCTGCGTACTCGAAAGTTGTATATTGGTGCCTGCGGCACGTACGCGTATAATAAGCGTCGATACGTGCAATGTTTCAGATATATTTGAACGGAATTCTGAATTCTGTATTATTTTACCAAAGTAGATTAGGTTTGAATCTCAACGAGTACGAGACTCATTTCGTTCTCAAAATTGGCGTCCACACCAGCCGCAGAACCGTCACTACAGCAGCAGCAACGCTCGCCGAATGCGTCGCCGTCGCTGTCCCCTGGAGTCAGCCTGACTCGTTGGTCGTTTTTGGTGCCTTGCGGAGTGAAACAAATCATCAAATCGTCCTGCTGCGACGCCTACAGACGCGACGACAGACGACAGTCAAACTAAGCTCTTGCCATCCACGGTCTGGTTCATTAGACCGCCTCGGTTCGGTCACTTTGTCAACTCGAGGAAGAGAGCTCAGAAACTCACTGCGCCTTATGTGATATATCATGACGTGCGATTGTTTTTGGTAAACTACCGTGTTCACCCTTGTGCGTTCGCGAGGGGTAGAACAGCTCGTCGAGCTGTGCGGTCGACCGATCCTCTGAACCCTTTCCGCTAAAAACACTGGTTTAAAAGGTACGCAGAAAAGTAAATATGGCAGAAAACTTAGCTCCGTTTTGGCAGGTTTATTCAGCTCTTTTCGTCCCCTCCCCAGTATTTTGTTGTGGCAGCAATAACCGAAATTTCCACGCTAATGTTCTTTAGGGTTTGTGGATTGGTAAGGGTATGGAGGTCTGACAGAACTTCCAGAAGTTTCGGGTACGGGTATGAGGGTGTTACAAAACTTCTAGAAGTTCCAGATACAGTAGGTGGCCCGGGTATGTGTCACGAACATTTACCCGCACTATACCGGGCACCCGCACTATATAAAAACCGACCATTATAGAGGGGTCTAAATTGTGCCAAACGATTTCACCCGTACAATATCGGACACCCGCACTATATAGCCCACACTATATAGGGCCACCTACTGTATTTCTGTGGCACGGGCGTACAGAACTCACAGAAGTACGGGCGGGTACGAAAGGTGCTCTACCCGTACCCCGGGTATTGCGGCACGGGGTGTACAAAACTCTCAGAAGTTTCGGGTACGGGTATGAATGTCTTACCGAACTAACAGAAGTTCGGGTACGTTTATGAAAGTCTGCGTACACAACTAACAGAACTTCCGGGTATTGTGCCACGGGCGTACAGAACTCACAGAAGTCCCGGGTACGGGTATGAATGCCCTACAGAAATTACAGAAGTTCCGGGTACGGGTACCCGGGTAAATGCACACCCCCTCGGTGGGAAGTTCGATTTGAAGTGGATGGAGGATATAATCCAACTTGCATCAGATGGGTGGCATGTTCTCACTGGGCCAATGTCCCCGAGGCAATTTGTCGTACCTTTGAGGGAAAAATGAATTATCGACAAAGCCACTACCGATAGAGGCGAAAACTTGTGAACTTCAATGAGTGGCGACCGGGGCAACAGCCGCGCTCACGGCTATACTGCGCTTCGAACATACCATAGCGTACCTCGGCTGTGGCTACAAAACAAAAAATATAGGCGGTCTTGAGCCCATATTTGCCAGACTACACAGCTCGATAATAAGCCAAGTAAGTGCCTTGACAAAAGAAGAAGGGAAACTACCGACAACACAGAAGGTACTTCTAGAGGTCGATGGTTGCTGCATCCCCGTCACGGCAGATCTATGACTTATTCCGATCAAAAAAAAAATTGATAATACGCAATACGTGGTTTCCCGACAGGCGCCAAATTCGTACCAGGCATGTTTCCACCAAATCAAATAGAATTGAATAAGATATATAAAAAATGGATATTTTCAATTCAAAGGTGTCCTTCGTTGGAATTATACAATTAATTGATATAAAAGAGGTATTATAAAAAAAAACTTTCGTCTCCTCCCCCTCTCCCGACCCCTTCGAACGCTCCGCCTTCTCTTCAATGAATGGTTGCACGAATCACAGGATTGGATTTATAATTGCCACGCACAGATTGAGCTGCCCCGCCCGCCTCCCCCCCCGCCCACCTCTCCGCTCCCTCTTGATCAAATCAGGCCCCCACGTCCTTAAAATCTCCGCCCTCCCGTCACCGGATATTCGACTTACAGCATTCACTTGATAAACTGATGCATTTCCTCCCACAGCTGTTAGATTTTGTCCCCCTCAGAAACGGGTTTTATAGTTTCCGCGCACACACTGTCTAACATCACCCTGTCGACCCTGATAGCTACACTGTAGTTGCAAGGGGAGTCGCCGACCTATATCCTTTAATTTTTAAAATTAAAATACACTCTCTAGCTGTGAGATCGAATATTTTGTCAAACCTCATCTTTGCAAGCTGTGTCAGTGTTGTTCCATTTAGAAATGCGGCGTAATAGGAATGTCACACGATTGTCGATGGTGCGCGCGCTACAGTGGTCACCTTCGCGTGCCGCTAGGATGTACAGGTAGGCATGGGTGACGTGGTGGACGTGAAGCAACAAAACAGGGCCTCACGACGATGTGCCTCGATGAACGAGCATTTATGTAGGCCCAGGAAGTCCATTTCTGGGGTTTATAATAATATATGGCTTTTTCGGCGCAGGGACGTACAGAAACCTATCCCCTCCCCGCAGGCGACGATCACAACTTTCGGCCTAGCAAGGGCCCCGGTGACAGGAACTGCTTGAGACTTTCAGGGCGGGTGTAATCCATCACGCCAGTGGTGCCTACCGGGTTTTGTAGCCTGCGAACGTTTGTCCAAGAGCATTTGACACCTCCAAAACCGTCGACGGAAAGTGCTGAAGGGTGCTGCTCCTGCGCGTCTCCTGTGTGCCGTGGAGGCCGCGCACCGACGAGCACCGGCTCTCACCAGGGCAGGTGTCGGTTATACTGAGTGGGCATGGTCATAAGCTTTTCATAGCTACTCGTGCACACACAGTTCATTACCTGTGACAAGAGAAACTCGGTATACAGTTCGACCCAGCAATTCAGCCTTTTGTAGGTATTTTGGATGCCTCGTGCACCGTCTTCTCGCCGAGGAGGATGCGGACTAACCAAGCATGGAAAGCCCAATCCAGACGGAGGTCTTGCACTCTGCTTTGCTTGCGGACGCGCCGGCGCCCGGAATGGGTCGAGTACTGGCTGGAGGCACGTCGGAAGCGGTCCTTTCTGGTCGGCACTGGAGCAATGGTCAGCTAACATTGGAGCCGCATGGGTGCACGCTCGCGACCTCACCACGGAGCCGTTGGTCGATGGGGAGTGCTTGTGCTCTCGATCGGACTGCGTCGTGTTGATGCACAGGAGGTTCAGCAGGCAGCAGCAGAAGGCGGAGAAGGGGTCCTTGGAAACCATGGCTACGGGTCAATCCTCCCCTCTTGGTCGCTACCCCTCGACGAGCTTTCAGGTGTGTTGAAAGCCCTCACGATTCAGTTGACGTAGCAGCTGACAGGCAGAGGTCGGTACCAAAACACAAATCACAATAGAAGTGTACAGCAGTAGTTGTTTATATTTTTGTATACACTAAAATCGAGGTATTAAGAGGTGGTGCGTGGGTTGTTGACCAAGCGCTCGCGTGCACCACTGGCACTAAATTGTATACGACACATATCACATTGGATGTAAAACACGTTGGGGATGGACTGCTGTGCTGTTGTGATTGAACATCTTAATGGCACAAGGTGGTGGGTGGTGGTACTGCTGTTCGACATGACCAAGATGACTATTATCTGAAAAATAATTCAATTTAGTGTGTGTGCGTGTGTGTGTTCTTCACATTAAACTGATCTTTCCACCCATCTGATGCACCTCCCGCACAACCAGTGCCCGTGCCGATGCCTCCTCCTAGAGAGACGAGTCCGTGGTCACAAACTACAAACAGCAAAAAAACAGAGATACATATCGCAAATACAGGTGATTTAGCCATGCATGCAATGCCGACCACACCGAGTGCGGGTGCGGAACGTATATCACCAGGCAACATGCAAGGAAGAAAGGAAACCAGTATCACTGGTATAGCATAGAAAGAAAGAAAGAGAAAGACATAACAAGAAGGTTAAACAAATGGAAACAAAACAAAACGGAAAAGGAACAGCAGAGAACAAAAAGGGAAAAGGAAAAGGAAAAGGAAAGCAATAAAAAAACAGAAAAGGAAAAGGGACCCGCCAGGAGGTAGAGATACCAAGGGAGACCAAACAGTGAGTCAACAAGATGGCATGGACACGGAAGTTACGACTAGTAAACGAAAATTATACAACGAAAAGACAACGCTTGATACTCACTGCTGCAACGCTCGCGCATGCGTTGAGTTTGGTCGCGCCAGGTGCGAGCTCTTTTGGAGCACGTGGAGGTAAATGGAGAGGTTCTTGATATCTGCGGCGCGACCCAAGACGCTGTCAACATGGCACTTGCAGCTAACGGGCTTCGCACCTCCACCAACGACCTGAATCGATGGTGAGGAATGTGCGACACATGCTATGGTAGAGACGCCTCGTTTTTGTTCTACGACACCTCCCATGATGACTTCTGTTTCGTCTGAGAAATGAGCCAAACTATGTGTCATACACGCGGTATGCCGACGAGGTAAAAACTTCGAAGGAAATGTTCCGACCCATCGTATCATATCAGTGTCAGAGACAATCTGTATAGTGAGCATGATTCGCGCAGCAGCGGCACGGCTGCCCAGTGCGACAATTCTTGCTTTCGTGCATTTCTGTAAACGATTTCTTCTCCCGAAATGGGCGCGTGTGCCTCTCCTCCAGTTTACAGGCGGACACACACTACGACGCATCCTCGGAGCAGTGCGTCAAGGCCTTCACCCAGGAAGCGCGCTGCATAGACTGGATGGTTACGAGCCCCCTCTACAAGAATGCCTTCACAATATTGGGGCAGGCTTTGCGTATTGCACGAGTAGGGGTAGCCTTCAAGCTGAGACTCTCATTTCTCGAACCCTCGAAAGCGCGCGGGCCCTGGTTCAAGGAAAACCCCCCGAGTGTCATTGCATACCTCCCCAGGGCAACGTACCGCGGGAGAGTATCCAACTCTCCGGAGGCGTGGTTTGTTTGGCGCCGCCAGAGTGTTGAGACATCTGTTGGGCAGCGTATTTTCTTTGCCATTTAGGCTCGTCCTACGTTTCGCTGGTAATTGTGTTGGTTTAGCTTCGGATGGTGTGGTTGGTGTGGGTTAGAATGCGCGTAATAGTCGATGTCCTGTCCTGCTGTTAACGGGTTGGACGCTATGAAAGGGTTAAGGGTTAATTTTATATTTTTTTCAGTTTCGCCCATGAAGGAGCCGAATATCAATTATTGTACCAGGGGATGCGTCTAACAGATACACGGAAACGTTCAAAAATACAATGCGGCACGTTATGATTGCCACGGGCACTGTCGCCTGTTCTCTTCACCTGCATCATCGTGTTGTAGAAAAAAATCTCCTGCGATGATGGCTATATTAGACATCTGTCCCGTTAGCCGTCGCAAACCCGTCCCGAGTCGCATAGTGCGATTCTTCACAAAACAAACACGCACCGCAGCGCACCGCACAGTCACGTTAACCCCCCCCCCCCCCTCCCAAAAAATAAAGCACGCACCGAAGTGCACGCCGAAAAGCCTTGCAAAAATAATCGACAGTGTCCGACAACAGAAACACTCGCGTATATGCAACCACTAAAAAAGCCTCCATCCGCACCGTTAGGCGCGAAGACCCGCGTAATTAAAGCAAAGCGCTACAGCAGTCGTCGATGACACATGGAGTCCCATGCGAAGTAAAATTGGTTGTACTGTAACTTTAAAATACACCAACACGTAACATACTGAAGAAGACACCAACTCCTACATCGGACGCTTGCTTGATAAATACCGAGAGTTGCAGAAACAAGATCATACGCCGAACTGTAGCCCCCTTCGACTCCTTTCCACATCACAAGTAATCGAATGCTGGCTTGAAGTCGTCGAAGTCATCGAACACCCCTCCATCCCCGCCGCCCACCCATGCGAGGGCATCGACGTCGTCATCGTCCTCCTCGGCGCCGTCGTCCTCGGCGGCGTTGGGGTCTGCCGTAACGTCCAAATGATCGAGTCATCG
The DNA here is from genome assembly GCA_012845835.1 of Undaria pinnatifida. NCBI lineage: Eukaryota > Phaeophyceae > Laminariales > Alariaceae > Undaria > Undaria pinnatifida. The sequence goes on from JABAKD010000028.1 coordinate 13,415,453, forward strand.
AGCCGTTGTAAGCGGCAATATGATGTGATCCCGAAGGGTGCGCCAGCTAGACGAAGGGTGCGCCAGCTAGCGTTGGGCTGCGAAAGCAATTGAGTTAAATCGACACACGACGCGTATGAAAATACGCGGAAGTGTGGTGAGCTAAAGCTTTATTTTTCCCTATCCGCCGGAGGATAAAAAAAAAAAGAAGAAGAAAAAAAAAATGTGATCACAAAAAAAACGAATATAGTGATCTCGATTTAACTACTTTATAAAATAAAATAAGTAATTCCACTACAGCTGTGAGATGGAAGCCTATCGTTGCAAGCTGCATATGCTACTTCGATCGCGTGTATTAAGGTGTGAGTGTTGGAGAGCAAATATAATCTGATCGGCTGTTGTAACCTATCCGTTTGTATGGTATGGGATGTATTTTCTTATCACCGGTGAGGGGAGAGGGGGTGCGCCAGGGGTTACGTATTGTGTTTTGTATTTCATAAGTAAATAGAAGTTGCGATACACGAGGAGCTGTTAGGTGTAAATTAAAAAAAAATAAAGCCACCAGCCTGAAATGTACGTGTCAGCACGTAAGATGGCTTACCCATATATGAGCCTTTCATAAACCCCAGAATGTTGTCGCCGATTTCGATGTCTTTGGCCGTCTCTCCGGTTGTCCCCATGGCACCCCTGTCGTCGCCGTTGGGGTCATGGAGGCTACCCGCGGTGGAGTCCAAGTCGGAGTTGTCACTGTCGGCGTTGGCGTCATCAATGTCTGTTTGCAATAAGGACGCAATAAGAGTCATTTCGGTGTCATTAGATCGAGTATAACGTCGAATCGGGGCGAGTTGACTTGCACACCTTTGCAGCATGTGCGCAACGGGCATATTGAAATTCTACATGATATTTGAACCTCGATTTTCAACCTCGTATTTTTCTTTGCAAATAGTGTGTGTCAGAGCTGCTCAATGCTCATGCGTGTGACTCCTCCTACCTAAAATCTATGCTGTCTGGACATATTCAACAAACTTACTCGGAAATAGTGTGTAGGTTCGAGCTCCCCAATCTCTCGTCTTGTTGTACAAAAAATAAACTACTGCTGTGTGACATTTGACGGTAACTACTTGCAAATAGAGTACGTCGGAGCTCCCTCATCTCACGCGACTTCTTCAGTAGTACATGAGTAGAAAAAATACCTGCTGTATTGATGTTTACGGCGAAACTACTTGGAAATAGTGTAGGTTCCAGCTCCGCAATTTCTCGTCTTACACAAAAATTAAACTGCTGCTGTGACATTTGACGGTAAATACTTGCAAATAGAGTAGGTCGGAGCTCCGTCATCACACATGTTCAGTAATACAGGAGTAGAAAAAATACCTGCTGTACTCTTGTTTACGGCGAAACTACTTGGAAATAGTGTTTGTAGGTTCGAGCTCCGCAATCTCTCGTCTTACACAAAAATTAAACTGCTGCTGTGTGGCATTTGACGGTAACTACTCGCAAATAGAGTAGGTCGGAGCTCCGTCATCTCACGCGACTTGTACAAAAAATACTACATGCAAGTGACCAGCGGTAATGATTGGGTCAGGTTCGAGCTCCGCAATGTGTATCACACGAGACAATTAACACGTGCCAGGTAACACATGCTGTGCTACTGGTACTGCTGTGCGTGTGACATTTGACGGTGAAACTACTTGAATATAGTGTCCAAAAAACATTTCACTTGCGAGTGAAGAAAAAAAAATTGCGAGTACATGTGGGCAGCGTGACGGTGTGGGTAAAAGTGTGACATTGCAAGCGTCCATACCGAACCCTCTGCTCCGCCGACTCCGCCGCAGTCGAGCTCATCTGTGTTTCGCAGGTGGTACGTGCTTTGGATACACAGAGCTTCCGGTGTCACGAGAACGGAACAGCTGAGCTTGTCAGCAAGTGCGTTGTGTTGCGGTGTATCAACATGTCACAGATCGTGCACCCTGGCTGCACGTTTTCTACGACATGCCGAGGAGCCACACCGGGTACCTCAAAGTTGATCGATGATTTCGTGGTGCGGCGGACATCACACAGACCACAAACGCACTCACCTCTCGTTGTGTTGTCCGTCAACACACCCTCTCGTGCCCGGTGTGAGTTCTGTTCCTCTGGGATGAGCTATCCGACCTCGGATGTCCGTCCTTTTCTGATGAGCTGCTTCTCCGCGGGATTATATCTTTTCTCCGTGGCTTTCTCTCTTTTTTGTAAGGCGTTTTAGTATATGGGCTCAGGGGTGGCGTTTCACCAAAAAATGTAAAAAATTCTAAAAAACTAAATGGAACACTGGTGTGTGATACTCCGATCGCGCGTATTACGGGTTGTGTGTCCTCATTGAGGATAAAATGAAAATACACTCCATCCAGCTGTGAGATCGAATATTTTGTCCAAACTTATCTTTGCAAGCTGTGTGTGATACTCCGATCGCGCGTATTACGGGTTGTGTGTCCTCATTGAGGATATAGGTCGGCGACTCCCCTTGCAACTACAGTGTAGCTATCAGGGTCAACAGGGTGATGTTAGGCAGTCTGTGCGCGGAAACTATAAAACCCGTTTCTGAGGGGGACAAAATCTGACAGCTGTGGAAGGAAATGTATCAGTTAATCAAGTGAATCCTGTAAGTCGAATATCCGGTGAGGGGAGGGCGGAGAATTAAAGGACGTGGGGGGCTGATTTTGATCAAAAGGGGGGCGGGAGGGGGGAAGGGGGGGGAGGGGACGGGTGGGGCAGGTCTATTTGTGCGTGGAAACTATAAATCCTTCTTGTGGGGGAGGGGGAGGAATGTGGCGGGGGGCGGGGGGGGGGGGGCTTTTTATTGTGATAATAAAAAGTGGCCAGGCAAGGGCGCACGAAAAATATGCTTTTCGACACCTACGTACCAAAACTTTTTTTCGCCCTTCCAGAGGGGAGGGGTAGGTACGAAGACCCCACCCTCCCCCCCCCCCCATTACGCCACATAATTTCGTATGCAAACAACCCCTATACTAATTCCTATATAATAAAGGGGCAGGGGGGATACTAAAGAGCAGACACGCAGCCCCCTGGTCGAGAAGCAGCAGCCTGCGTTCCAGCTACGCACAGCGCAGAGCAACGAAGAAAAAGGGAGGGAGCAAGAGAGAGTGGTCACAATGAGCACAGCCTCCACGGTGAATAGACCCCTGCTACAACCCCCCTTCGACAAGACAGCTTGGATACAAAGCGTCTGCGGAAAGCCAGCCGATGGCGAGGACTTCATCTGCTCCTGCGGGGCCAACTTCGGTGACGGTTCAGGAATGGACGATTGCCAAGCCATTGAGCATGAGTGTTCGGCACAGCACAGAAAGTGAGTGGCGAGGCATGAGGGCTGTATTGTGATGTTGGAGGGTATCGTGTACCTCGCAGGAGCAGCAGTGGGAAGCACTGGAAAGATAAAACTCTGGTTCATCATATGTAAAAGTGCTCACCATCGAGAAGTGTGTGTCGTGCTGCCTCCTCCACAGTATCTGACAACATCAGCAGTAGCAGAAGCCTAGCCTTGGCAGCAGAAGCAAGCAGCAGAGCAGCAATACCAGAAGCCGTAGCCGCATGATCAAAATCGCCAAAGAAAATGCACACGAAATGCGAACCAACTAAGTTACTCCGCGTCCCTGTTGATCCCTGCACGCCTTCCGCATGCGACCAGAGCACTTTTGCCTATCAAAAAAATCGCCGCGAAGACCAGCCGTGGCAACTGGGTGTGCAAGAAGTGCAAGCGCAATTTCGGACACAATATAGAGCAACTGGGCCGGACCCACGTGGAGACTCACGAACAGTCGTTTCAACACAAGTGAGGACTTGTGAGAGGACAGCAGTTGTTGCATTCGCTAGCACCAGCAGTTCGATTGAAAAAAAAAAGGGTCAGCTGCGAGTATGACCGATTCAATGGTTTCAACTCAACTTTGCAAGCTGCGTGGTACATTAGATCTATCTATGATTAATTTATGATACGGTCTTTGTGAAATTTTCCTGGTTGTTAACACACACACCGCTTCACAATTTTCACGGGAGGTCGTTCGCGCGTGTTCAGCAGTTTGGGAACTGCCACGCTGGACGTATTTTAGTCGCGCAGTGTATGAGGCCAGCCTGCAGGCCTTGTCGATGTGTGTATGTGAAAAGCAGGAGCAAATTCGTATTTTCTTTCCACGGCTCTGATCAATTGCTATTGCTCATGTCGCGAGTTGAATGTCGACCAACGTGTGTCGACAGGGGTGCTGGTGCCGCGGTGGCGGTGAGGAGCAGGCGCACATTGCTGGATTTTTCAAACCGAAGAGCGCCACGGAAGGCGCGAAGGAGTCGCCGGTGTTGATGGGCAGTAGTAACGGCGGGGGCCCAAGCGGTGACGCTGACGTGGCGGCGACGGGTGTTGAAAGCAGGGGCGAGGGTGGTGCGAGCGCGGGCAGTGACACCGACGTGGTTGTGACGGGAGTTGTGTGCAAGGGTGAGGGTGGTGCGGGCGCGGGCAGTTTCGCTGACGTGGTTGAGACGGGAGTTTTGAACATGCTTGAGGATTGTGAAGGCGCGGGCATGGATATAGATGGTGTTTTTTCCGACGCTGCAGACGGAGGTGGTCCCGCCGATAGGACGCATGTCCACGCTCCCATCTACTGCGCGGGATTACGTCCGACTGTCCGGGAGCCTGTTCTCCAACACTACCTATCAACTCTCCATGGTATTGGCAACCAGGGGGTGTCGTGGGAGGCTCGGATAAACTTGAATCGCGTGTCTCTCCACGCGGTGCCAACTGCCTCCTGCGGTATCTTGAGCCCAGGCTGTGCGAGAACAGTGGAACAACCAGGAGGCACGTGCGCGCCGCGTTTGGACATCAAGAAATGCTTACAGGGTTTCGTGCCCACGCGCGGCGCTTGCCCACCATCAATTATTTCTGACTACATTGACCACCTTGCATTGACGCAAGGATTTACATACCTAAAAAACCTAAATTACAGTTTGACATCCCTTGCTCTTGCAATGTTGGCTTGCCTGCCAAGCCTCTTGGTTAACGCAAGAGTGTGCAGTAAACTATCCACAGGGGCACAGCCAAAAAACGAACCACCAAGCGAGAAAACAAAGTTGAAAAAACTAACAAATAAATGTCGAAAAATCTTTTCTTGAGCCTCGGGGGTGGGGGAGGTAGGTGTGCGGTGTAACCTACACTAACCATAATATTATAAAAATTAAAATACAATCCAGTTGTGAGATCGAATATTTTGTCGAAATTCACCTTTGCAAGCTGTGTGTGATACTCCAATCGCGCGTATTACGAGTTGTGTGTCCTCGTTAAGGATATAGGTCGGCGACCCCCCTTACAACTACAGTATAGCTATCAGGGTTAACAGGGTGATGTTAGGCAGTCTGTGCGCGGAAACTATAAAACCCGTTTCTGAGGGTGACAAAATCTGTGGAAGGAAATTCATCAGCTTATTAAGTGAATCTTGTAAGTCGAACATCGGGTGAGGGGATTGCGGAGAATTTAGGACGTGGGGGCATGATTTGATCAAAAGGGGGGCGGGAGGGGGGGAGGGGGGGGAAGGGGACGGGTGGGGCAGGTCAATTTGTGCGTGGAAACTATAAATCCTTCTCGTGGGGGAGGGGGAGGGTGTGTGGCGGGGGGGGCGGGGAGCGGGGGGAGGAGGGCTTTAGGTCGCATAGATGTAGGGGTTTGCTATACGCGTGGTGGTAGGTCTAGGCGATGGTGCGCGTGGTGAGGAAGGAGGAGGCGTTGGGGGCGAGGGTGGGTGGGAATTGCAGCAGCGGCATGGACGGCTCTAAAAAGATAACGAGGCGATATCCACGGCGTGGAAGTGTTTATTACTCTGGCGGATTTCGATATTAGGTGGGGCGTTTAAACAAGAGGAAGCGAGGGAAAAGAAGAAGAAGAAAAAAAAAGGGCGTGTATATACACGATACGTACTGCTTGCTGTGTTCGGTGCTCGGTTCGCGTGACTGATAAAACATGACAACATCCTAATTCATGCATAATTCAGTGTTCGAATTACACATGGAATAATACAGCGCTCCCCGGGTATTGTAACGAAGGTATACCCGTACCCTGGGTATTGTGCCGGAGTCAAATATTTTCCAAGTAAGGGTATGAGGATCTCATAGATCTTACAGAAGTTCCGGGTACGGGTACGGATGTTTTACAGAACTTCCAGGGGATCCGGGTATTGTGGCACAGCCGTACAGGAGTCACAGAGGTACTGAGTAGGTACAAAAATGCTGTACCCGTACTCGGGGTATTGTGGCCACGGGCGTACAAAACTACCAGAAGTGCCGGGTACAGGCATGACTGTCGTACAGAACTTCCGGAAGTTTCCGGTACGGGTATGAATTCCCTACAGAACTTGCAGAAGTTCTTTGTAGGGTAGTATCCGGGATAAAATACCTCGGGTACGGCCTATGCGTACCCTACAGAACACAGAACACAACATTTTTCAATGTCAACAAAAATATAATTTATTTTATATTATTATAATTATTATGCTGAGGTGTATGGGCAACAATATAGCTTAATGAAGCTCACCACAGCTCCGCGTATTTTCTTACACGCCGTTTGTCAATTCAACTAAAATAAGTTCGCAATCCAGCGCTAGCTTGCGTGTCCTTCGGTTACCACCTTATCGATAGCGTGAGCTGTCGCTATCCGCGGTCCCCGTTACTACCCCGGCAGCGCAAGCTACCGCTTTATACGGATGCGTGAGTATGTCGACCCGGCCTGTCCCCTGAGGGTCAGGTAAGTGGAAATAGCCACCCGAAACGGCGTCTTTGCGGGTAGTGTGGGACTTGCGCTATCTCACCCACTAACAAAACCCCAGGCCATGACAGAACAGCTTTCTGCCGGACTTGGTGCAGATGCGGTCCACCGTACTCCTTCTGGCGTTCGTTCTCGATATATAAACTCTAGATAGGACCGATCCCAAGAGAGGTTTTGGTCTCCCCTTTACGAACAAATGCGTGTTCATTAATATCATGGCATCTCCTCGGGGGAGGGGGGTGGAAACTGGCGGCTCTTCCTAGTCCCGTTTCCCCTGCCCCCGTCCCCGCCCCCGCTCCCTATCCGGCTATAGTACGCGGCTGGCCTGCCCTCTACTCCCGACAGATAACCTCAATAACCGGAAGCCCTCCCCCCCCCCCCCCCCGGTCCGAAGAAATCAAAACACGAAGAAGAAATAATTAATCCGCCATTCCTTCCCTTCCTCCTCTCGCCCCACTCCCCCCGCCCGCGCTCAATTCCTCCTGCTCGTGAAGTAATTGGGTGAGTGGGTGTGAGATTGCGATGGGTGTACCCCGTGCGACCTCTATGCCCCTTGCGCCCCGCCGTCGATCTTGTTCATACTGCTACTGCTACTGCTGCTTCTGTATCTGCTGCGTGGACACTCGTCCATCGCATTCCCCAACCATTTTACTTTCCCTCGCATGATCCTCTAGCTCACCCACATTCTCCAACCTTGCGCATATTTCCTTTGAGTCGAGTTCGCAACTCGCCCAAGTGCGTCGCTGGGTGCAAATCTCCAAACACATTCCTGCTCCTTCCACTCCAAGTTCCTGGGCCTGCACGGAACGGCGGACATTCTTTACTCAGCCTGGATTAGATTTCCTTCACATCCCACCTCGTTATCCCGTCTGATCACACGTTCTCCACCCCCCGAACGAATGTGTTTTGCCTGGAAGCACAATTCCCGATATGCTCCAACACCCTCAAGATTATCATCATCCCTCCCGACGTCATTTCCCCCTTTCCCCCTGGCAGTTCTTCACCCACTGGACCGCCGAAGAACTATCCCCCCTCATCACCACGGCTTCCCCACCCTCGCCGGCCTCTTTCTCCTGATCACTATCATCACGAACGTCCTCATCACCATCCCCAGCATCTCCAGACCATTGATTGAAAACCGGTTTTCGTACTTTTCCTTCCTACTCCTGCTCGTCCTTGCTCTTTCTTCCCCTGTCAGGTTGCACCTACAATACACCTCCGTCTCCAGGCCCAACCCCCCTTCCGCCTCGAATGAAGTGTCCGAAACCATGTCCATCCGTGGGGCTGTTTCACCAACTAGAAGAACGGCGCCGCCGACTCCTCTCCTCTCCCCGCCCACGCGTTCCGTCAGGCACCATCTCTACCACTCCAGGTCTGCCATGAACTCGTCCGTAAGATTCCGCACCCTCCTTGCTTCCGCGTTCTTCCTACCCTTCCCCCATGCCCCCCCCCCCCCTTATTTTTCCTGCCCATTGAGATGTAGTTTGTTCAGCTGCAGAACCGCCGCACCCCTCCCAACGCCAACCCCACCTTTCTCAAGCCCCCTCCTTTTTACCGCGACATATGTCTCGCCAATTCTGCCTTTGTGGTCTGCCGCTCTGTCTGCTGGATCGCGATGGCAATCACTCCCCATCGCCCTGCCCCCCCCCTCCACCCGAGCAGGAGCCGAAAGTCGATGAAACACTTCCCTCTCCTCCCGTATCCGACGTTTGCTGCCCCGGCTGGATCCACTCCCACCCTGCCGAAAGGCGCTCTTCACGTTCTACTTCTGTATCAGGATCCTTCTACCTGTCCTGAATTTGTCCCGCAACCCCCGCACCCTTTTGATAATCTATCCCATCGCACCCGCCATGTGGCATTCCGGAATCTGGTCTCACTACGTCGTCTCGTTAACCGCCCCCGCCCCACCATCTCCACATTGATTCGCTGTTGAACGTCCGCGTCTTCTCCCGTCTTCCCAAGGCGCTACATCGCCCGCCTCCACCTTAAAACCGCCTCCCGTTTCTTTCTCCTAAACTTGTGCGCGGCCCCGTCGCCACGCTCTTTCCTGCCACCCCCCCCCTGCCTAGTTCTTTGCTACGCCGAATCCATCCCGTTCCTCTCCCCTAACGTCGTGCGCGGCCCCGGTGCCGCGCGCTGCCCCCCCCCCCCCCCCCCCCCCACCCCCCCCCGTGCGTAGTCCCTTTTCTACGTAATGTCCCCCCGCCCCTTGTGTCGAAGGCCCACATTATCGTTTCCTTTTTTGAGCGTGTGCCGCCGCGATACCGACCGTTCCCCAATTTTTGTTTTGCGCAGCCCCGTCCGTGCTTCCCCCCACGCCTTGGTGTGTACCGCCACGTTGCCACCCACGCACCACCTTTCTCTTTACGCGGCCCTATTGCCGCGTTCCCCCCCAGCCTGGTCGCGTGCGGCTCGATCGCCGCACACCCCTGCCCCCCTTGCGCGACTCCTTTGCCACTGACACCTCGTTCTTCTTGAGTTCGCAGCCGGGCTGCCGTCGCTCTGCGCCCCCGTTTTCGCGGCCCCGTTGCCGCGTTCACTCGCTACCTGATCCTGTACGGCCGCGTTGCCGCACCCCCCCACCGTTTTCTTTGCCCGGCACCGGTGACGCGCTCCCCCTCGACCGGGTCGGGTACGGCCTCGTTGCCGTACCTCCCCCCCACACACACACTCCCCTTGCGCGGGCCCTTTACCACTTTTACCTCCCATTGGTTTCATGTTGCAGTCTGGCTGCCGTCGCATTTCCCCCCTTTTCTGCCTTTGTCTTTGATTTTTCTGGAAGCCCTTCATTCCAAATACCACTAGCTCCACCTTCCTGGTCCTGTACGGCTCTATTTCCGTACTCCCCTTCCCCCCCTTCGGTTGCGCGACCTTTCCCGCGCGTTCCCCTGTCGTCTTCGTAACCTACTGCCTCCCCCTTCCCCTTCTTTACAACCCCCTCCTTTTGTTCCTGTCCCTTCTTGATTCTCTTCCCCTACTCACCCCCCTCGAGAACCTTTTGTCCCTTAATTGACCGGTTTGGTCGACCCTGGTGTCGGCCCCCCTGTGACGTTGGTCTTCCAGCCCCTCCGGCACGGTGACCCTCGCTGTGCTTGCACTCGTCCACCGGTCCCCGCTTGTCCAAGGCTGGCCCTGCCGTCCGGCAAGTCCTGTGCCCCCATTCGTCCTTCTTGTTTGTCTTCTTGCCCCTGCCTTTTCCCACCGGAGCTGCTCGATTCTCGCCCCTCCCCCCTCCCCCCTGCTCGTCCTTGCCTCTCTTCTCGCCCCCGTTTTCAAACTCTCAGTCCCTCCCCTTCTCCATGTAAGGACATATCTTGCCGTTTTGAAAGAAGTAGCATTCCCTGCTGCCCCCCCCATCTTTCCTCTCCTCGCCTTTCCGTTCGCCTGCTATACCCCTCCGCATCGGTCCTTTCCCGCCGCATGCCTTCATTGCCATTGCCATTCTCTTTCCTCTTCCTGGTCATGGGCGACCCTTTCCTCGCACATTTCATCCCCGTCCCCCGTTCACGAACCCTTTTCGCGTGTTTTCCCTCCTTCTTTCTCCCCCCGAACGGCACTTGCCTCCCCCGTCCCGGTCACGGCCCCGTCGCAGACGCTCCCACCCGCTCGTTTCATGTTTAGCTGCGACGCCGCAGATTTCCCCCTGCTTCCGAATGCGCGCCCTCTGTACAGCACCCCCTATGCGCGGCCCTGCACGCACTTTCCCACATCGCTCGGTGCACGGCGCCGCCGTGCATTTCCTGGCTTGTTCCATCTGTAGCCTCATTGCAACTCCCTCCTCCCTCCGTCGGAGTGCGCACCTCCCGTACTGCGCACTCTGCACACGCCCCCCGATATGTGTTCCCCCCCCCCGTTCCGTGCACGGTCCCACCGCGCATTTCCCGGTTCGATCTCTTTGCTGCCCCTTTTCCGTACCCTTCTCCGGCCCTCTGGCGCTCTCCGCCCGCCTCCCTGTGCGCGGCCCAGTTGACGAATCCCCCTCCCCGACGTGCCCCGCCTTTTTGCCGCACCGACCCCTTTTCGTTATTTCCCCCCCTGTTTTCTCACCTGAGTTCAACTGTCTGACAGAACCCCACCATCCTACCTCACCCCCTCTCCCCCCACTTTCCACATCTGGGGTTGGCCAGACCCCATATGTCCCGCGCTATTCTCCCACCGACCGTTCCGGCCTACTCTCCTTAACTCACACCCTCCCTTCTTTGTCTGCGTGTTTGCTTACGTACTCTCCCTCAATCCGTCACCACCGTGCGCCCCCTTTTGTAATACCGGAACAGGGTCCGACGTGTTGATTGTGAACTCTGCCTTGCTCACCCCGCCCTTCTTTGACCCATTGCCTTAACTCAACACCTCTTCCTCCCCCCCGCCCGTTGCAACCTGCCTCACCCATGCAGTAGCAGTCGCACTTTACACTACTGTAAATAATGCTAAAAATAATTGTATTAGAAGCGGTATCGTAACCTTAGCGCAATGTCAATAGTAGTAGTGGTAGTAGTGTAGTATAGCAGCATCAGCAGTAGTAGTACAGTCGTGAGCACTGGTGGCATTAGTAGTCGTGGTGGTAGTAGTAGTAGTAGTAGTAGTAATAGTAGTAGTCGCTAATACTAGTAAAATAGTAGTAGTAGTAGTAGTAGTAGTAGTAGTAGTACTATTAGTTGTAGTATAGTACTAGTACTACTCGTACTAGTACTAATACTAGTAGTGGCAGTAGTAGAGGTAGTAGTAGTAGCACTAGTACTAGTAGTGGTAGTAGTAGAGGTAGTAGTGGTAGTAGTAGTAGAAGTACTACTACTACTAGTGGTAGTAGTAGTAATAGTAGTAGTGGTGGTAGTAGTAGTAGTAGTAGTAGTAGTAGTAGTAGTAGTCGCTAATACTAGTAAAATAGTAGTAGTAGTAGTAGTAGTAGTAGTAGTAGTAGTAGTAGTAGTAGTAGTACTATTAGTTGTAGTATAGTACTAGTACTACTCGTACTAGTACTAGTACTAGTAGTGGCAGTAGTAGAGGTAGTAGTAGTAGCACTAGTACTAGTAGTGGTAGTAGTAGAGGTAGTAGTAGTATTAGTAGTAGTAGTAGTAGGTAGTAGTAGTAGTAGTAGTAGTACTAGTAGTAGTAGTATTAGTTACTAGTAGTACTAGTAGTAGTGGTAGTAGTATTATTTTTACTGCAAGACCTGAATATTAACAGTACCACGCTAAAGCTATAGTGCCGTTAGTGGTTCGTACTCGAAGCGGCTGTGATGATATCGTGGATCTCACCTCCAGTGACGCTAACTGTCACCCCGGCGATCAATGAAAATATTCAACTCCACTGCCTTGCCATGCTACAGACAGAGTTGATATCGGAGTCACAGAGGAATAGCAATAGTAGCGGTAGTAATAGTATACTACAGCAGCATCAGCAGCGGTGGTAGCAGTAGTAGGAGTTAGTAGTAGTGGTAGTGGTATAGTGGAATTAAAACTGCTAAATCCGTATATGAACAGCAGTAAGTACCCTGTTGAATGTTATAGCGTTGTTAGTAGTTAACACTCTTACCGGTTGTGGTGATATCATGGAACCCATGCCCAGTGACTATACCTTGTTACTGCTGCGATCAATGTAAAATATACAACTCCCCTGATTTTATATGTTACACGCATACCATTACAGTATTCCTATCGTATTTTCCACGCTTAAGTTTTGTTGGGTTAGTGGATTCCGGGTAAGGGTATGGGGGTCTTACAGAAATTTCAGAGTTTAAATATACATGTATGGAAGTGTTTCAGAACTTCCAGAAGTTCCGGGTATTGTAGCACAGGCATACAGAACTCACAGAAGTTCCGGGCGGGTACAAAACATGATGTAACCGTACCCCGGTTATTGTGGCACTGGTCTTACAGAGCTTACAGAAGTTCCGGGTACGGGTACGAAAGTCTTACAGAAATTCCAAAAGTTCCGGGTACGGGTATGGAAGTCTTACAAAACTCCCAGAACTTCCGGGTATTGTGGCACGGGCGTACATAACTTCCACAAGCTCCGGGCAGGTATACACATGCTGTACCCGTACCCAGGGTCTATGTGACACCGGCGTACAGAACTTCCAGAAGTGCCGGGTATGGGTGGGAGTGTCCTACAGAAGTTACAAAAGTTCTTTATTATACGGGTTAAACACCGGCGGGAATGGTTTTGTGTGTACCCTACAGACAGAAAGAACGAATACAGACAGTTCGGGTACGGGTATGAATGTCGTACAGAACTCACAGACTTTCCGGGTTTGGGAAGGGTTGTTCAGACCTCACAGAAGTCCCTGGTACGAGTAATTCCCGGGTAATTAACCGCCTCAAAAGGGGCGAAAAACAACAAATTGGCTGGAAAAAAAAAACGCAATTGTCATCGCATTTCCAATTACTGCAATTAATTGGCATACTGCATTTTCACTGGTGCACTCATAGATAGATAGGAAATAACGCATACGTTTGTAATACTTCGTCAGTTATTTTGTAACATATGCATATGTACCATTTTGATTTTTTTGCCTAGTCCGTCCCTTTTTCTCCGCCGGCGCAGAGTTTTTTGGTGTGCTTTCTTCTGCAATGCGATCAGACTACCCGTCGGTATATTATCAGCCGTGTGCCGGGCTCATGGGACGTCCGTGGCGCGAGCTATGGCCGCGGAAAGCCGCCGAGACTGGCTCTATTTTGCGGGGTATGAGACACTTCTGTCCCCGGGCAACCACACACTAGACGTATTTAAGCCTCGAGGTTAGGTCTTAAGTACTTCCAACTGGAAGAGCTAGGCCATTCGATATTTCGACCTTAAACGCATAAAAAAAACACCATATGTCTAAAACTCGAAATAGTGGTCTCTTTCAGTACGCATAAAAATAAAAGCCGAGGAAAGATCAAACTACTTGAAAATAGAGTATAATATTTCTGCACTACTCCAGACGCAGATGGCAAGACGAGGATTTATGTCATGAGTCAGCACATGAGTGGGTGGAAACTTCGAGAAAGACCCTCCCCTGCCCATGCTGTGCGAGCTTGAACAAACGGCCAAAACAAACACTGGTGCCTGGCAAAAACATTGAGTGCTTCGTACTCCATACTCGCTTCATATGTAGGATACCTCGCAGGCGTCTGCCGCCTTCGGTGTGCCTCAGTGTGGCAGTCAGTACAGCAGCACAGCAGGACTGGCCCTCAACCCGGTTGAATTTCCACCCTCGAAATGTAGGCATCCGTCTGATGTTTCCTCGAGCTTTTGTCGTCTGAAATGCTGTTGTTTGCTGGAAAATACTCGGAAAATTGCTTCAAATATGCACTTGGGCCAAAATGTGCCCAAGTACATATTTTGGGAAAATCCACATCTCACCGTGGTCTGCCGTGGTCGTTAGGTCGATAAAATAGACCTATTTTGTAGACATTTAAAACACGATAGGGCTTAATTTGGTTTAGAGCCTAAAATATAGGCATATCGTCAGGCTTAAATACGTCTACTACACACACGGTGGAACTTTAGTCCTCGCACGTACATCGGGGTGGCATCAAAATGTATTTGCGAGAGAATTTTCCCGCACTGCTGGACGCGGGCGCGGTGTATATGTACCCGCTGCAACGACGTGAACTATGTCATTACTGTGAGTTCTCCCTCACAATTGACACGGTGGTTACCATACAGCAGTAGCGAAACCTGTATAAAGAGATATGAAGTAGCAACACAACCCAAGCAAAAGTAACGATGTGCACACAACAGACCATACCGGCAACAAACATCGGTATAAGCACGCGGGGAAAAATACTGGACACAGAAAACAAACAACAAATTGACATCAATGATTCCTGCTAATAGCAGCGACAGCAGTACAAACCCATCAGACAGCGAAAATGATCAAGACAACAACAGCGGCAACAATATCAATTCTGGTCAATGGTCCATTATTCCCGAGATTGGTGATGGTGCATGTTTATTAAGATGTATCTCGCGTCGTGTGCACAACAACCCAGCTTTACATCACATCGTCCGTGCACATATTATTGCCCACATCACAACCAATTTGTACACCGTTATCCCAGGATCAGGTTTCAACACTTTCCACGACAGCATCTTAGCTGGAGCAAATCAAGGTCATGTAGAAAATAAAGAATCATTTGTCGGTGTAGACAATATATTTTTCTGAACGGAACAAACAACGCCAACGTGCCCGAAAAAGTTCCGTTTGTCTTGCAAAGTTCCGTCAGCAGCACCACCAGCAAGCAGCACGTAGTCCATAGACTCTAAGTTTACTGTGAGTTCTCCCTCACAATTGACACGGTGGTTACCATACAGCAGTAGCGAAACCTGTATAAAGAGATATGAAGTAGCAACACAACCCAAGCAAAAGTAACGATGTGCACACAACAGACCATATCGGCAACAAACATCGGTATAAGCGCGCGGGGAAAAATACTGGACACAGAAAACACACAACAAATTGAAACCAATGATTCCTCTAACAGCAGCGACAGCAGTACAAACCCATCAGACAGCGAAAATGATCAAGACAACAACAACAGCGGCAACAATAACAATTCTGGTCAATGGTCCATTATTCCTGAGATTGGTGATGGTGCATGTTTATTAAGATGTATCTCGCGTCGTGTGCACAACAACCCAGCTTTACATCACATCGTCCGTGCACATATTATTGCCCACATCACAACCAATTTGTACACCGTTATCCCAGGATCAGGTTTCAACACTTTCCACGACAGCATCTTAGCTGGAGCAAATCAAGAACTTGTGGAAGTCGCTGGATCTCAGCCTACTACATATTCGAGTGTTGAAGAGTATCTCCACTTCATGTCACAGCCTTACGCATATGCTACAAACGTAGAATTAGTTGCTGCCACGCAGTTACAGTATACGGAGTGGACTTTCGAATAACTTATCACACCGAGCCTCAGCAATATCCCAACCCTCCTCCTCCAAATGTCTGTGATATCTTATTATATTATCCACATTCTTTCCACTACGCATCCCTCCGATATACACCTTCTGCATAAATACTTCATCATCATCAGTTAGTTGTAGTCATTCGACTTGCGTCGCCCCCGGGAGGCACGTGTCCACCTCCCGAAGGGGAACCTTGTAGATCATACCATTTGTTGTTGCTGTTGTTGTTGTTGTTCTCACATTAACTTGCATAACCAAGTCCGTGGTCAACGGACAGGCCCCAGTCACTCTGGAGCTGAGGAATGCCCCAGGGGAAAAAAGCAAACAAACCAAACGTGGTACACGAATACTATCGAAATTAAAATACACTCCAGCTGCTTGCTGTGAAATCGAATATTTTGTCGAAACTCATCTTTGCAAGCTGTGTGTGATACTCCAATCGCGCGTATTACGGGTTGTGTGCCCTCATTAAGGATATAGGTCGGCGACCCCCCTTGCAACTACAGTGAGTGTAGTTATCAGGGTCACCAGGGTGACCTTAGGCAGTCTGTGCGCGGAAACTGTAAAACCCGAATATATCACAGCTGACGCAATTAATTCCTCCACCAGAAATATGTAAGAAGTAAATTCCGGAGTCAGCCTACGATGTGCCAGGTCCATACTGGTGCATACGTCTCACTACTCGCGCCTGGAAAAATCGACCATGTCATACCGATTGCCACCCGAGAAAGACTACCACGTATTATTGCACGTA
Organism: Undaria pinnatifida; assembly: GCA_012845835.1. NCBI lineage: Eukaryota > Phaeophyceae > Laminariales > Alariaceae > Undaria > Undaria pinnatifida. The sequence goes on from JABAKD010000028.1 coordinate 13,431,883, forward strand.
GTAGTACCTATCACTACGAATACGCACGACAGACGCAAGTCAATTGGCAAAAAGAAACAAAGAAAATATAAAAAGGTAGTGGCAAGAACGAAAAAGAAAGCGAAAAAGGGAAAAAGGAAAAGAAGAAATGAAAAGACAAGAAGAGGAAGCAAGAAATAGAAAGGAGAAAAAATGTCATACTAGCAGACCCTAGAAACTGACTGAAGGCGGCATTGGGCTTATAGAGGATATCAAATGCATCACCAATGGGACTGGAGAGAGAACGCAACAAGGCGAAGAAGTCAGGGCGGTCTTACGCTATCTTGAGACGGCCATTGGAAGGCCCACAAATTTCAAGACGATAATGGACAAACCCAGACATCAGTTTCTTGGGCAGGACACCCCCCCTTCCCCCCCCCCGCGCTTCCCGCCTTCCCCCCTTTCCCCCCTGCCTCCCCCCCCTACCCCCCCCCGCCTCCCCCCTTCCCCCCTCCCCCCCCCCCCCCCCCCCTCACCCTTCTCCCCCTCCCCCTTTTTCCCCCTTCCCCCCTCTTCCTCCCTCCCCCTACCCCCGGCCGCTTAAAGATGCCGACGGTGGATGGCGCTGCCGCAGCCTTTGGGCGTTGCTCTGCAGCTTTGCGTCTCTCCGTCTATTTTTTTTCGGCATGAACAACTCGGCTCCCTCTTCTACTCGTCGAAACCATCTGCCGGCTTTCTGATAAGTTTTGCGCCACCGTTCGAATTTCATTCCAAAGACCAACATATCCTTCTTCAGATAATCCATCCAGTATTCTCTTGCCCCCCTGAGTAGCCGTTGCCCCCAACAAGATCCCCTAATATCGCCCTCTGTGGAAGACGCTCCTCCCCCATACGTGCTATGAACCACGCAAACCAAGGATATCCACACAAACAATATCCTTGGTTTGCGCACTATCGCCTCTATGCTCTTGGAAGGTCTCTTGGCAAGCGCGTCTGTGCACGATAGGGTGCGGTCGTCGCGTTTATGTTTCCGCAATACGAGGCATCGGAGAAGCACAGAGAGGTGAACCCGTCGTAGCCTGTCATAGTCAGGCTTGTTCGGGATCCACGTCATGCAACCGTAAAGTAGTGTCTCGACCACTTCGGCTTTCGGCAACCGCACCTTCAACCGTAACCGCACACCTAGGTCGTCCAAAGATTTCCGTGTTGGTACCGTTGGAAGCACGCCCAGGCCCTTTGAAGACCTTTTTTTTTTTTTGTACCCTGGCTGTGACGCCCAAAAGACAATAATAGCGGCCGCAAGCCAAAATTTTCCAATAATAGCTCAATAATGTAGTGCCACGACAAAGAAGAAGCATTGTAGAGCCATCATCAGTCCCTGAGGTCCTGGCATGAGGAACTCAATATCTCACCCGAAAAATGACTTGGAAGGCATTCGGTTGTACAACCCGACCAAGCTTCTATGTATGCCATAGTCAAAAAGTAGAAGGTACTCGTGAAATTACTTCGTTGACCGGCAGTTTCTCACATACGTGAGGAACTCAACCGCCCAGGGACTTTTTGGCGCAATCATACAACTGCAACCCCTACCGTGGTATGACTCTTAAAAACTACCGAAAACACAGACAATTGTTCAAGACTTCAGTGATATGATGGCGAGACCTGCATTATTCCGATCGGGAAAAAAATGTTGACAATAATAATAGGCAATAATACATGTATTCCCGATACGTAGGAGGAATAAAATCGTTGTTCCAAGCAAGTCGAATCGAATTCAATTCCATTCATAAAAATGAATAATTTCGATTCAAAAGCGTTCTTCGTTAATACGTTACTACGTGCTCTTAGAAACAAAATAAACGTCAACAACAGATAGATGTTCCTATTATTGTATGATACTGCTTGATCTGTGTTCGGTGTTCGATTTGTGGGACCGACAAAGCTGACATCCTAATACATGCACGTTACACTGTTCGGATTAAACCTGAATGAATACAGCGCTCCCCGGGTATTATTGTAACGAAGGTACACCCGTACCCCGGGTTTTGTGCAGTCCTACAGCAGTCACAGAATTTGTGGGTGAGGGCATGAGGATCTTACAGAACTTACGTACAGAAGTTTCGGGTACGGGAGGGTACGGATGTCCTTCAGAACTTCCTGATGTTTCGGGTATTGTGGCAAAGGCGTACAGAACTCACAGAAGTTTCGCGCGGGTACAAAACATGCTGTATGTACCCGTACGCCGGGTATTGAGGCCACGGGCATACAGAACTTCCAGAAGTTCCGGGTACAGGTATGAATGTCGCACAGAACTTCCAGAAGTTCCGGGTACGGGTATGAACGCCCTACAGAACCTGCAGAAGATCAAGGCTACGGTGGGGGGGATGTTAACACCGAATATTGTCACTCCCGGGTTTGAGCTATCATATGAGCTATCATATCATACTCCTGCGAGAGTGATTCTGTACCTCACTGACGAAACAATTCGCTCGTTTTTTAGATGCAGCGTAGCTGACCACCCCATTCATTTCGTAGAAATATCGCGAATGGTAAACAGCACGAAAGAAAGAATGCGTTTAAACAGCCTGTGATCGCAAGGACCCGGGGGGTCACTCGTGCGAGTAACACCGAGCCACCGAAAAACAAGTGCCCAAGAGGGAACCCCCTACCGTAGAGCTGGTCAAAAGTTCCTTGAAGGGTAATACCCGGGGTAAATACCGTGGGTACGGTTTGTACGTACCCTTACAGAGCACAACCTTGGTATTTTCCATCCTAGATCCATTCATTGTTTCCGCTTTCTCTTGAAAGTGTTATTCGATGTTTCTTTAACTAAACACGTCGTTGTTCCAGCTCCAGGCCAGCATGGACCTGCCGCTCCTCATTACTCGTGCAGGGCAACCCCTCCACACGCTACTGGTATTATTATAAAAATTAAAATACACTCCAGCTGTGAGATCGAAGATTTCGTCGAAACTCATCTTTGCAAGCTGTGTGTGATACTCCGATCGCGCGCATTACGAGTTGTGTGTCCTCATTAAGGATATACGTCGGCGACTCCCCTTACAACTACAGTGTAGCTATCAGGGTCAACAGGATGATTTTAGTCAGTCTGTGCGCGGAAACTATAAGACCCGTTTCTGAGGGGGACAGAACCTGACAGCTGTGAAGGGAAAGGGGGCCTGGTTTTGATCAAAAGCGAGCGGGTTTGGAGGGGGGGGGGGGGGAGGGGGAAGGGGCAATTTGTGCATGTAAGCTATAAATCATTTCAAGGGGATAAATCTGACGGTTTTGGCACCAGTATATTATTGGGGGCGGGGGGGGGGGGGTTGGGGCGGGGGGGGGGGGGGTTGGGGCGGGGGGCGGGGGGGGGGGCGGGGGGGGTTGGGTGGGGGGGGGGCGGTTGGGCGGGGGGGGCAGCTCAATATGTGCCTGGAAACTATACATTATTTTGAGGGGATAAATGTGACGGTTTTGGAAATAATACATCAGTTTATCATGTATATCCTGGGGTAAGTAGTACAATCAGTCAGTAAAGAGAGGGTGGAGTGTTCGAGGGGGTGGGGTTGAGATGGGTTGGGGGGGAAGGGGGGGGTGGGGGCGGGGGGGGGCGGGGGGAAGGGCTTTAGGTGAGGCGTTTGTTACACGTGTGGTGCTAGGTCTAGGCGATGGTGCGGGTGATGGGGAAGAAGGGGGCGTTCGAGGCGGGGGGGGGGGGGGGGGGGGGGGCACAGCGACATGGATGGCTCTCGAAAGATAATGAGGCGATATCCTGTGCGTGAAGTGTTTTTTAATGTGGCGGATTTCGATATTTGGTGGGGCGTTTAAGTAAGGGAGGGCAAGAGGGGGGGGGGGGGAGATTTTTTAGGAGGTTCAAGTCACAAATAATATTCAAATACACTTCGGCTGTGAGATCAAAGATATGTAGCAGCTTGTTGTACGCGTGGTGCTAGGTCTAGGCGATCGTGCAGGTGGTCGGAAAAGAGGGGGCGTTGGAGGGGGGGAGGGGGGGGGGGAGGAAGGGCTTTAGGTGAGGCGTTTGTTACACGTGTGGTGCTAGGTCTAGGCGATGGTGCGGGTGATGGGGAAGAAGGGGACGTTCGAGGCGGGGGGGGGGGGGGGGGGGGGACACAGCGACATGGATGGCTCTCGAAAGATAGTGAGGTGATATGCTGTGCGTGAAGTGTTTTTTAATGTGGCGGATTTCGATATTTGGTGGGGCGTTTGAGTAAGGGAGAGCAAGAGGGGCGGGGGGGGGGGGAGAGATTTTTTAGGAGGTTTAGGTCGCAAATAATATTCAAATGCACTTCAGCTGTGAGATCAAAGATATGTAGCAGCTTGTTATACGCGTGGTGCTAGGTCTAGGCGATCGTGCAGGTGGTCGGAAAAGAGGGGGCGTTGGGAGGGGGGAAATTGAAAACTACGTATAATTGAAAACTACGTCATGGATGGTCAGAAGGTTAATGACGTGATATCAACTGCGTATAGGTGTTTATTACTCACGCCGATTTTGATTGTGAGTGGGGCGTTTGGACAGACTAGGCGGAAGGGGGGGGGGGGGGGGATTGGTGGGAGGGGCGGGGGGGGGAAGGGTTGGGTTTTTCTTTTTGAAAAAGAGGGGGGGCGGGGGGCGGGGGGCGGGACATTTCAATATGTGCGCGGAAGCTATAAATTCTTAAAGGGGACAAACCTGACGATTGAAGAAATAAGTCATCCCTTTACATCATCTGGCTTGTAATGTTTACTGTTCTAGAGGGTTTGATGTTAGATGCGGCATGCAACCCAGTGTTTAAGTGTAGTAAATAACGTGTTAAATCTTCATAATTTGTTGTTATTATATAGCAGGGTATATATCAAGTAGTGCATGGTATATAACACCCCACCTATATTCAAAATCTGCCAGAGTAGTAAACACTTCCGCGCACTGGGTATCACCTCATTACCTTTCTAGAGCCATGCATGCCGCTGCTGCAATTCCCACCACCCCCGCCCCCAACGCCCCCTCCTTCCCCACCACCCGCACAATCGCCTAGACCTAGCACCAAGGTATGTATGGCAAACCCGTACATCTATGCGACCTAACGTCCTCCCGCCCCCCACCTCCCCCCCTCGAACACTCCGCCCTCTACTCACTGGTTGTACGACATACAGGATATACATGATAAACTGGTGCATTCTTTCCGAAATAGTCACCTTTATCCGCTTAAAAGATGTATATTTTCCACGCACAGATTAAGCTGCCCCCCCCCCCCCCCCCCCACTCCCCCGTGATAAACTGGTGCATTCTTTCCAAAACCGTCAGATGTATCCCCTTGAAGGATCGATAGTTTCCACGCACAAATTGAGCTGTCCCACCCGTCCCCCCCCCTGCTCCCTTTTGATCAAAACAAGCCCCCCACGTCCTTAAAAACTCCGCCCTTGCCTCACCGGTTATTCGACTTACAGGATTCACTTGATAAACCTTTTGTCCCCCTCAGACACGGGTTTTATAGTTTCGGCGCACAGACCGCCTAACATCACCCTGTTGACCCTGATAGCTACACTGTAGTTGCAAGGGGAGTCGCCGACCTATATCCTTAATGAGGACACACAACCCGTGATACGCGCGGTCGGAGCATCACACACAGCTTGCAAAGATGAGTTTCGACAAAATATTCGATTTCACAGCTGGAGTGTATTTAAAGTTTTTAAATAAACTGGTGCATTTCCTTCCACAGCTGTCAGATTTTGTCCCCCTCAGAAACGGGTTTTATAGTTTTCGCACACAGACTGACCAACATCACCCTGTCGACCCTGATAGCTACACTGCAGTTGCTCGGGGAGTCGTCGACCTATATCCTTAATGAGGACACACAACCCGTAATACGCGCGATCGGAGCATCACTATTAATAACAGCTGGCAGAGACGGATGTCGACAAAATTTTCGATCTCACAGCTAGCTGGAGTATTTTTTTATTTTATTTACAGTAATAATATTCAGGCCTAGTGTAGCAGCCAATCTGACAGACAAACCTGTGGGTAAAATGTAAAATTGCCCGCGGTTTCTGTGTCTCGTACCAACTCCCCCTAAATCGAAGTTGGGGTTCCCCTCTGTAGTGGTACTCTGAGTGGGGGATGCGTGGCTGGTCGGTGTTGGGAAGCATGCTCCTCATGGGTTCCGAGGCGAACAAAAGGTGCAAGTCGACGGGCGGTCTCCTCATGGCTCGCTGCATAGACTCAAAATCTTAGACCATGGACTAAACTACATTATTTCCTCCACATTGAACTCTAAACGACAGACAAACCAAAACAAGACAGAGTAGGGCAGGGTAGAGCAGGTACAGCAGGTAGTGAAATGTGGGGCGTCGTGCTTGTCCCATCATCGTCGCCTACATTGTCCCCCATCTATGATGGCCTTGACGTGCATGTGACATCTAATTTCACGCGGTTTTACCTCAATCATGACATGGTTTCACGTCGAATCTATAAATTATCCTTCTACGGAGGGCACTCCATAAGTCTAGACTACACCTCTACATATTCCTTTTTTTTCATCATTTCTAGTGGTTCTTGAGGTGGTGCATGGCTTCAGGGAACAGATACCTGTGCTACCCATACTCCCGTGACTCGCCTAACTGTTTGTTGTAGGTATGCGTCATGGTATCGCAAACATGGCCTTACTCGTGAATCTCCGGGTTAACTCACTCGTTCGGCATCTCTGCACGACAACGACTGTACATGTTTCCTACCTCGTATTTATTCTTTACCTAACAGCTATCTACAATCCATGTGCTACGACACGCTCTCACCACGTTGCTGTGTGCTGTTCTTCAGTAGATTGCGATCAATCACACTATTGTTGTACGTGTTGTATCCCTGTTCTCCTATCTATGTGCTCCTGTCGTACGAGTCTCTCTCTCTGCTACTACTGCTGCCGCTCATGTGTTGCTGCTGCTGTTTCCACTGCTGGGCCGAGCTGCATGTGTCGCGCTCCTGCCCAGCATGTAGAGATTGCGATCCGTGTCCCCCCGTGCGGCCTCTCTACTCCTCATCGAGCTCCTGCCGTAGATCTTCTCCCTACTGCTATTGCTGCTGCTTCTGTCTCTGCTGCGTAGACTGCTTCTGTCGTCGTGCCCGATACTCGCTGCTGCTGTGCCGCTGCTGCACTATGCTGCTGCTGCCGAGACTCTCCTAATATCTCGTCAGTATTTCCCCTAGAACCACCCCCCGGTCTCCGACACTTCCTTTCCATTCCGCCCAACTCCAGACTAATCGGGCATTCTTACATTTTCAGGTGCGAATGTGTAGTACCTGGCACGGTACATATGAATGTTGAAACTTTGGGCAAAAGGTTTGCCAACATACCTAGTATAGTCTATGTCACTATTAAAATATTGCAAAGCCCGGTTGTACGTGGCAAGTATTGGTGGTTGGTCACTGAGGAGGTTTCGAGATGTATCGAAGGGGAAGGTCAAGCACCCTGGCATGATAGACTGCTGAGTGCTGAGCGGGTACGTCTGTGTACGTTACATGATTGTTGAGAATTATCGATTGGACTACGAAAGCTATACATTCTTGATGGGAATGGCCACCTCGCCTGTCCCTCAAACTTTCATTGTCACAGAGTGTCAAATAGAGAAATGAACAACCGCCGTATTATGGGAGTAGATGGATACAAGAGTTGGCGGGGGGGGTGGGGGGGGGGGGGCGGGGGTTGTATGCACGTGGACAGGTGGAAACGTAATCACGTAGTCATGGCTGTAAACATAGAGTATGGGAGTGTAATGCACCCTCGTACACGAGTAAATAATGTGTTTGGACATGTGTGATATGAGTTACGTATTTGTAATGAAAAGTCATGGACTCGTGGATTCGAGTTAGCCGATAAGGATGTGTAGACTACGTACGTATGCTGCTTGTGGGTGCTTGTGGGTTGGGAAGCTTGTGTATATGAGTACGGGAGTGTTTGTGGGCTGTGTATGTTTATTGGTGGGTGTTTGTGGCTTGGAAAGCGGGTGTATATAAGTATGGAAGTGTTCAAGCTACGTACGTAGGTTACAAGATCTTTGTTAAATACGTGACCGAAGACGTCACGATACATCTGAAAATTACAATGTTAATTAAAAGTAGTGTTCGCTTTTAATGTTGTCACGGGTAATTTTGTCCTCTCGACGCAGTCGTTTGAGGAATGAAAATATGACTACGACTGCGACTCAAAAAGGTTGACTGGTATATACTCGTAGTTATACCAACCCAAAACATGCGTTCATGACATACACACCAAGCACCTTTCCTAGCACCGACGCATTTAACAAATGAACAACGCAAAAAACATCATGCTAAACCTAGGAGGTGCACAGAAGCAACTATCGTTAGTGAGTCAATATCACAATGAAATGCAATACTTGCACGGCACAACTAGGTATCATGTGATGTAAATCCACCTCGCATCCCTACTGTTTGGGTAGAAATAGCTGGTCGTCGGCTTCATCCCCAATCATTTGATACATGTCTATCGCCTTAAACCTCCCATAGCTCATCACATGTCACCCACCAATATGTCGGGACCCAACAATCGCCCTGATGAACCGGTATCCACGGTTGAGTGAGTTTCCCAACCCCTAACCCAGATCCGAGGCAGCACCGACTACTTCGTCCACATCCACGAAATCAATAACCACACTAATTCTACATATATAAAACCTGCTCGTCAACTTTAAACTTAAATCTTCAACCTTAGCCTCGCTCAGTATTGGCATTCAACCTACGCCGTTTTAGCAAAATATGTATGCACACATAGTCAAACTGTGACCGGTAACGGTAATATAAGTGAACTATGATACCGCTATAATCCATAGTTGTCAAGGATGGTTATTGCATGTTCATCCACAGGGATAAATATGCGGTCAACAATGCATGATAAATATCCGCCAGGGGGAACGTGGGATTCCCAAAATTCCTTCGCGCCTTCGTTCGTAGCCCCCCGGAACAGTTTTCTCGGCGTACACAAATACGTTTTTCAGATAAACGTTACAAGCCCCCAAAAATTCCAACCCACATAAAATGGCGAAACACCACCACAAAATATTACGTATTCGAAAACACCACACTAAAACAACACGTCAACGACGTTTAGAAAATCAACCAAAACATACACATGTAAAAATAACCACCCGGACACATAGTTCTCTATCTCATGAGGATGCTCGCACACTAAAACCACATATACGTTCACAGACGAAATCCAGTCAAAGGATGGAACCCATATACCCTGGGTTTCCACACTAAGGTCCCTCCACGTCAGAAACATCCCATAGTCTACATATAGCTTTGTGCACAAATCTAAATGCGTGAAAACTGCTCGTTAACAACAGATTTGTCGAGAACGCAAGAATAAACAGACCGAGAGACGGGGAAATCACAGCAGCGCAATTTTTTTGGAGCATTCGCACACCACACCACTTCCTTGCAATTGGTTTTGAGCACCAGCGAACTGGGTCCAACGCATGCTCGTAGTGTCTTGGGTGGAGTAATGAGTGGTATTTAAAACCAACTGCGCTGCTTGATAACCTAGTCCTGACCATCGGTGTACCGAGTAGTCTCCAGGCCGCATCTCCTTTGTATCAGGTATTTTCATATAAGCGGTTGGATTGACATATGCTACCTGGTGTGATGTATAGGAACAGAGCACCACTGAGCGATTTTCCGCTACACGCTAAGGCACATTTTTTAGAGCACCAATAACACGAGCATCAGACATGGACGCGACATCTACAGGACCGCAACATCTTCGACGACAACGAAAAAACAGGGCGTATGATTGTGCATTAGAGAATGGTAGTGAAAAGGAAGTACAGGCATATATGTTAAAAATTGCGGTAGACAACACTACCAACCTGTTACGCAGGATATTTCGTGCCTACCTGCCGTGTGCATGATCTTCTGACAACCTCTTCCAAACGACGTAGCACATACATAACGAAGTAACGAATTTGATGGCGGGCATCAAGCGTTCCTTCAAAACCACTGACGACAAAAGGTCCGCTCAACGTGTAATACGTTGGGATAACCTCCTCTACCCCTGTGCCTCTCGTCCGACAGCAGTCCTACGGTGTTTCACGTTAGCTTTGCTTTACCCCATTGGCCCAGTGTTAGCCCCTGTATGGCCGCAGTTGCCATGGTGTGCATACTGGGGACTGGCTCATCCCCAGGTCTTGAACTCCGAACTGCCTCGCAATTGTACTGAAATCCAATCTCACCACAATAGCCCGCCCTTGGTCACCGTCGCCATGCGGTGGAACAACTCTCGTGTGTGATACTGCTGATCAAAGGGGCTGCGAAACTGCCATTCGAAAATGAGACTGATAAAGAAGCATCCCCCCAAACCAAATCCCGATGAATGTCTTTCATTTCTGGTAGAGGAAAATGCCCTTATTCTGGGTACCCCGAATGCTTCATTCCCCCCCCCCCCCCCCCCCTCCTCCACAATTTAATCTGCAGCCTGGTCTTGTCCGTGTGTTTCTAACCTTCGATCCCCCGTGGGTTTCCTTCTGCTAGCGCAACGTCTGGACCCTCCCCCCTGCTGAATGCCCCACCTCGTCCGCCATCGCCACATGTAAGGCATGCGGCGGAACCGCCCTCGCACGTGAGATTAAGTTTATCAGGGACTACTGGACTACCATACGAGACATTCCATGCACCGCACAAGCCAAAAGAAAAACCCAACCAATGACATTCAATTCTCGTACAAAAATATGCCCCATCCTGTGTACTCCGATTGCTTCAATCCGAAACCCCCTCCCCCCCGAAGTTTGCTGGAGCCTTGCCTTGTCCCTTTGCTCTAATCTCCCGGCCCCGCCCTCATTTTCCCACTGGTACTGCAATCCTGGTTCCGCGACTTTATCCTGCAGCATGGTCTTGTTCCTCTGTTTGCAACCTCCGACATCCCCGCGGGGCCTTTACACTAATGACGGTTTGTAGTTCTTTGGGCTCCTCGTCGCTGATTCACGTGCCAGTACCAACATTTTCGCTCCTCGCTTACGCTGGCCGCATTCTCCTCCCGTACGTGAATATATTGCTTCCCCAGGTCCAGCATCTTGATGGTATGCGATAAACGCTTTCTCTCCGCGTCTTACGACAATCCCATCACCCACGCCAGCCGCTATCGTGGGTGGATCGCTATGACATAGATATACGAATCAACGATGTCAGATGAGTGCAGACGCGGCCTCTCTCGGCTGTCGAATCACACCATATATCCTGTCGGCACACGTCTCTCTCCGTTTTCATGGGCAATGGCTCGCTTTAGCTACTTGGGCTTTTCACCGACGATATTGAGGTTATCCCCTCTAACTTGCGCGGGTTCTCTCGCCTAGTGTACTACCACACAGGCTTCGTGCCCTAATGTGAGAATATCAGAGACCACAGCCCCGCTTTCCTGGTACTTGTTCGGGCCTGTTATGTATGGCACCTTCTTGTCCACCATTTCACGTTCCCCGCCATGCCTACCACTACAAAACCTCAGTAACAATCCCAGAGTCACCATTTCGCTCAAGTGTACCGCTTCATTGTACGCAAAGTCCATCATCCATAGTCTCGGTAGCAGCGGTGCATAGGTCTCCACCAGCTCGTCTCCAAGCAATCTCTCATATTTGCCCGGCGTGTCTGTTCTACGATCCGCCGGAACACCCGGCGGACACCGGACCAGTAATATGTCGGAGTTTGGAAGTTTCATTTGTACCATTAGTTCTTCTCACGCGTGCTACGATAGAGGTGCACCACTTTTTTTCTGAGGTTTTTCCCCAATTCGTGAGCTTAAGACCTCTACCGGATGAAAAATATCATGACCTATGTACACGACGAGGGTCGCACAAAAAATAACGTCGCATTTCTGACGATTTTGGGTTGAGGAGTCCCCTCATTCCCCTCTTTCCCCTCATTCCCCTCATTCAGGAACCATCTCAGATGAATAGCGCTATCTCTATCGAAGCACGCGTCCCCTTAATATGCTAATCGCTTCACTCTCTTCACACCTACTCATGGATTAAATCACTCCCCTGTCATTTCGCTGCTCGGTGTGCTAGACACGTCATTACTATCCTACCTAGCGGTGACATCATTGCCGTGGGCTGCCACACAATTATTAACCAATTGTTAACCGTTTTCTGGTTTTTTGGTATAGATTTCTCCAAATTCGCATGCTTCTTCACTATAACAATTTTTCTCTTAAATTTCTGTTTTTCAGCTGCAGCATCGATTTGACCCGCGTCCACCGCTACCCCGGCACTACCACCTCCCTTGTCTGGGTTTATTACAGCACCGTCCTGAGAGTCGTTCGTTCTACAAAAGCCCCCCCCAACACCCTTTTTTTTAACGAAAATCGCCGTTTTTAAAAACAGCTCCCGGCCGTATCTCCCGAAATACTGTGCCCCTTGCCACCCCGGTGTCATTGTTTGATAGTCTGTTGCAAACAAGAAAATATATGGAGGCCTTGCCTTAATAGCATCACTTCGCATGTCAAGCAGCCATGAAACGTTCGTTGAAGAAAATCGCTGGTTTGGGGGGGGGCTATCGAAGAATCAGTCCTGATTTGACCTATTGAGTCTAGACGCCGCCTTCTTTCCTCGGCCAAGGGACATGCATGTATCATTTGGCCAGTTTATAACTGACCGTAGAATACAAACCGCTCACAAGGATACGTTAGTGGGTTGTCGTCACGTATCGCAGACACTCGCGGGTTCTCAGGTTGTCTGGTCTGGTTTTGATCAAGTTTTTCGTCAGTACCTATCTGATGCCATGACAGCCTCGCTTGCTCCCCCGTGGTTGGCCACACCCGGCGATGTTCTCGCTTCCCTCCCTAACATCTGTCGCCCCTTTGCGGCTCCAGCCAACACAAGGTCTTCCCGCCCGTCTCCTCAACGGAGGGTGTACTCCACCGGCACCTGCACAGTAAACGTCATATGTCCGTGGGTCGGTCGGGCGCAGCATAGCATCGATGGCGTCTTCGGTTGGTGGTAACGGCAGTCTGGACATATGGTCTGCGTTCCGATTTAGTGTCCCTGGTCGGTACACAAGCGTATAGGTGTATGCACTGAAGACGTCATACGACCGCTGTACCCGGTTAACGTTCGTTGCAAGACTCTCAGGGTTCTTTAGCTGTTGGTGGTCGTTCACTACGACGAAAGGTATACCGTAGAGCTGATGTCGGTTTTTCTTCACAGCCCATACAGTGGTTGCGCGCTTGAGTTCTGTGGCGGTCGAATCGATGGCATTAGGGAGCATTGCTCGGCTTAGACAGCAGATCAGACTGGTCGTGCCATCGCTCTAACCCGCTCGACCACTATGCTCAAACCGTCCACGGATGCGTGCGTGACTAGTTGGAACGGCCGGTTCTTTGAAATTGCCGCGGGAAAGCTCGGGAAAGTCTGAAGGTTTGAGACTCGACAGTTGCTCTATAAAGGTATGTACTATCGGTGTGCGTTCCGCCATGAACTCAAATCGGTCACCTTTTTTCAGTAGCGCGTTCAGCGGTTTTGCTTGATCTGCCATTTTTTCCGGTAATAACTCACTGCCACCATCAGTGAGCGCAAGTGACTGATATTTGTAGGCAACAATATTTTGTTTCATTAAGGCTTACATTTTCCAGAGTCGGGCGCGGTGCGTTCGGTAATTGTCCGTGACTTGAACGTAATGAACGTAATGACTTTGACCCCAAGGTGGGGCTTCTTTGGCGCGATTTTGAAGTCAAGAGTATCGAGTAGTTTGAACATTTTGGTAGGTCACTGACATGCGAACAACCGATGTTGGAAATTCAGATAACGTCTTCAATTAACAATCTTGCGCTCTCCAGACCCTCACACACGCGTGGAGCATGATCAACTGAGACCACCCTGGGCTAGAGGCAAGCCCCATCGGCATAACCGTCCATGTTCCGTGTCCGGATTGGGTACACACCACGATCAGAGCAATGGAATCTCCGTGTATCTATCACTGATATAGCAATACCCCACTGAGCAGGTCCGTCGTACTAAAATCGTGGCACCGCCGAAATCGGTTAGTAAGTCATCTACCGTTGGCAACGGCATGACCGGTACAACGGACTGTTCGTTGGGCGGCTGTAGTTACACGTTATCCTTATTCGGCCGTTGGATCTCACTATTACGATTGATGGGGACGTCCAGTTCGAGTAAGATTGGCGTAGAATTTCTCATTAACCAGTTTTCGGATATGAGTTGTTACCTTGGCCGCCAGTACTGGAGAGTGACGGCATCGTCGCCGCTTCACGGGTCGCGCATCGCTTGACAGCACTATACTGAACGTGCCTACTGTGACGTGACTTAGATCTGTGCTGTGGTGTGAAAAACGATGTTCGTATTTAAACTGCAAGTTTCCTGGAGTGTCAATATTGGTTTCCCTCCAAATGCTTCCTCGAAACCAAATTGAAGTTGGCGCATTTGTGGGGAACCCGCCCCCAACGCCGTATGAAAGCCAAGCTTGTTGCTTTTTGTCTAAGCTCGCGAGAACTTCTTCAAGGGGCTCGCGAGGTTCTCCAGCCGCGGTGTTTTGCGTGTCTACCGCTTTAGGCGTGTCGGGACGGGTGGCAGTGAATTGCCCTTTACCTAGGTCATTTTACCGCGTCTATCGGATTAACGTTTCCGGGAAGAGTAGAACTGAACTGGGCTCTTGCCGGTTCACTTGTTATCAGGAGGACGCCACCTGTCCCCTGTTTGATGGTGAAGTGTGCACTAGTGTGCCCCATTCAATACTTCGATAATTCAATATCGCCTCAATACGGATCGAACTACCGTAGGGGGGGTTTTCGTGGTACTACGATTTCAGATACGGGTCTGCAGATATTTGGGTTTCATAGTATAGACAATGCGGAAACATTATTAAGGTGTGCTTCGAGGCTTCGTGGAGTGTAAGGTTGCCTCACGGAGGCAGGCGGTGATGATAATGATACGGACCCGGGCTTTGATGGGATGGTACCGCCCGTATATATGGCCGAGGGGAGTCCGTGATAAATTGGTACGGCTCACTCGTGTGTGTAGGAAGTGCGTGACAAACTGATACCGCATCTTTATGGTTTATTTGAGGGCCTTTGACAATCAGATGTTGGCTCCTGTGTTTTTTTTGTGATACCCTTATGTATTATAGTCTCCCCATCTATACGCCATCGGGGCAAGCCGCGCAATCATACAGCTTGCGTCATCTACATGCAGTTCTAGACGGCACGGTAATGTTCCTGTCCGGGTCAGGAGCTGTAGAAGGGTTGCTACCATGTCAGATGGGGATGAGCTGCTCTGGCGGCGTATTTTAGAGCTGGAGAAGAAAGTTGACGCCGGAACGACGGCGACACATGCGGCGGAGTTGGCAGGCGCTTTGGTAGCGTCGGCAAGCGCTTTGGCAGCGTGGGTGGTAGCTGAGAGATCACTGGAGCTCAGCCGAGGCATCGACTGAACGAGACGCTGTATATACGGCAGCGGAGAATTCTGCAGCGGCTTTGGCAGGAGGTTACTTGGCAGCTGAGAGAGCACTCTAAGGGTGTCCACCCGCATGTATCGAGTCAGCCAGACGTGGCTTCGGGAGAGGAGGTGGAAGCGACAAATAGTCATGCAGTGAGGCAACAGCACCAACAACCGCAGCAGCAACATGCGCCTGGGGTGGAGATGCTCGGTGGTGATGGCGTGCCTGAATCGGATCTTGATATTACTGTTGTTGGTCACGGAGAAAAGCAGCAGGAGCCATCTCCGCCGGTGACCGTGGCTAAGCCTTTTCCATTGCTGCTGGATGAAACAGATACGGTGGATGGTGATGCTTCTGGTGTTGCAGTCAGGCGGAAGCCTTCGGGGTGATGGAAAAGTTGGTGGTTCGGCTGTTGGGGTTTGGAACGCAGCAGCAGCAGCAAGAAAAAGTGCTGCAGCAGCAGCAGTCTGGGCCGGTAGCGGTGGGGGCTGTGGCCGCTAGCAATGAGCTGGGGTATATGCATCCTGTGACGACCAGCGGTGGGACAGAGTTGACAACGAGGGTGGTGTTGCAGCAGAGACGGGGCTTCGGCCAGCGTGGTGCATCAACGCATCCGTTCGACCCGGGTACACCAAAATATAGTTGACCGGAAAATGGACCGGGTACGGTTTGGGGGGGTACATTGGGAGGAGGAGAAGGAGGGTGGCAGCAGTGACAGCAGCAGCAACAGCAGCAATATCGGTAGCAGCAGAAGGCTGGATGGGAGATGAGATGAAACATCATCGTTCCCTTTCGATCTAGGCAAGGCTCCACCGGCATTCCCCAGGCATGATATCTATCGAGTGTCTCTGACCGCCCACTCTGCGATGCAGACCAACACACCAGCATACTCGCCCATACCTTGCTTCGCATGAAGGTGGGTGGGTTCACGGTGTTCAGTAGTACCCAGCAGGCTTGCGTCCGCTTGGCTTTGGATTCCCCAAAATTGTGAGCTCGAGCTCTGTGGCGCTGCCTGTTCAGACACACGCTTCCGCCGAGTGTTTCCTTGATTTCCGGCATGTAATACGCCCCCTCTCCTTTTGCGATGCCCAAGTGGCAAGGTGGAACCACCGCGGGATGCACGTGATGCTGCTGGTGGGGCATCGGCTCGAGTGCATGTATTGTGTCGAGCATGCCTGGCGCATTCAAGCTCCGCCATGAATACGACTACTACTAGTGTATTCGAGGTTGCGTTGGATACATCAACGCATTCATCTCGCTCAAATATGTTCGGCATCTCGCCTACGTTTGTATTTGTGTCACTCGTGAGTGCTCTATCTCTCTCCCGGTGTTGCCACTATTGCCGTTACCGTTACCGTTTTGAGTATGATTTGATACTATCGGCGGGGAAAACACGCGATATTTGCTAGGTGGGCCAGATGGCTCTCCCCTTCTAAACCCCCCCGGGCTCTAAGCGGCTTACCGGTGGGGGGCTTCTGTGACTTCAAGTGATCCATTAAAGCGGCCCCGCTAATGACCCCGTCGGTGTGAGGCAGTGTCTCGTTTTTGGTTTCTGCATTTTCCACCATATTCAAACATTTCTCATTGCTACTTACTAGTGCTTATGTCGATAGCTTGTCCTGAGCTCATTCACTGTTCGGACGGCCTAGCACGCTCGTGTTTCAACTAGCACAAGTGGCGGACTCACTGTGCGAAGTGGTGGTATGTTGGCTGCGCGCAAACGGGCGTCAGGATAATTATATCTGCTCTCTTCGGAGAGGCGGCTACCTACCAAACCCCCAATCTTACCGATTATAGGCAGAACGTATCCTACGGTTTGGCCCGCAACCATGTTGTGCACCGCGATTCATGCCAAAATTTTCCGTGCATCCGGCCACGGCCGTTAAAGGCCGCCCCTCCGTTTCGGGTTTCCTTTATTCCGGCTTTACCTGTGTATCCGAATACGAGTGGCAAAACCACGGGGGCGTGGTGCTACCGGAACGTCGTCCCTCCTACCGCCGCCTCCTCGGTTGTTTCTACGCGCTCTACGGTTTTCGTGCGTTGCCACACCCACTGCTGTCACTTACGCCACTGCGCCATAATCTGTGCTGGTGTACCCTAGCCCACCGCTGGGTGGATTATGTTCGACCGCTAAATGTATGAAGTTGGGGAGTTGAATGGAAAACGTGGCTAGTCCCCAAAGTACAACCGTCGTGAGTCAAACGCTCTGCGAGCATCACCTTTAGTTTTGCGGTCTGCATAACGGATATGAAAAAGTAGCTCATCATTACTTGTCGCGAAACCACCCTGCCTCTGCATGATAGTGTACGACTTTTGATTTTCTTCTTTTTTGTCCTCAGAGTCAGCCTAGTTCTGACCCACAACCAACCACGACCCCCCTTCGAACGTTTGGCTGCTGCACGCTGTTGCGTGTGTCCTGCTTCTCGTTTCCCTCTGGTTACTCCCGCCGTTAATGTGAGTCGAATGGCTCGCTACCGTCTGGGTCAGTGACAAATCGTTCACCGCCGTCAGTGATTCATCTACGTCTGGGAATGGTGTCATTTGCAGTATTCTTCCCGAAACAAATCTGCGTACTCAGGAACGCGAAATGGTCATAGTTGATGCTGCAGTACCAACAGTCTCAATAGCGAGCTGAACAGTTCGGTCAGCGGGTGCGACTTGGCCGAGACACCTGCGATTGAACAGTAGCAGTCACAGCTTTACTTCGTATGCCGACAAAAGTGTCCCCTAAGGAACCACCAGGTTTTAAAGGCCTGTATTACAGCGGCCAGAGAGAGTCGGCTAAACCTCTTGCGAATCGTTCTGACTAGCGTCCAGTAGCTTGACTCCCTGGGCAAATGCCCCCGTCACCAGAGTCGTCTTCGAGACCGCCTTCGCATAGGACGCGCGCATCGAACGGAGGACATTTCGCCCTAAATATTTATCCCAACCCCTGGGCCAGACGACGGTTTCAGTGCGATCGCACGCTACCCTTACACTCTCATCGGCATTTTGCAAGGCGAGTGTGAAGTGTTCGAGTTATGGTACGTTGTAGCCGGATGGAAAGGGAATGCCGGGTAGGGAGATCAAATGGTTAGTGTCGAAACTCCGTACGCACGTTTGATGATCTGAGGGTGTGATGCGTTTTTTCTCTCCCCCACCCCCGTCCCTAACCGTCGCATGCTCGTCAACAGTTGAAGTGGCTGCGTGCCTATTGTACCGTATATACGCGGGGTTCTTGGTCTGCCCGATGTCCGCCAACGGTTCTTTCCCACAGTCCTGACTCTCCTCATCAATCTAGCCCAAGCATATATCTTGCCTGTTACGATCCCGCTAGTTGCTGTTGTCCCGGTGTCCGCCTCTCGGACCATGAGAGCCTCCGCCACCACCACCACCAATATTACCCCTCCCACCCTAGCCAACCCCACCCCACCCATATTTACTGTATCTCCAGCCGCGCCGTTGATCCGCTGAGGTGACCCTGATTCCCCCGGTCGTGATGGCCCCCATTCGTTCCGTTACCGCCGCCACCAGTGCCACCACCGCTACCAGCGCCGTCGCCGCTTCCTTCGCCACCACCGCGATCGTGATACTTCCTTTTCCTACCGCTCACTTCGCCGTCATCGTCGATGCCGTTTCTAGCGCCGTCAGTGGTGTCGTCGCCCGCGCAATTACCGGCGCCACCTACGTTACTCCCACGCGTCGCGCCGGCTAATAGTGGAACGCCGTCAAAGAAAATAAAGTCTTCTAGAGTACGTGGCTGGGTACCTTTGGATAGTGTTTGCGCAGCTCACTGTATGCTTCAAACTTTGTGTGATTGATGCCGCATTTCCCCATGTTGGCGCCAGTAGTGGCCACACTTGGCCCCCTCCTTTAAGTCACCGTGAATGTGGGGGTTTTGGAGACATAAGCTGCTGGTGTCGCCTTGGGGGGAGGGTGTACTCAGTTTGTGCATTGCCGTAGTCGTATGATATTGGACCGTATCAATAGCACCCCTGCAATGCCGGGAGGGGTTTTCACCAACCAGACAGACGGTGCTTAAACCAATGAGGGGGTGGCTATCGTCCTCGTGAAGAAGCGTGGAAGGTGAATGCTCCCATTCCTCTTGCCGCAGCGTCAGCCGCTGCTCAGCCTCGTGGGTTTTCCGACGTTCGAGTTTAGCGCCCCGCTCGGCGTAAGCGGAGGTCGAATCACTGACCCCTATCGCCTCCTCCACGACGGTGATCTCTGGTTGACACTGCGTTTCCTTTCGCTTCGGTTATTCCAGGATGGCATCTAGGCGAGCTTGTGCTCTCTCAGCACCAGGTGTTGTTGCTCTATCACGCGGAGGTGCCCCCCTGCCGATGCGTTGCGTTGTTAACGGATCGTCTACATGTCCTCCTTGTTGCGTTGGTACGCTTCCGCCACCGGGGTTTTAGGCTTCTTGGCGATCATCCACGCTTGTGGCTTCTCAGGGGGAAAATGGTGCCAACGGGATCATGGTCAGCGAGGGCATCAAACAGGTTACCCCATCTTCCGAGGCGATAGGGGAGCTGAGCTTTGGGTGCGACATGGGCAAGGGCAAGCGCAAGTGGGATGGCGTCGTCAATATATTTTTCTTTGATGTGGATGCAGCTAACTCGGCACCACCTTCAATACCTTCGTTGGTCCTGGCGGCCGCTTGTTCGACCCGGTGGTACTCCTCCTCGTGCAGTTTTCGCGACACTTATATGTCATCGCGAACGGCAGGATCACAACCCTCTACCAGCGACCTCGCTCCGATGGGAATGATCGCCTTCCCTGTGCCTCGGCAATGGCTACACAGAGGACAGACGATAGAGGTGCAATGCCGAGTGCTCTATATTTTCCTTGACGGTTAACCCTTCCCCCCCCCAACACCGTCACAGATGCAATCATATACTTGCGCACGTTGACCTCGCGGTTGTCCTGAAACGACGGGATGTTGGTGATCTCGGCAGGCGGATTCTCGTTGTTGAGCAATGCTCTTTTTTCCCGTCACACACCCCCGTTCCCAGCGAAGGGGGTATGATCTCAGTGGCTTTTCGATCTGCGGCTTCTCATGTGTGGCTGATGTGGGCACCAGCTGGCTTGGGTGAGGATGGACGGGAAAAACACATCATGAACGTGCGATCTCGCCGAAACTCCACCCACATCAACCTCAATATACGTGTCGATTTGGGGACTCGAACATCATTCAAACGCCGTTGATGCCTTCCTTCTACCCTTTCTTTCCCTAGGAGGAGTCTGCTTCTCCCTCAACCCGTTCGTGCAGAGGAAGGGGGACAAGAACGCTACAACCCTCTGTGGAGGCGCCTCCGGGCCGCCTACACTCGGGGCCGGACATTCGGTACGATTATTGCCGTGGATGCCTGACAAAGGCTCCGCTCGTAGTATTTTAGGCTGAGCTAGCCTCCTCTACCGCTGTGTCTCTCGTCCGACAGTTGTCCTACGACAGTTAACGTTAGCCTCTCTTATCACATTGGCCCAGCGTCAGTCCCGTATGGCAGCCGTGGCCATGATCTGATTACTGGGGGGTGACTAATTCCGTGGTTCCAAACTCCGAACTGCCTCGCACTTGTACGGAAACCCAATATCACCACACACAATAAAATCATTTCATTGCCAGGGTACGCGCTGTAATGATCGGGTCGAGAAATGTGGCCGGGACGGGAGCAGGAATCCCGAGTGCATTTCGTTCCCGACCGCGGTTCCCCGACCCCTTCCCGTCTTTGGCCTTTGTCCCCACCGTGTACCGTCCCGACGTTAGGCATCTCGTTCCCGTCCCGACTGTTTCTCGTCTCACCGTGTAAGGTGTATTTCCAAGTTTTTCCCTCCCGCCGTCTTCATAGTTGTTCCCATTCCATCCCAACGTTCGCACACCACTACAGTGGCAGATGTTCCCATCACATTCACCATCGGTTGCATCCTTGTCCCATCATATCTTTGACTCAAGGTGCAACTGGCTTCTTTTGCACTTAGGATGCATCAGCTTCATGCAGCAGTAGTCTGTTATACGTATGTAGAAGAGAGTGTTTGTCTGTTTAACCCCCCCCCCCCCCCGGCTTTGTCGTAGTTTTTTCATGAACTTCAGATATGACGCGATACATACGTGCTTGAAACGTTTTTGAAACAAAAAACACGTCCGATAAAACGTGCACTAAAGTCTGAAGATAGGAAGAAAAAAATACACTCCGGAGTATATAGGAAGATAGGAATGAGCCATCTCACGGTAGGGGTTGTTTGTTTGGGTTACTAATGCCATAGTCTATGGTTCGAGCCATTCCACTGCAGAGGTGGATCAGATATCCCCTGAGCTCCTCACATGGGGAGCTCAACGTCAACATCATCATCCCCCGATAAATGGGTTCAAAGGCATTCGTTCGCACAATGTCAACCCGACCAAGCGTCTATGCCTTAGTCCTAAAACAACATATACTCACTCGTGCAATTGCTTGATCAATAACTAACCGATAGCTCCTCGATTGAGGAGCTCAATTGGACAGGTTTATTGTTAGTCAATACAACAACCGCAACCCCTACCGTGGGGTTAGTCGGTGTTATGTAATGTTAAGCAATGTTTGTTTCCGAATGAGCTCGAGTGAGGAACTAGCGGTTAGTCCTTAGTTCAATGGACAACAAGTAATTCACGAGTATACATGTTTTAGGACTAAGCCATAGAATCTTGGTCGGGTTCTGCCAACGAGTGCCATCCAAGACATTATTCGGGTGATGGTGATGTTGAGATATTGAGCCTCCTCATGTTAGGAGCTAAGCGATGTTTTGCTGCTCCCCTACCGTGGGATAGCTGCTATTAATATAATAATAGTTGAAAAAAAGGGGCGGGATAAAAACATTTGGAAATACTGTTGGAAAACACGCCAGCTGCAGGGAATTATTCTTCTTGCACACTGCGCACACACCCTGCGAGACATAGGAAGCATGGACGTCGTGAAGGTGGATGGTGCCGGCAGCTCTGATTCGTCGGCTCAATCGGAACAACCCATAGCACCCCCAGTTCCCGGTCGTGCTCCTAACCTTTCCCGCCTACATCTTCCGGCCCTATACCGACTACGTTCCCCTACATACAGCAGTATAGTCTTTACACAAGGTTTCTGCGCTGCCGTGCATCGCCAAGTAAATGCGATTCCGACGCCATCGGGAAATATAGAAGGGTCGGTCGAATCGAATTTGTTGTTTGGCCGTTATATTTCAGTAGCAGGAGTAGCCCTCATATCATACTTGTCACCTACGTTACAGGTAACAGGGCTGACGGATAACGGCGTAACGAAACCTATGCGAAGTGCGATGTCATACCTGTTCCACAGCAGCAGCAGCTTACGAATGCATTTACCATCCAACAATGCAATTTGAAGGGCGAGCCAAAACACAATGTCAACTACTGCATATTGAAATATTAAACCAGCACGCCGCCCGGATATCAAGCTCATCCATCCTAATTTTCAATATTTCCTTATGTTTATGGGATATCTGTCCAACGACGGTCACCCCCCCCTCTTCTCCCCCCCAAGTACTTACAAAGAAACATCAAAGATAATCCAAATTCCTCAAAAAGGACCACTATATTTACGTTTGGTAAACTACGTTTCCTCACCGGCCGGAGAACTAAGGAAAAAGCTCCCCATCCGATTATTCATGAGACTAAGATTGCTGTCAGCGTATCGGAAAAAAAAAATGCGAACAATGTCGGATGATTGGATGAACCATTTATATTTTGTTAACACTGATACGCAATACTCCTAAATGAACTGAATTCAAGCGTGAAATCGGCGTATCATCGAGGGCGCACTAGGAAAGTTATCCCGCACAATCCCCCCCCCCCCCCCCTTCCCCCCCCGAGGCCCAATTTTGTTTTTTTAAATCTGTTTCCTTGCTTGGTGTCTTTTTCTTGGCTGTGACCCTGTGGATGGTTTACTGCACACTCTTGCGTTAACAGAGAGGCGTGGCAAGCAAGCCAACATTGCAAGAGCAAGGGATGTCAAACTGTACTTTAGGTTGTTTTGGTATGTAAATCCTTGCGTCAATGCAAGGTGGTCAATGTAGTCAGAAATAATCAATCGTGGGCAAGCGCCGCTCTTGGGCACGAAACCCTGTACGCTCTCGTGCCCTTGATGTCCAAACACGGCGCGCACGTGGCTCATGGTTGTTCCACCGTTCCCGCACAGCCTGGGCTCACGATACCGCGGGAGACAGTTGGCACCGCGTGGAGAGACACGCGATTCAGGTTTGGCAGAGCCTCCCATGACACCCCCTGTGTTGGACGTACTCACTCCATTGTCAGATTGCTAACAAGAATCCGTCGAAAAGATAGATCGAAGAATTTTGGGGGTTTCGTATATGTGTGGGATGGATCTCTACAACGGGATTTTGTGTTGTGGGTTTTTATGTGCCCGAATATTATCACTCTACTTTTCGACTCTATTTTTGCCTCTACCTTGTGTCTTCTCTGTGTCTCTTCTACGGCTACCACGCCAAGGGCTACCACGACCAATCTATATTGCAACGGCTATCACGCCTTCACCACTGCACGGCTACCACGCCTGTGTATTTACATCCCGGCTACCACGCCACAGCTCCGAGTTCCATTTCCGGGTTATCACACCTGAGCTATCACGCTTCACCACACACGTAAATCGGGTTAACACACCCGCCTTAGTTAGTAGTCGTGGTTTACCGATCACCGGCTATTACGCCACCTTTCTCCTCCACCTACACCTCCACCGGGTCGCCACACGTACCAACCTACTCCACACGCTAGCGTCAACGATCTTCAACGAACGAGTGGGTTGTGCGTTGCTAAGCGCCAATGAGGAGAACCGACACAAGACTTTCGTCGGGGGAAAGATTGAGCACCCCTCCCGGCGGAGTAGGCAACGGGGGAGAGGGACGTGAGTCCTCCTCCGTCAATGCACAACACCATGGAGGAGACGGACGCGAGTATTTCCCCGCCAATGAACAACACCATAAAACAACAGCAGCGGCAGCTCCATCAGCAACTTCATCGAACTTGATCGCGGACCTAGCCAACGCCCTTCGCCAAGTACTGCAGATGACCAACGAGGGGGGGCCAACCGCCCCAACAGCAGGCACGTACGAGTCCAGACCCATAGAAATTCGTCAGAAAAATGAAATGCTTGCTTGGTCTGGAAAGTTTGAGAGCGGGCAAAGTGTTGGGTCAGCTTTCCGTGTTTTCCGAGGTTCTGTTCTTTCCTGGGTCTCGGCTGAAGGGTTGATGGACGTATTGAGAGGAGAATCAATATCAGTGGGGGTTCCGGATGTAGACCTGTCACGACTCAGGGGTTACTTTGGGGAGGAGAGAGTAGATAAGTCGCTCAAGCTATGGTCACAACTTATCGCAACAATCACAGCCCAACCAGTCCAAGAAACGATTTTTGCTGCGGGGTCACCCCAAGAAGCGTGGAGGGTATTTGAGTCTCACTACGATGTCAAAAGTGAACATGAGGGGGAGATAGTAGAGGACGAGTGGAACGAACTGGGGCAGAAGGAGGGAGAGAACAGCATGTTATTTTACGGTAGGGCAAAGGCCATAAGAATGAAGCTAGAATCATACGGAGATACGTGGATAGATGCATCTATGTGCAAACATATTGCCCATAGAATGCTACCATCTTTCAAGCTCTGTAGTGACCACGTGCTTCTCCTTCCCGATCTTTCGAGTCGTACCATGGAAGATTTGCTCAGGAGAGCTGCTCACGAGCTGGAGCGCAATGGGAGATCAGGAGAAGAGAGAGAGGAGACAAGGCATGCCCTGACCGCAGCCGGCGTAGGTCGGGGCGACCGGGGTGGGAGGAATGCTGGTGATCGGAGGTATGGGGAGCGCGACCGAACGTACACCTACTGCGCGCATCACGGCGAGGAGCAAGGCCACAACACCCCCGAATGCATCGTCATGCGTCGAGAATTCGACAGACACTACGGTGATTTCCACGAATACCTGCAGTCGCGGGGACTCGGGCCGTACGCCGGACGCGGAGGAGGGCGCGGGGTGGAAGGTAAATATCGGCAGCAACCGTACCCAAACGACTCGGGTGCGCGTTGGAGTCAGGGCCACCCGCCGGAGCAGCAGAGAACGCCGCCGCCAGGACGCGGATCCGGGCCTGGGGGGTATGCGAACACCTACCATCAACCGTACCTCAACGACTCGGGTGCGCGTTGGAGTCGGGGCCACCCGCCGGAGCAGCAGAGAACGCCGCCGCCAGGACACGGACCCGGGCCTGGCGGATATGTGAACACCTTCCCCGGAGGACGTGGCCACGACCGCCATCATCATTCGGGCGGGCGCGGCCGAGGCAGGGGCGAGGGCTTCGGGCAGGTGCCACCGCCTAATGTCCGTCTAATTCGCCGCCGAATTTTTCGTTTAATTTACCGCCTGGAAAATTCCCCAACGCACCGCGGCACGCATATGCGGCCGATTATCCCTACGAGAACGAATACATGGGATACTCGGGGTGGGGGGAGCCATCGGGGCACTGGTCATCACCACCACCGACAGCGGAGTTGGGGACTCCCGAGCAGCAGCAACAGCACCAACAACACCAAGAACAGCAAGAGGGCACGCCTCCTGCCACGTCTACCTCTGCTACTGCAACTCTCTCTTCTCCGGCTCCCGGCGCAGCTCAAGCCAGCGGAGCTCCTCTGCAGCTTTTCATCGCACGTAGTGTGAAAATAGGCAAGTCTGAGTCTGGTGATTATGTTGCTGTAGATCGTGATGGTGTGGTGCGTGGTAGCGTTGTAGGACGTGTTGACCCAGCGTTGATTACACGTGTTGCTAGCGCCCTTCGGTGTACCCCGAGGCAACCTAGGCCGTATGGTAGCGAGGAATGGGATGTGGACTCGGGAGCTAGTGCGATGATGTCCAACAACAAAGAGGGCATGTACAACATTCGCTACCCTACATACCAATACATAAAGATTGGCGATTCAGGGTTGATTAGAGTCGAGGCAATCGGGGACGTCAATTTAGTGTTTCACCAGCTAGATGAACACGGAAACCCGGAGGACGTTGTGGCGTGTGTGCAAGATGTGATATATACTCCGTGGCTTGGCTTCAACCTTTTCTATATTTGGAAGGTGGCTCACAAAAACTCCTTTTCTGTAAACCCCACTGGTACACAAGCGGGAAGGCTCCGCTTCATTCGGGGATCGGCGAACGACTCCCTCTACGCCACCCGACTCCCCCCTCCTCCGTCGCCAGTGGATGTAGCGAATAAGGGTGCCCCCGAGTCTTCTGCTTTCAACCCACCGATGCAGTGTTGGTGCAGTTGGTGAAGTTTGTGCTTCGCGTGAGAGTGCCTTCGTGTCTGCTGCCTGCATATCCCCCCCGGTTCCTCTTAGTGAAAACAACCTCGTACAACCTTCGAGCGTTGTGATGGCTTCTCCCATGGAGTTGGAGCTGAGCTTGAGACTGCTTTATCCCACCCCACTCCGTGTGATTCAAGTACACGGGGACAGTACAGGCTCATATGCCTAACACGGCCTCCGACGGGTTGGCGCCGTCTACTCTTGATTTTATCTTCGAATACTCCACAGACAAAGTAGTGTTGTTCTGGCAACCGCCGTCCTTTTTCTCGCAATGGTCTCCTTTGTTGTTTCTCGTCGATAACGTCTCATATTCTTGCGCGGAGCAGTTTTATGATGGCCGAAAAATCTCGGCGTTTTAAAGACCATCGCGCAGTGGAGCTCATCACGTTATCGTCTGACCCCAGCACACACAAACGCATCGGTCGAGGCGTGCGCAACCTTGACACCGTTGCTTGGAACAGGGAGAAGCAACATGCCGCGTTCTCTGGCAATTATGATAAATGTACGCAGAACCCAGCCATGAAAGTCCACTTTATGAGCACTGGCCACAAACGTTTGGCAGAGGCCAGTCCTCTAGACCTATAGGTATCCGGGCGGACAACCTCCGCGCCAAGGATCCACAGAAGTGGAGAGGAAAAAACTTGCTCGGTGAGGCACTCTCTGCCATTCGCGAAGCAATTCGCGACATCGAGGCCAGCTCGCCACATCTGGCTTCCCCTTGTTGATTCCGTAGCCCCACCGGAAAAGATAGAATCCACGAAATCTCGTCTGCTCAGCAGTCGCGCTTGAGGACCGCGGTCGGCGCTGACCAAGGCCCTCCTTCGGCCTATGTTTCAGGTGCACCCGAGTCGTTCTACGGTAGCCCCCCCAACTTTTGTTTAACGAAATCGCTGGTTTCAAAACCAGCTCCCGGTCGTATCTCCTGAAATACGGTGCCCCTCGACACCCCGACGTCATCGATCGATAGGTCTTTGCACACAAGAAAATATATGGACACCCTATTTTCAGTTGTATCCGTCCTTGTGTCGAGCAGCCATGAAACGTTCGTTCAAGAAAATCGCTGGTTTGAGGGGGGGGCTATCGTAGAAACAGTCACCCGCCGATCAAAGCCTGGAAGTTTTGGTGATAGCTTCTCGGCGGCGCCTCAGACCTTGCACTGCCAGAACATAGCCCCTGCATCGTCGGGGATACGGTGACGCTGGACGACGTTTCTTTCACTACCGATATTGCAATACATAGATGAGGAGACGCCATTGCGCCCTACAGATGTACTGCCCTCCTCGACACTGGCTTCCCCCAAACCTTCATCCGACGTGACGTGATGGATCGTCTGGCATCGGTAGGCGCCGCCTCATCGGCGTGCCAGCGGGCCATCAGCCCTCTCTCCTGGGGTGGGTATGGTGAATCCGCCCCTTTCCCTCACCGCGACCCACATCCGTCTGAGCGTTCACTTCTTAATCGAAACAGAACCGATGGGCTCTCTCGCGGTGTGGGCATGCGTGGTCCCTCCATCGGTCATGCAGCACGCTGTCTTGCTGGGCCACAACAGCTGGATGCGCTTCAACACCCGTTAGTACCACGCCCTGCCCCCTCGTCCCCTTGATAATCGGGGTTTGGGCCAGCTGACGTTGTACCACCACGCCACAACAGGCGTAGCGGCCTTTGCCGTCGATCCCGCAGCTTTGAACAGTGCTTTCTAACTTCGCTATGATGGCACTACAGGTGTCACTTTGTCGGACGAGCCCCAACTGCTCGCAGTCATCTTGGTGCGCAGGAACGGCTCTCCTGCGCTCACAGGACACTATTTTGTCGACATACTGCCGCAGCCGGACAATTGTTCGGGGCCGAAACACTTTGTTGCTTCAGGACGAAAGGTGCTTCCCTTAACAGATGTCGCGCACCTCGACCCAGGCGACCTTGTCGGGGTC
The DNA here is from genome assembly GCA_012845835.1 of Undaria pinnatifida. Classification (NCBI taxonomy): domain Eukaryota; class Phaeophyceae; order Laminariales; family Alariaceae; genus Undaria; species Undaria pinnatifida. The sequence goes on from JABAKD010000028.1 coordinate 13,460,530, forward strand.
GCCGACGCCTCACTTTTGCGCATCCCGCTGGATGCCTTGCAACACCCCTCCCAGGCTGCGGGGCCCCATCTTGGTCAGACTTCGGACAGCCAGGTCTCTACGGTCGCGAAGTCGACTGACGCGGAGGGGGTAGCTCCCGCCGTGCCGCCGCCCTCGCCGACGCTAATGAAACGTTTTGAACGCAGCCCAGCGTTTTGCTTTTCTACGCGCCTGGGCCCGACTCCCGCCGCACTTTCGGGAGATCGCGTTCGACTTACATGACCCTGGCTGGGACCCCCCGGGTATTGAGCAACTAGGGGGGTGTGATCTGCAACGTTCCTGGCGTTGTTTCCACCTTCAAGACGGAATTTGGGTCCTGCTCTCTGTTCCCTTTCGAAATCTCGATTCCGGAGGGCAGCGCTCCGGTCACTTCACGGCCCTATCGCATAAATCCTATACTGGCCAAAGAAGTAGACGCGACCCTTAACCAGTATCTCGCGCCCGGGTTGATTCAGCACCCGTCCTCACCGTACTCGAGCCCGCTGGTGGTCATCTCGATGAAATCTGGCGGTGTGAGGATCACGATGAACGACAAGAAGCTCAACGAAATTAGCAAGCTCAGCCAACTACCGATTTCCCGTGTGAACCAGGTCCCGGACTCCTTAGACTCAGGTTGGGTGTTTTCCCTGTTCGACTTGGTTTTCTCGCTCTACCAGATGACGACACACAAGGACACAGTTCCCCTTACAGCGTTCTGCACACCCAACAGCCTCTATGAGTGGCTCGTTATGCCTCAGGGCAACAGCGCCTCGCCTGGGTGATTATTCAAGGTCATCACCGAGATGACCAAGGGCTTGAAACAGGTGGCAGCTTACCTCGACGATATCATCGTGTTCGGTTCCGACCCGGTAGCGCAAGTTCGGACTATTCGCTCCCTCTTCGAACGCCTTCGGAAGCACAATTTCAAGCTTTCCCTTTCGAAGGCGCAATTGGGCGCAACCGATGCGAGCTTTCTAGGCCACTGCATTTCTCCAGCAGGCCTGCGCCCAGGAGCGGAAAAAGTGTCGGCACTGACCAACATGCCGATGCCCACAGACATTAAGCAGGTGCGCGCACTCATGGGTGGTATTTCAACTATTACCGCAACCTTTTGCCCGACTTATCGAAGAGGCTTCATCCGATGAACGCGCTCCTTCGGAAGGGGTTAAGTTCGCCTTCACGCTCGCTTTGGACAAGTTGGTGCGATAAATCTTGGCTGAGCTCACGACCCCGCCGGTCCTCGTTTTCCCTGATTGGGACGCCGTCGCCGACGGCACACGCCCGTTTCACGAGTGCTGCGACGCCTTCATCGACGGGTTCGGAGCCGCTCTCGAACAGGAGCAGACAGTCTGCTCCATAGAAAACATCGGGTACATCAGCTGAGCTACGCTCGACTCGGAAAGGCGTTGGACTCCCCTCGATTTGGAGGCTGGCAGCATCGTCTGGGCTCTCAAGCGCCTCCGCGGCTACCTTTGGGGCACCAAGTTCCAAATATTCTCAGACCACAAGGCTCTGGAAAGCATAGGCAAAGTGGGGAACCACAACGCCCGAGTCCAGAGATGGCTCGAGTTCCTCACCGCAATCGATAACACCCTCTAATACCGAAAAGAAAGCGCGAATTGCAACGCTGACTTCCTGTCTCGCTTGCCGGAGCTTGCCACGGAACACGACCGCAATGTTTGGACGAGTCTCACCCCTGTTGAGCATGGTGGCATATACCTCATAAGGGCTTGCGGGCTGTACACTCTTTCCTCTCTGATTCCAGGTGTCGGCTTGGGTACGCTAATGTCCCGCGCCGAAAATAATGCCCTGGGTGGGCTTCCATTCACCCTTGCCGACTTTTGCATTTTTCGCACACACGGGCCACGTATGAGCCTTGAAGACCATCCCACTCCTTCTAGGAGATTCGTCGATCGTGTTTCTGCATCCACCACCACCATCGATAGCTCTCCCGGCCGGGGGGGGGGGCTCGCGTGCTGACGACTGCGATTTCGGTTCGGTTTTCGCTGTACCCACCGTGGCCAACGAGGGCTCCACAGAAGCCCCGGTTGCCACGACATCAGTGGCCCAACCGACTCCTCCCCGGAGCTCGGTACAAGGGAGTGACCCACCTCGAGCCCACGGGCCCGACCGCGTCCGTCTCTACCTCGCCTGGCTCTCCGGCGCCCCAGACGATGACGCCCTTTTCAGACCGCATCTCCACTCGGACGCGCCGGCGTTTAGAATCAGCAGCTGGTAAGGCACCCCCTGCTGTTGACTATGGTGTCAGGCCCGGCGCCCCCCCGTGGCCATCTTCCAGACGATTTACAACTCCGCCGCGGGCTTGACGGCCGCGGCCGGCTCCTTCCACCGCCTCAACCTCTACTCTTGCAGTCCCGCCGGCCCGCACGGTACAACCTCCCTCCGACCACGACCACGCAGAGCCTATGGGAACTCCTCTTTTACAGCTTACGCCTTCTCCTGGTAACACGCTGACTACACCTACAATGTCGGATGCCCCCGACGACGCTGCTGAATTGCGGTTCGCGGATTCCGTCGCGCGTTATTCGCATTCCGATTGGAAGCGCGAACACCACGCAGAGCCGACAAGTGCCATGCCACGATACATTACATCTCTATCGGCCGGCCATCGGCCCTGCCACCCGACGTCTTGGCATGCTACCCATTGCACAAGCGTCCCTCCCTCTCAGACATCCTGGATCTGGCGGGTAAGGGTCGACTACATCCAACCGACGACAACGTCGTCCTCCTCGTCCGTAATCCGGCACTGCCGCCAACAAGGTCTGACAAACCTAGCTCTGTGGGGCGAGTTTCTTGCGTGCTAAACGACGAGCCAGTTCGCATCTACGTTCCCCTGCTCATGCGCCCTTGGATCATGCAAGCTTGTCACTCGACGGCCTCTTGTCACCTTGGCACCACGCGCACGTTGCGCATGCTAGAGCGTCTTTATTGGTGGATTGGCATGAATGTGTGCACCCGGTGGTGGCTTCGCCACTGCTTAAAGTGTCAGGCGCGGAAAATCCAACCGCTGACTATCCGCTGGCCCATCATCACAATGCCCTTGCCGGAAGGTCCAGGTGTCGCTGTCAGTGTTGACCATTCGGCCCCCTTCCGGTCACACCACGAGGCAACACCTACATCCTGCTGTTCACCGATCGCTTCAGTCGTTGGGCCGACATGTTCCCCGCCACTGCCGCTGAGTTCACCGCGGAGGGTACAGCCAATATTCTGGTGAACCAATACATCCGCTTGTGGGGGTGCTCGCGCACCATACTGTCGGACAACGGGCTGCAGTTCTGATCCAACCTTATTCAAGCTGTATATCAGCTGTTGAGTGTGCACAAGCTTGCTACAAGCTCCTATCATCCCAACCGTAACGGGGGCGTTGAGCGGGTAAACCGCACTATGGCCCAAATGCTGGCTATGGTCGTCAACGAGCGACAAGATGATTGAGACTTGCATCTACCCCACGTCAAATTTGCTTCCAACAATTCGGTCAGCGCAGCGACGAGTCTGGCGCCCAACAAGGTCTACATGGGCAGACTCCCACGGCTCCCCCTGACGGTTTTCGACCGCACTGGTGTCGTGGGACACTAGAGTCTGGCCCGTGACCACTTGACCTACTAAGACTTGGCCACCGACCGGCAAAAGCGCGCGAACGACATTGTCCGCGCACACCACGCCCTCACCTTATCCCGTGTTAACCGCAGAAACTTCGCCCTTGCCGACGCGCTGCGTCCAGCACCTAACCTCGCTGTGGGTGGTTGGGTATGGGTGTACAATTCTGCCTTTACCATCCGCCAGGGTGTGGAGGCGAACACCGACGCTAAGGTACTCAATGCCAAATTCGCGCATAACTGGACGGGCCCGTACAAGGTCCTGGCCGTCGGTCCCTGCTCCGCCGCCGAGACCACGGATTGTTAGCCGCTCCGGAGCAACCTCCTCTATTTGGATCTCCCGTCGACCTGCCCGGTTCGGACGCTCGTCAAGGTGTGGCCATCGAGCGCGCCAAACCCTGTGCCAACTCTTACGACATCGGTAACATGTCCAAATACCTACCGGCGGGGCTGACGCAGTACGTGCCCAACAAATTTTCCAAGAAGTCCCCGCCGTACCACGTCAATCAAGACGACGTTTCGAATTTCCTCCAATGGCTGGAGGTGGAGCATATCACTGGTCATCAGTCGGTACGGGGGCGAGGTGGCGTCATCGCGGTGCCGTACAAGACGCATTGGGCGGGACTCTCCGAACCTTCCTGGGAGCCAGAAATGGACCTCCACCTCTCGCGCTCCCACACCTTGCGTTATTGGGCCGGAAACCAGGACTAGCACCGCCAAACCAACCACCTGTACTGCCGAATGCGGATCGAGGCAGCACAGCGTAAGCTGTCCCGCAACAACGGGGAACGTTTTCTAGCGCCGGACTACGCCTGTGTTCCCCGCGCCCATTGGCTCCGTCGCCACCACGCACAGTACTTCCTAAGGGAGCCTATTTTTGGTACAAGGGAGACGATGGGCTATGGTGGTTTGGAAAAGTCAGCGCGAGCACTACCGAGGACAAGGTATACCTGGTCTGCTTTCTCGGCGACCCGGGACCAATTAAACTTCCTCTCCCCCCGGCGTGCTACACGACTTCGACGGGAGCCGTACGCGTAGCATGTCCTACCGAGGCGGCAAAGGGAACGGAGGCAGATATAGGTCGTCGACTCCCTTTGTAACTACTGTGTAGCTATCAGGGTCAACAGGGTGATGTTAGTCAGTCTGTGCGCGGAAACTATAAACCCGTTTTTGAGGGGGACAAAATCTGACAGCTGTGGAATGAAATGCATCATTTTATCAAGTGAATCCTGTCAGTCGAATAACCGGTGAGGGGAGGGCGGAGATTTGAAGGACGTGGGGGCCTGGGTTTGATCAAGAGGGAGAGGAGGAGGGGGAGGGGGGGGGGGCGGGACGGGCGGTGCAGATCAATCTGTGCGCGTGGAAACCATATATCTTAAGGGGACAAATCTGACGGTTTTGGAAAGAATGCACCGGTTTATGATGTATAGTCTAGCCTGTTAGTCGTGCAACCAGTGAGGAGAGGGCGGAGCGTTCGAGGGGGTAGGGATAGAGGTTTGTTGGGGGAGGGGTGGGGGGGGGGGGGTTATGTATTATTTTGTCACTGCTCCACGCCAAGGCACAACGTGGTGAGAAGATGAACACTCGGTGGATGAATAGTAAGAAGGGAATACCCGGCTGAACAGCCCGGGACATACTATAACAAATGAAAATACACTCCAGCTGGGAGATCGGATATTATGTCGAACCTCATCTTTACAAGCTGTGTGTGATACACCGATCGCGCGTATTATGGGTTGTGTGTCCTCATTAAGCATATACGACTCCCCTTGCAACTACAGTGTAGCTATCAGGGTCAACAGGGTGATGTTAGTCAGTCTGTGCGCGGAAACTATAAAACCCGTTTCTGAGGGGGATAAAATCTGACAGCTGTGGAAGGAAATGCATCCGTTTATCAAGTGAATCCTGTGAGTCGAACAACCGGTGAGGGGAGGGCGGAGGTTTGAAGGACGTGGGGGCCTGGTTTTGATCAAGAGGAGGCTGGGGGCTGGGTTGGGGGGGTGGGGGGGATGGGGGGCAGCTCAATTTGTGCGTGGAAGGTATAAATCATTTAAGGGGACAAATCTGACGGTTTTGGAAAAAACACTATGACAAGATCGCAGCACCATGGTCCTTGAAAGGCACTCAATAAATCTGGGTACACAATTCTGGGACAGTATCCAAAATCAATTTTCGCGAATCTACTGTAAAATCTAACTTGAAAACTCCTAATTTCAATAACAAAAGCTCAAATCAGAAATCCGTAGACCGAAACTCAAATCTGAAGTCTAATTTCCCAAATCCGAAAACTCGAACATCTGCTCGATAATCGGCACTCGACCTTGCTTGTAAAACAGTTATCAGCTCCAAAATATTTGGCCGCAAACGAGTGTGCTAGGACAGCAGTCCTAAAACTCACTACAGAATTAGACAACTGCCTCTTGACTGGGTACATAATAAAAATCCTTTCAGATTCTGAATGCTCAAATCCAGAAATAAATATTGTCATACCTGGTACTCGACAACGGAATCGAGAAAAAGTATTTGCTTCCCAAAATATCATGCACTCTTAATAGTATTGAAATCTAACTAGCACATGAAGAATCCTCATTCTCTTTCAAAGGTCAAACCACATCAAAATCCCGACCAGCTTGCGAAAACCATAGTCGCCCTGGGGTTCAGACGTATCGAACTCGTCGAGTTTAAGATATTTTTCAAAGTTCACGAGCCTTCCCGAATCTACGGCATGGTCAAGTGACTCCTATCGTTACTTGTCTCCCCAAAAATCTCATGCACCTCTAAAAGTACCAAATTCCAACTCATGCACGCGGAATCATCATCCGCTTTCAAAGGTCAAGAAACATCAATTTTTCAACCAGCTCGTGAAACCGCCAGCCACCCTCGGGTTCAGACGCAGAGAACTCGTCTAGTTTGAGAACTATTTCGAAATTAACGAGCCTTCCCGAATCTACCACATGGTCAAGTGGATTCTGATGCATGCTACGATACAAATATATAACACCTTTTTTCGTGTAAAATGTTTCCTTAATGATGATGATGGGGCTATTTGACCTAAAGTCGTCGGTACTAAACCATTTTTGGCATGATTTCTCGGTGTGTAATCTAGGCCATGGTAATTTTCATCAGGGAGCAGTGTTATATAATTCTCCATAACAGTTATCGAGAGCGGTCTTAAGCTCCAAAACTGAGGAACCTCAGAAAAAAACCGGTGCGTCTCTATGGTAGCACGCGTCTCCTGCCCCTGACAAGCTTGAAAAGGTTGGCATGGACCCTTCTTGCAGGATAAAAACAAGACGATTTGGCTCAGCTGGGTCTCACTACTGGTCTGGGTTGAGACACCCATAGACTGATTGCGCAGGGCTGACCCCGGGTAGTTTACCAAACGTTGCCACTGCCATATCCCAGAGTTTTCCAAATGTTATAAACGCCACAGACCTAAGTTGGAAGATGAAAATTAGACGATTTGGCTCAGTTGGGTCTCACTAATGGGCTGTGTTGAGAAATTCTCTAGTTGACTACGCGGGGCTGACCGCTGGTTGTCTACCTAACCGTTGCCGTCACCAAACCCCGAAAAATCTCATACTTCCAGCTCATAATATACGCCATATCGTCCATCATCAGGGATCTCACATTGAAATGGAAAGGAAGTAAACGAAAAATATCAAAAAAAATATCAAACGGAAGAAACGGCGAACCTAGCGTACAAAATCATGAGATATTTCAACATCCTCAAAAATCAAGTGTTCACAATAAAATCCCGGTGAAAGCGATAATATCAACTGCAGTATTCCAGTATTCCTTCCTCGGCAATGCCATGTACCCAGCTACCGCTCTCGCTGCGTTAGCAATGTCCGGGCGTGTCTGATTATCAAGCAACATCAAGCATCCGACCAGCTCGCGAAAATGGCTAGTCACCCTCAGAATCTATTCTCAAAGATATCCAACTCGTCGAGTTTGAGATCTTTCTCGAGCGGGTTTCTCCAACCCGAACTAACTTCTAACGCAAACATCACCAGTCACTGCCAATCCCGCAATAAGTCAATGTATTTTAGAGTTGACTCGACATCTGTTTGATGCCGTTATAGCACGAATCCAACCACGTGTTTATTCCGTTTCAGAGTACAGAAAAAATCACAGCCCAAACGCCTCGCTACACGTCAAGAGGTTGTTCTATCGAGGGTCAAGCTATCCCACGTGTTCTTTCCCGGAAGAGCGACACGTAGTATCACCGTTCTACAACAAGACTGTTAATCCATGCTGCAACTTGAAAAAGCTTAAGTTTAAATTTCGATTTCCCAGCTGAAATGTATTGTTTCGTTTTGTTTTTCATTTTTTATAGGTAGGTGTGATGTTTTGGCGATTATTTGTAATTATTATCATCAAGGAGCTACGAACAATGTTCCAGGTGTCAGTTTCAGTTTGATGTATGCAGTCTCTTCCTCTTTTGCGACCAGCGTGGTCATCGTTTTTCTGGAGTTGCTCGGGGGATCGCTCCCGCGCAAGAGAGGACCCTCGGTCATCAACCTAGTTGGACGTGATACATGCACCAGGCAGCAGGAACACGACCCAAAGTAATTGCACTCTATTTCCTGCTATTTTTATTTTACTGTGACAACTATAATCAACTAAAGTTAGTTGTTTCGGGGGCAACTACCGGGTAGTTGCCTCCAGGCAACTAGTTGCGCAAGATTATGAACCAGTAGTTGTTTACAGGCAACTAGTTGCGCAAGATTCTGGACCGAGAGTTGTTTACAGGCAACTAGTTGCGCAAGATTTTGAACCGAGAGTTGTTGCGCAAGATTCTGAGCCTAGAGTTGTTTGGCAAGCAACTACCAACTGTTGTAGTTGTACAGGATGTGAAAGCTTTATCGATAAAGAAATATCGATCCTTAGAACTGTTTGGCAAACCTGACTAAAACACGAAAACAGAATACTGTATCAGGTGAACTCCATAACAATCGCATAAATATTGGCATTTTTCGTCTGTCCTGCAAATGCTTGTATACTACTTCGTACGTACATAATATTTGAGCACCTGTGGACAATATAATACCAGGTAAGTCTTAGTTCTACCCTAACCCCTCCCTGCTAATTAGATTTTATACGGCATACAGGTACTGCATACCCTAAAACTCTGCACACGCGCAATATGAGGGCGGGCGCGGTTAAAAGGCTATCTGAAAAAAAAAAGAGGGCTTGAACACAATCCGATCGTCCTTCGTTGCCCAGCAATATGGCAAACTACAATTGCATACTATTAATAGCCAAAATAGGTGCAAGAACATGACCGTGGAACCTTCAGCTTAATCAGAAGAACACCCCCCCATACCTCCACCACATATTGCCTTATTAAACGTGAGCAATGCTATATTTCCTCAGTACCGGTTTGATACTGTCGTGTTTTTTTTCCGCGTGAAAATTATCGCGCTGTTCTATTAATAGATCACCGTTCAGGTTGATTGACAACCAGCTTTTCTGGAAGTACAGTAGCCAGCATTGAATTATACGACAACCACAGCAGTGCCACGAATGTAGCATCATCTCTCGTGCGTACCCTAAATATCAAACGACTGGTACTAATCGTACCCCCTACCAACCCCTACAGCAATCAACCGTCACTAATTTATCTGTGAAAACCGGATGACAAATACATCTCGTTTCAGGTATTTTAGGAAATACGGCACGACCGGAATAATAGATAGATTTCGGCGATGGCGAACTCCTAACTTTTTTCGCGCGTGAGGGAATATGGTTAAATGAAAATGATCGAATTCCACCTGTTGTACATACGACAGACAGAAAATATGGTTGTCACAAGCAAGCGCTACCTGCGGCTGACATTATCTTGAATACTCTCGTCAAGCACCCTGCATCTGAAGTATTGATAGTAGCCGGTCGATCAACAGAGCTACATTACCACAGTCAATCACAGTTAGTTGCCGGTGTTTGGGGCAGGAGGGGCTGGGAGACAAGCGGAGAATTCATGCTGCCGGTCTCTCTGCTGAACCCATTCTGCTCTTTGCTGTGATTTAACGCGAATAACGAAGCCTTGACTGGTAATAATGCAAACCACGACCAATGCGAAACGCCTTAGCCGCAAATAATATCATGTCATCGCTACGTCAGTCCCGTACTGCTATTGCTGCACTTTTACCAATATATCTCCGCAGTTTGTATGACGTCTTGATACAGCTGTACTCCACTACCCCATGGTATTTGCTGTACTACCCAATGAAGGTGAAGCGTAGATGGAAAAAACGTCTGCATGACATGAGCTGATTGTTGCCTTAGTCTGGTGCACACGGCGGAAAGGGTTCTCCGGCTGGGTGTCCGGCTGGGTGTCCGTGCCTCCCACACCCAGCGTCCTTCATCGCAACCAGCCATCTTGTGCCTGTTCCAGCTCTGGCCCACACGTCAATGGGCTCAACAGCAGCCGCTCCCACGGAACGACCAATACGGCTCGCAGTTTAGTTTCACTACCAAAGCGTGGAGCAATCCCTTCTCCCCCGCACTCCACCATCTCTTTGCCCGAATCAACCACCATGCCTTGCCCCTCCGGCTCAAATTCTACCATATCTCTGCCCGCATCACCCACCTTCCCATTTTCCTCCGCCTCGAACTGCTGCTATTGCTGCTGTGCAGTGCTCTCGCTCCCAGTATCAGGCAGTGGGATTACGATATGTGATTCACACCTGGCCACACCCGCTCTCCTGTCTTGTATATTGTTTGGCTGCGAAATCTATCGCAGTTGCTTTTGTCGTATCGAGAACCTGGAGAGCTCGCGGTGTACTTGCAAGCACTCGCCAAAAGACGAGTTTGCGTTCCTCAATTCGACAGTCGATTTTGTAGAACTCATCCCAGCCCGCAGAAATCTGGTCAATGGTCTGCAAACCATAACCAAAGCCAACCTCGGTATATATTTCGAGTTGGTTCTTCTTGAGAGCAGCCCTTCCAATTCAGGCGTCTTGGCCGTTAGGTTTCCCGCTCACTCTACCAGCCCTTTCACGTCCACACCGCCTACTTTGACATCGCCCTCGGGCATGGTTCAAATCAGACACCCAGCTTGCTCCATTTCACCGGGCGGACTCTTTCTGTGCAACACCCTATTTGCCTCGAACAGGAATAGTACCGCGTACGATAATTGTCGTGTTAAGGTGAATCCCTACGAAGCGTAGAGGGCTTACCTATTGCAGCCAACAGTAGTGGGGTAGTGAAGTTACCGGTATACAGACAAGTAAAATACGTATATAGACTACCCTGGTGTAGACTATATTATGTTGCTCCTAGTCGACGCACAGCGCGAAGTGCGCTCGTCAGGAAGAAAGGCGGCGAATTAGCCAGGGACATATTCCATCACCCCGATATCCCGCTACCACGCATTCAACTTATCGTTGAAAACCCCTACGATACTCAATCTTTATCATGTCCGCATTATCCAAATATAAAATCGACAAACTCAAACCAAATAACAATAACACATATGTAAGTAAATGTACCGAATCCCGGCTACCCGTACCCCCCCCCCTCCCCTCTCCCGTTCGAGAGGAAAAAAAATGGGCAGGCGGGTGGGTGAAGAAAATACTCAAATGCCTGGTTTGGCGGCCAACCCAGAGACTACCTCATGTCTGCCCATGTCATCGGCAAGAGCCCCGACTCGTTTGTGTTTGTCGTACCCTTGCTAGCCTGCACGCGCCGAGCTGCCCCTAAGACTGGTCTTGGGGGGCTCGTCTACTTTTCTCCCTACGATCGCCTGGGACCCCGATTCCCGACCCGATTCCCGACGGACATGCTTCATTCTCTATATCAAGCACAATGAACACCGCTTTGTCTGTTACTTTGCTTTCTTGCGTGCATACAAAACTACCAGGTACCCTTTATTGTTTGCCGTTCGAATTGCGTTGTCATTGTCGGTTTCAGGGTCGGGGGAGAAAGACATTTCCCTCTGTGGCCAGATACACCCATGGCAGCCTCCTGCAATCTCCTATGTGTCTCGCCCACACAGTACCGTCTCTTTCAATACAATGATAGAGGCCGGGTTCCCAACTATGACCGCCTACAGTCCTTTGGGGTGACCAAGCCTCCAAATGGTGCCGTACCATTCGACTCCTCCAACTCCGAGGTAGTCTGACACTACTGTGTCCGTACACTAGTTATCGTTTTTACCCCGGCCGTACGTTTCCCCGGTTGTCCATCCTTCCTTAAGCTTGCCACGACTAGCTTACGTTACACCCTTATCGAACCTTTTCGAATTCGTGCATATACACCTTGAACGCGTTGGGCCATCTGCACTATCTGCATTTTTGTTGGAAGCTCGTGAAAGCTTCCATGGAGGCTTCCGTGGAAGATATGAAAGCTTCTACGACTTCCACGGAAGCTTCCATCGCTTCCATGAAAGCTTTCATGTAAGCAATGGAAGCTTCCATGAAAGCGTGGAAGCTTCCGTGGGAGCAATGGAAGCTTTCACGGAAAGTTCTATGAAAGCTTCGACGGGAGCTTCCACGAAGGCATCATCCACGGGAGCTTCCGTAGAAGCTTTCACGGAAGCTTCAATGAAAGCTTCCACTGCACCTTCCACGGAAGCATTTTCCACGGAAGCTTCCATGAAAGCTTCAACGGAAACTTCCACCGAAGCAACTTCCACGGAAGTTTCCATGAAAGCTTCCACGGAAGCTACTTCCACGGAAGCTTTCACGAAAGCTTCAGCGGAAGTAACTTCCACAGAAGCTCTCACAAAAGCTTCCACGGAAGCAACTTGCACGGAAGCTCCCACGAAATCTTCCACAGAAGCTTCCACGAAAGCAATTTGTACGAAAGCTCCACGGAAGCTTCCACAGAAGCAACCTCCACGGACGTTTTCACGAAAGCTTCCGCGAAAGCAATCTCCACGGAAGCTTCCATAAAAGCTTCCACGGAAGCTTTTCCGAGACAGCTTCCACCGAAGCCTCCATGAAATCTTCCACGGAAGGTACTTCCACGGAAGTTTTCACGAAAGCTTCAACGGAAGCAACTTCCACGGAAGCTTCCGTGAAAGCTTCCACGAAAGCAACTTCCACGGAAGCTCCCATGAAAGCTTCCACGGAAGCTTCCACGGAATCGACTTCCACGAAACCTTCCACGGAAGCAACTTCCACGGAAGCAAATTCCACGGAAGCTTCCACCGAAGCAACTTCCACGGAAGCTTCCATGAAAGCTTCCACGGAAGCTACTTCCACGGAAGCTTTCACGAAAGCTTCAGCGGAAGTAACTTCCACAGAAGCTCTCACAAAAGCTTCCACGGAAGCAACTTGCACGGAAGCTCCCACGAAATCTTCCACAGAAGCTTCCACGAAAGCAATTTGTACGAAAGCTCCACGGAAGCTTCCACAGAAGCAACCTCCACGGACGTTTTCACGAAAGCTTCCGCGAAAGCAATCTCCACGGAAGCTTCCATAAAAGCTTCCACGGAAGCTTTTCCGAGACAGCTTCCACCGAAGCCTCCATGAAATCTTCCACGGAAGGTACTTCCACGGAAGTTTTCACGAAAGCTTCAACGGAAGCAACTTCCACGGAAGCTTCCGTGAAAGCTTCCACGGAAGCAACTTCCACGGAAGCTCCCATGAAAGCTTCCACGGAAGCTTCCACGGAATCGACTTCCACGAAACCTTCCACGGAAGCAACTTCCACGGAAGCAAATTCCACGGAAGCTTCCACCGAAGCAACTTCCACGGAAGCTTCCATGAAAGCTTCCACGGAAGCTACTTCCACGGAAGCTTTCATGAAAGCTTCAGCGGAAGTAACTTTCACAGAAGCTCTCACGAAAGCTTCCACGGAAGCAACTTGCACGGAAGCTCCCACGAAATCTTCCACAGAAGCTTCCACGAAAGCAATTTCTACGAAAGCTCCACGGAAGCTTCCACAGAAGCAACCTCCACTGAAGTATTCACTAAAGCTTCCGCGGAAGCAACTTCCACGGAAGCTTCCATGAAACCTCCCACGGAAGCTTTTCCGAGACAGCTTCCATCGAAGCTTCCATGAAATCTTCCACGGAAGATACTTCCACGGAAGTTTTCACGAAAGCTTCAACGGAAGCAACTTCCACGGAAGCTTCCATGAAAGCTTCCACGGAAGCAACTTCCACGGAAGCTCCCATGAAAGCTTCCACGGAAGCTTCCACGGAATCGACTTCCACGAAACCTTCCACGGAAGCAACTTCCACGGAAGCAAATTCCACGGAAGCTTCCACCGAAGCAACTTCCACGGAAGCTTCCATGAAAGTTTCCACGGAAGCTACTGTGAATAGCCTGTGAACACAATGGTTGTGTGAAGGCTCTGTCTTCTATGCGAAGAGATGCAGAAGTGGCACCGAAGTGTCTGTTAAGATCACTTGTGATAAGAAAGAAAAATGATAGTTCGCAAAGGCCCGTTTCGCATAGCTTTATTCGCGTACATATTTCGCAATGTTATCACAGCTCGGTCGAGTGTGAAGTCATCATCTGCTTCGGCGCTACGTTTTATTTGCAGGTATTCATCCGTGAGTCCTTCCAGCACTATGTCCAATATGCTGTCATCGTTGAATATCTCTCCCATGTCCACCAACTCATCCCGAAAATACTATACTTCATTTATAAACACGTCTGGGTCTTGCCCATCCGTCATGACCATATGCGATAGTTGTTGTTTCGGTATACGTCTACGTTGGCGGGTGGAATTTTGATATTTTCTAACCATACCATCCCAAGCAGCTTTTCCATTCGCAAGTTCACCTCGTTTGGGCTTGAATTGTAGAGGGAAGCTGGCCGCAGCTCCCGATACACTCAGAAACAAGAAGTCGAACAGAAGACGATGGTCGCGGTGCCAGTGCCTGATGTCTTCCAAATTCGAGATGTTGTCATCCGTGGCCCATAAAACTGACGTTGCGGCTGGGAGTGTAGAATATCCTGAAGATGGTGGTGGCAGGTGCACCGTGTCCACGGGAGTACTCCCTGCGTCCGGCTGTACATTTTCTGCCGTATCAGTCGGGGGTGTTTCCCCGGAATGAATGTCCGTTTCGTCAGCGGCCTGGCTGCGAGTTACAGCTCGTGAAGAAGACCTACTTCTTCTAGAAGATCGACGAGGACTAACTAGTTCGGGCTCGGGGCAAGGTCGCCCTTCCAGGATATCAGAGATCCCGCCATGACGCGTACTTATCACGGGCTGGGCCGTGCGTTTCCATACGTCGAACTTGAGCCCATTCAATTTGCCGTTGAGAGCTCTAACGAGTTTGTCTACCGCATCACCTGCTTTCGTGGACTCTCCCATGGTGATGCTGATGCTGATGCTGATGCTGATGCTGATGCTGATGCTGATGATGATGCTGATGATGATGCTGATGCTGATGATGATGCTAATGCTGATGCTGATCGCTGATGTTGATGCTGATGCTGGTGCTGTAGCCGGCTTAATGGAGGTTTCTCTCAAACTTCCCGGCAAGATGCGACAAACTTCAATGCGAAGTCGCTTGATGCCGATCGATGTTTATATCGAAGGTCGAGGCTCATAACCTGTGAATGGCCTGTGAACACAATGGTTGTATAAAGCCTCTGTCTTCTATGCGGAGAGATGCAGAGGTGGCACCGAAGTGTCTGTTAAGATCACTTGTGATAAGAAAAAAAGGATCGTTTGAAAAGGGCGCTTGAGGCCAAAGAGAGAAGAAGAAGATAGCAGGGAAAGAAGGGAGAGTTTGGAGAGTTTGGAAAGTGATCATGGCGGGTTTCATCACCGCCTGATCATTATGGAACAATGCCCGTAGTACGGTAGAATACCGGGACAACGGGACAACCTCAACAAACTCGAATCTACGTTTACATGTAGGTTCCACCTACGATTCAACGTAAGATTCAACGTAGCATTCAACTGCATGTCTTATTCGTGCGAATAGACTGCGCATTTATTAGATTTGAATCCAAGGTGAATACTTTTAACAAGAACTTCCACAAAAGCTTTCACGAAAAATTCCGCTGAAGAAATTTCCACGGAAGCTTCCATGAAAGCTTTCACGGAAGATTTCACGGAGGCAACTTCCACGAAGGCTTCCGCGGAAGCTTGCACGGGAACAACTTCCACGGAAGCTTCCATGGAAACAGTTTTCATGGACGATTTCACAGAAGCAACCTAACCCTAACCCTAACCCTAACCCTAACCGTAAGCTTCCATGGAAGTTACTTTTTTGGAAGCTTTCATTACTTCGACGAGCGCTTCCATTGCTTCCATGAAACCTTCCATGTAAGCGTTCGTGGACGTTACCTCCACGAAAGCTTCCGTGGAAGTTACTTCCGTGAAATCTTCCAACCCCTCCGCGAAAACGTTTAATATTTTCATTAAAGCTTCCATTACTCCCATGAAAGCTTTCACGAAAGCTTGAGTGGAAGTTACTTCCGTGAAATCTTCCATAACTTCAGCAAAAGCTTTCATTACTTCCATGAAAGCTTCCATGAAAGCTTTCGTGGAAGTTACTGCCATGGGAGCTTCCGTGGAAGCTTTCGTGGAAGCTCCCGTGGAAGTTTCTTCCGTGGATGCTTTGACATCTTCATATCTTCCAGGGAAGCTTCCACAGAAGCTTCCGCGAAAGCTTCCGTGGACGTTCTTTAGTGAAAGCTTTTATAGCTTCCGCGAAAGTTTCCATTACTTCCATGAAAGCTTCCATGAATGCTTTCGTGGAAGTTACTTCCATGAAAGCTTTCGTGGAAGATTTCGTGGAAGCTTCCGTGGAAGTTGCTTCCGTGGAAGCTTTCACACCTTCATACCTTCCATGGAAGCTTCCACAGAAGCTTACGCGAAAGCTTCCGTGGAGGTTCCTTCAGCAAAAGCTTCCATAACTTCCGCGAAAGCTTCAATAAGTTCAGCGAAAGCTTCCATTACTTCCATGAAAGCCTCCATGAAAGCTTCGTGGAAATTACTTTCGTTAAAGCTTTCATGAAAGATTCCGTGGACGTTACTTCCGTGAAAGATTCCATAACTCCCGCGAAAGATTTCATTACCTCCATGGAAGCTTTCATGGAAGCTTTCGTGGAAGCTCCCGTCGAAGTTACTTCCGTAAAAGCTTTCATATGTTTCATATCTTCCACAGAATCTCCCACGGAAGCTTCTATGGAAGCTTCCATAGCTTCCATATCTTCCATGGAAGCTTTCACGGAAGCGGTGAAAGCTTCCAAGCAAAATGCAAGTAGTGCAGGAGACCGTACGCGTTGGACATCCACCACCCTTCTCTCTGAATCACTCGACCCGATATGCTATCACAAACGGGTCACGGGTGGCCTACATATCACTCACCCTCGCGGCCGTTCTCACAGGGCGTGTTTACCTACAGCGGCGGCATTCACTTGCCCTGAATCCTCCGTCTATTATTGTTCTTCCGGGCCCTCGGTGTCGGTATACTAAACTCAGTATAGCGGGACGTTGGTATTCTTCCGGTTCTCGCGATGTGGCGATTCCAAGGCCGCCACACGCGCGGAGCGAGTGTTCAAGCGATACAATGTCATGGGGTGCAGTATGCATACGATACGGATGGTATATATATGCACAAGAATGATGCATCACAGTGTACAAGGGTCCAGTCTTTTATTTCTTCCATTGGCCTTGCTTAGAATAACACATGGTTGGTGGCCGGTGAACGAAGGATTATGAACCCGTGAAGATAAGGCCTTCGAAAACCTCCAAACCGTATTAAGCAAACGGCTGACTGCCGCTGCTCTTCCACAAGAATGTAGCGAAGAATTTCCGACGGTTCGAGCTCTACTAACCCTCTAAGACCTCCGCATTGAGCTTGGTACGGACAACTATATACATAATTGTACTACAAGCATCCTGAACCCAAGGCGCGATAACACCCCCCCAGCATATCGCCGCGAGAAGGAAATGCTAGTCGAACCGCCCAGAGTCTGTGAATCAGGATACTCGCCTCCATCCGCCAAAACCACCCCTCCGTTTCCGCAAACGGTTCCCCGAGACGACGGTAAACCGACGATATTGAAACTTCCCATTTCTTCCAGGAAACGGCATGCGCGAACGGTTCCCGACAACTGACGGTATTTAGCCTTCCCTTCTCATCCACAACCGCGTACATGGAGCAAGTACTCATATGGACCCCTCTTGGTTGGACCAACATAAAATGTGTAAGGCAGTCGAGGAAGGTCCTTGTTGATCTTGCGGTCCATTCTTCATTCAACACCTAGTGCTTCGAAAATATATGCCCATGATCCTCGGGACATACTCTCCTTATGTTTGCGGATGAGTTCTCTATTTGGTGAAAAGGGCGACATGCATCTCCTGGCTTTTCAGCTCCTCCCAACCCTCATCCGGGGAGCGTACTCGCTCAGATGGCTCGTTGGAGTCGTATACCATTCCTGTGAACGCCGTCGGCTCGCTCATGTCTTCCGTGAACTCCTTCTTCACCTGAGTACGTACCGGTTGTCGAGTTAACGCCTCCTCCCTGGACGCCGCGCGTCGTTCTCCCTTGGACGGGATGCCGTCGGGCTTTGGGCTACAGTCCGGCACCTGGTACACCTCCCATATTGAGTGGAACACGTCCAGCTGAAGAGGCGTACAGCTATCGTTCACTTTGCGCTCTGTTCGATAACCTATTCACCCGGTCCCTCACCTTGGCGTGCCTTCCTGGTGAGCGGCGCCTATTGTGTGCATCCATGTCGTTCCGCTGCTTCTCCAGGACAGCCTTTACCTCCACCAAAGCTTGATGTTTATCCGCCACGAAACTGTCAAGCCCTCCTTGGAAGTCCGATCCGTCGAGGCTGAGAGTCCTCTTGTCAATTTGCGTCCGCGCGTCCCGGCCGAACAAGACACGGAAGTGCGTCGCGTTGGATGGTAACGCTGGGTCGGGTATTACCCGCTGGATCCAGCAAGCGGAGAGCACATATTGATCCCACCGCAGCGGCCGATTCTGGCACAGTATCGACAAAATTTTCTGGAGCCGACCTCGCATCCGCTCCGCAATCCCTTGGCTCAGCGCGAAGTCTGCGGGGCTGTGATTCAGAGCTACATTCAACCACGTACTCAAGTGGCTGAGCACTTGGGCCGTGAACTCCCCCCCGCCGTCGCTCGTGATTAACTGCGGCACGCCAAAGGTCAGAATCAGCTCCATCTACTGCTGGTACTGCTGGCTTACTTCCTGCGATTCGTTAGAGGCGAGGGGATATTCGAAGTGGAACATGCTGGCGCTGTCGACCACCACCAGCAGGTACCGGTTGCCAGCCGCCGACACTTGGTGCAAGTCTTGAATGCCTATTTCTAGAACTTTCCACGGATACAGAAACCTGGCCGGCATTATCCACACTTTAGATATGCTCGACCTTTTCCTTCGGCGGCACCCTTATGACAGCACATACGTTGGCACGTCCTTTCGCAACGACAACCAGCTGTATTAGTCTCTCACCAACAGTAGTGTTGTGCGAGCCACACCGGGGTGACCGAAGGTGCGATGGATCAGGGACAACACTCCCGGGATAAGCGTCTTCGGTATCGACAAAGTGTTGTTTTTTCCCCTGGGTGCGTACCACAGGGCTCCATTGTCGTCCGTCAGTTACTCGTTTTCCCCTGATCCGGACTCCTTGAGCACAGGCACTATATGCGTGGTCCTTAAGCAAGCGTGCCCTCACTGCACTAAGGGGTTCCGCCTGTCCGGCGTTGGTGGTGTTGTCAGCACTGGACGTTCTGGTGAAGCCCCGCGTCTGGGGCGCCCGTGGTGGTTGTGCCATCTGCTTGTGCCCCCCCGTGCCTGCTTCGGTCTCCGTGGGTAACGTCCACTTTGGGGTTGACCGTGCTTACATTAGCGCACTGGTGGCTGCTCTCATGACTGCACGCGCGGTCGTTCCCACGTCCTTCAGCTCTAAGGCGGCCTGGCTCTCGAAGACGTCCTCCCCGGCGGTTATTCCCTCAGATTCTCGCGTCGTCAGCAAGTCTCTGACTGCCAGCACCGCCAGCACCTCCCTCATCATCGGGGGTATGGTGAAGTTGGTGATCACGGTGGCAGCTGTTCCTCGACTCGCGGTTGGTGGGATCGTATACTCCTCTTGTTCAGTGTTCACCGTCGCGAAGTACTCAAATCGTTGCTCGTCGGCTGTCTATGTCACTAAAGTCGGTCGCGTGGGGTTGGTACGTGTCTGCGGAGGTATTTTTGTCCCAAACGTGAGCCCTGGTTGTGGAAAGCATATAGCCTTCAAACGAAAATACACCCCTTCGCCGGTTCCCCTTGTCAAGATGTACGATCTGTTGCGGCCTAAGATACCTCCTCAGGATGTGTTGTTGCCGGTAGCCCTCTCCACCCCCCTCCTCCACGCGTAAAGTTTATCGTTAGAATTAAGGGTACCCGCTGTAGTGGTGGCGGCCATGAACGCTCGTTTCTTTCTCCTAGACGTACAGGACTACCCGCCGCTTTTCTGCACTCGGATGAGCCACGGCCATAAAGCCATGAACATGACCTACTCTACTTTTTATGTCCCACATCATCCGCCGATAAACCACCGCCCCAAGTCTGGTACGGTCCTCCAGAACTTAGAAGCATGCGCTCACGGTTGACGAAATGAAATGTCCCCACGCCAGTCGCTTTGAGCTCCGCCCTTTGCTGTCTGGTAAGACTCGTCCAACTTGGGTTGAACGCTGGTGCGCCACAGTTCAGAATTCGGTACCTGTGGTGAACATTTGAGTAGGAGAGTTCTAGCCTCCGTCTGAACAAAGGCCTACACAAGGTCGACCCCGCTCTCCCTCGGTTCCACGTTGACGATCACCACGTTTATCTTAATTTCCTGTAGGAAGGTCCAGCATTGTTTGTCTTCTGGCCTGCTTCGTACCAAGCGCATGGTCCTCCCTATCCCATTGGTCCTAACGCATTCTAAGCCCTCCAACCGTTCGTAGTCGGTGCCGGCTTTTACGTTCACCATCTCATGTGCCGCAAGGATGCTGCCCGGCCCTTCACAAATGCCTCCGTCTGTACGCTGACGAAGCCGTCCACCTTGATCTGTTTTCCGGAGTATAGCTTCCACCGTAGGGTGCGGTCGTCTTCCCTTGCGGCTTCCCCCAAACCGGGACAGTGGATGGGGCTGCGGTATCCAGAGGCTCCTGTTGATTGCTGACCGGTTTGATGACACAGAATTGTCCCCAGGGAGTGACGTCTTTGTCTGGTATCTCTGCCGTTCGCCAAACTTTGCCTCTTTTCTTCGCTGGTGGTGCCTGTCAGCTTGGTGTTTTTGCCCCCCCCTCCCAAGATTGGTGTTTCCCCGCCGCTACGAAGGATACTCATTGCGACCCAGGGGTATGTCTTAAGACTCCACGAAAAGCCAAGTTGATCATACTGCTATTTTGTCGAAGGAACGGGGCCTCAACAAATAAATCGTAGGGGAGCCCCTCTACTACTGTGACAGCCACGTTGCGCACCTGGTCTTCCAGCCAGAAAACCAGCAGAATCTCGGCGGAACTAATGTGATCATAGGCGATCCCGCGCTGTTTGTCGGGTTAGCTGCGCACAACACGCCTTTCCCCCGCGTGCTCGTGATCGACCCTCCTCCCCCTTTCGTTTTGCTCGATAGAACGCACGAACGCTCTTCCCCCTTCGGCTCCCGTGTCTATGAGCTCCAAATCGAGTGTCGCCATATTATCTTGGCGCTGGGCTCGTGGCGGTGGGTGCAGTACATTTGTGGCAACGGAATGGTGCAGCCAGAACAGGAAGGGTGAAACGTGCATAATGTTTTTTCTCTAATGATTGCATAATCGACACTCTTTTACTTGCGTTTGGCCAAAGCGAGAAGTGATATCTGCACCTGTTTGGTCTGTTACTCGATGCACGAAGCACGTATCATTACTTTCCATGAAGCTAATATTTCCGAAACCCTGAACGGTAATGAGCTGTCTGTACCCGCTATAAATAATAGTGTTGAAGTCCATCGGCTGGTAGAATCGTACAGACGGTAAATGATTGGGGGACTCCGGTATATCAAGCTCCGGTACATGTAACGGCAGTGTCGAAGAGTCGTGGTAGCCAAAACAATCATAGAGTCACGCGCAACTCAACGGAAGCCGTATCAGTCGAATGCTCTAGAAAAAGCTTGTCTCAGCATTCTAGGCGGGTCCAAAACAAGTCAGGCGCCTCGTTGATAACTCAACAAAGGCCTACATAGTCGGCGGTCGGCGACAGAAAGCCTTGCTAGGACAAGCTGCGATCTATACAAGGAACGTATGCTTTTTGAAACCGACGTCTCACCGTATGATTGACAACAAAGGAGGTAATGACGATGGCCGACAACCGTCTAGTGTTTGACCGCCCGTCTATCATGTCGTGCGCACAAACACGCCTGATTTCCTACTGCAGTTCACCATTGATGTGCTGGCAATAACACTTCTTGGATGCTGGTAGCAACATTGTAGCGCGGTAACGCTGACAAACGAACGCCGCTGGCCGAGTAGATAACTACTGAACGCGATCAACATTTACCCTGAGATGGTGCTATTGGGAACACTCCCACGTCAGCCGGCAGAGTTGCGAATCTTGTTTGTACATCTGTGATGTCTTCTCAGGAACTTGCTTGGTGTGCCGACAAGAACAGTAATACTTCCAACAACGATAACGAGCTTCTACCCGGGGACGTGCGACATACCCAGGAAAAATCTAGATGCATGGCACACACCATGTCGCTGCTCATATTATATCTGCTCTTTGGGTAGGTATATGCAGTGGAGGCGTGGTTCATCCACCGCTGTCCGTTCACAAGCAAACCTGTAGCAAAGTGTCAATCATGCGGTTTTCATACCATGCCGGTTGCCCTTTTATAGACCTTGTACCAGTATAGGATGCGGGACAGGACATGACCTCTTGCACATGTGCCTGTGCTGCTGTTATCCTATTAATATGTTGTGATAGTTGGGACAGGATATGACCTCTTGCACCCCCCCCCCCCTTTTGCAACCACAACGGCAAAAATATAGAGAGGTAAGAGCGATGAATATGAACAGGTTGCCTGGTCTTCATCCACTTCGTTGTACTGCTGTAACAGCAGTACCGTACGATAAAATTGCATCTGAAAAAAAAAATCACAGCTGCTGTCTTCATAGTGCATTGCTGTTAACCGTGGGTACGGTTACGGCTAGCTTTACGCGAAAACGAAATACGAGGGTTGCTCCAAACGCAAGAGTCGGCTCATAGCTCGCAGCTCGTACGTTATTTAAATGAACGCGATTATATTTGCATTGTATTGTGCGGCCATGACCGCCCCGAAAAACGGACAACGAGAACAATATAACTGTGCTATTATCTGGCTTCTCTTCAGTGTGACCCGGTAGTACTTTGAAATCAAAAACAAATTTGCGGTTGACGAACGAATGATCATTACGAGGAACGAGTATACAGACAGATGGGGATGGCGAACGATGATCGTTTTAAAGCATGCGGGGTTCATGTATTTGTTGGTAAACGAATGATTGTTGTAATCGACGAGCATACAGGGGACATGCATTTGCTGGTTTACGAACAACTGTTGTAAGCGACCAGCATACAGGGTTCCCAAGCAGTCGCAGGGGCGAAGACGTGTTGGGAGTCAGGATAGTGTGTTGTAATCATCTTTCAACAAGCATACCAAGTATACTTAAATTTAGCCATATGTGCGAGCATCTTTCGCCCCCCCCCCCCCCCTTTTTGCAGCCACAACGGCAAATTATACAAGAGTTATGAAAATGCCACAGTTCCGTGGTCGTCATCGATTTCGCTACACTGCTGTACCAGCATTGCTAAGCACTGAAATTGCAGCAGCCAGATCCTGAGCTGTTATGTTCAATGGTGCATTGTTTTTGACTGTGGATATTGGCTTGTGGGTACGGGTGCGACTAACTCTACGTGAACATAAAGTACGAGGCTTGCTCGGAAAGCAAGGGATAGCTCACAGCCCGCATGCCCGTACGTTAATGAAAGAAATGCGTGCGTACGTGTCCAGTGTACTGTGCTTCCATGACAGCTCAGAAAAAGAGAGAACGGGAGAACGAGAAAGGAAACATTTTTCGACTTCTGTGCAGTATTACCCGGTAGTACTCTGAAATCAGGAACACGTTTGGTCATCAAAAGCATGCAGACATTCGTTGGTGAACAATCATGTGGTGAACGATCATGTGAACTATTGTGAGGAGCGACGTGCATGCATGCTTGGTAGGGTTTGCAATCATGATTGTGAAAGCGACGAGCATACAGGGTTCATACATGTGCTGGTCAATATACGATCATTCTTGGCGACGAGCATGCGGACAGGAAGCGCGAGCTAGACGGACGGGGCACGAGCAGCAAATGGGCCTGCATACGATTTAAGACCAAACACAGGACTGTTTTCAAGTACGAGCAGGCACATAAATGGCAGATTTGCAGGTAATCACACCTAACCCAATAGTTTCCATCTCTCCGTATTCTGAAGGGCCACCCACTCGCACAACAGTAATCTGGTATATGTCACGTTTGGTAGTATAGTCGGGCATCGGGCAAGGATGCACCAGGTATGGTTCCAAGACCCCCCGCATTGCACGAGCTTAGAATATGCCTGACATGCGAGCCCCTACATGCTTGTCTAACGATACACCTGGCGATATACCCGTATCATACAACAGCATGATACACACAGCGGCCCAGCGGCACACTATCTATGATACGGAGCGTCAGCATGCGATTGCAAGCTACATGCATGGGAACGCCGTGCATTTATGCAAGAACGTATCCGACCATAGGAACGCTGCAACACGAATGATGAAGCGGCGAGCGACAGCAAGCATACCCCCGGTACATGCATACGAGTGTCGTGCATCAATAATGCAAGCACGTACCAGATCAAAAGTATGCTATACCACACATGACAAAAACCTTTTGCACCACAGTAGTAATAACGCTTTCAAACCAACAGCAGTAGGTTACGAAGTGTTGTCTCTCGTGCACGTCGGACACCTATTCTAGGCAACCAATACTCGTGTCAATGCCGGTATTGGTGCATAGCTCTGGTGCTAACTACTGCTCGTAGTACGTGGTCGTTCGAAGTGAACGAAATGCTTTCAGAAACAGTGTGAACCATACGCATTGTAGGCTGCAACGTCTCATCCATACGATATTCTAATACGACGCCGCATACTGGCATGTGCATATTAACGGCGAGCTTGCACTCATGAAAGTATTGCAAGGGCAGCAACCGGGCATGCTTGGGTTGGCTTCATTATACGAAGAATGCGTGAGCTAGCTTGATATCACATCATCATTACGTGAGAACATCGTCATATACGTGAGCAAGTCTAAAGTCACATACAAGGGCGCACAAGGAAAGTTATCCCGCACACCTACCCCTCCCCCTCCCCCCCCCGAGCCTTAATATTTTTTTTCAGCATATATACATTTTTTACTTTGGTTCCTTGCTTGGTTGTTCGTTTCTTGGCTGTGCCCCTGTGGATTGTTTACTGCACACTCTTGCCTTAACAAGAAGGCTTGGCAAGCAAGCCAACATTGCAAGAGCAAGGGATGCCAAACTGTACTTTAGGTTGGTAAGGTATGTATACCCTTGCGTCGATGCAAGGTTGTCAATGTAGTCAGGAACAATCAATGGTGGGCAAGCGCCACGCTTGGGCACGAAACCCTGTAAGCCCTCGTGTCCTTGACGTCCAAACACGGCGCGCACACGCCTCCTGGTTGTACCACCGTTCCCGCATAGCCTGGGCTCAAGATGCCGCGGGAGGCAGTTAGCACCGCGTGGAGAGACACGCGATTCAGGTTTATCCGAGCCTCCCACGACACCCCCTGGTTGCCAATACCATAATACCATGGAGAGTTGATGGGTAGTGTTGGAGAACGGGCTCCCGGACAGCCGGACGTAATCCCGCGCAGTAAATGGAAGCGTGGACCAGCGTCCTATCGGCGGGACCAATCCCGTCTGCAGCGTCGGAGAAAACACCATCCATATCAATGCCTGCGCCGTCACTATCCTCAAGCCCGTTCACAACTCCCGTCGCAACCACGTCAGCGAAAATGCCGGCGCCCCCACCACCCTCACCCTTGGTCACAACTCCCGTCACAACCACGTCGGTTTCACTGTCCGCGCCCGCACCACCATCACCCCTGCTCACAACTCCCGTCGCCACCACGTCAGCGTCATCGCTTGGGCCCCCGCCGCTACTTCTGTCCATCAACATCAGCGACTCCTTCGCGCCGTCCGTGGCGCTTTGGTTTCAAAAAATCTAACAATGTGCGCCAGCTCCATACCGCCGCCGCGGCACCAGCACTCCTGTCGACACACGTTGGTCGGCATGCAACTTGCGACATGAAAAATAGCAATTGATCAGCCGTGGAAAGAAAATACGAATTTGCTCCTGCTATTTATATACACACATCGACAAGGCCTGCAGCCTCATACACTGCGCGACTAAAATACATCCAGCGTGGCCGTTCCCAAACTGCTGAATACGCGCGAACGACCTCCCGTAAAAATTGTGAAGCAGTGCATTAACAACCAGGTGTATTTCACAAACACCATATCATAAATGAAACATGGATCTAATGTACCACGCAGCTTGCAAAGTTGACTTTCAACCATTCAATCATTCGTAATAACAGCTGACGTTTTTGAATTTTTTATCAAAACTGCTTGTGCTAGCGAGTGCAACAACTGCTGCCCCTGCAAGTCCTCAGTTGTGTTGAAGCGACTGTTCGTGAGTCTCCAGGTGGGGCCCGCTCAGTTGCTCTGTATTGCATCCGAAATCGCGCTTGCACTTCTTGCACACCCAGTTGCCGCTGCTGGTCTTCGCGGCGATTTTACCGATAAGCACAGGTGGTCTGCTCGCATGCGAAAGGCGTGCAGTGACCAACAGGGACGCGGGGTAACTAAGTTAATTCGCATTTCGTGCGCGTTTTCTTTGGCGATTTTGACGCTGCGGCTACGGCTTCTGGTGATCCTGCTCTGCAGCTGCTGCTGCTGCTGCTGCCAAGGCTAGGCCTATGCTACTGCTCATGTTGTCAGTTACTAGGGAGGAGGCAGCACGACACACACTTCTCGATGGTGAGCACTTTTACATATGATAAACCAGAGTTTTGTCTTTCCAGTGCTTGCCGCTGCTGCTGCTGCTGCTGCGAGATACAGGATACCTTCCAATATCACACTACAGCCCTCATACCTATCCACTCACTCTCTGTGCTGTGCCGAACACTCATGATTAATGGCCTGGCTCTCGTCCATTCCTGAACCGTCACCGAAGTTGGCCTCGCAGCAGCAGATGAAGTCCTCGCCATCGGCTGGCTTTCCGCAGACGCTTTGTAGCCAAGCTGTCTTGTCGAAGGAGGGTTGTAGCAGAGGCCCCTTCACCATGGAGGCTGTGCTCATTGTGATCACTCCCTCTTGCTCTCTCTCTTTTACTCCGTTGCTCTGCGCTGTGCGTAGCTGGTGCGCAGGCTGCTGCTGTGCGACCAGGGGGCTGCGTGTCTGCTCCATCGCACCCCCCCTGCCCCATTAATATATAGGATTTAGAATAGGGGTTGTTTGCATTGGAAGTTATGTGGCGTTATGGGGGGGGTGGGGTCTTCGTACCCCCCCCCCTCCCGGGCGAAAAAAAAAATTGGTACGTAGGTGTCGATTTTTCTTTTTTTGTGCGCCCTCGTCACATAGTCAAAGTTTATCATGATATCGTCTGATCACCTAGGGCAGGTTTGCTGCGAGCAGTAACAGCAGTACGAGTATAGCGGTATTCGCAGCAGGGCAAACATCCGCCTCGTTTGGCGAGCTGTTACTCGCAGCCGGAGCAACAGTGCAGATCGTTGGGTATGACCAGTTTTCACAGCAGTGCAAACACGGAATGCTTTCACAGCAATGTGTATACTATGTGCGGGCATTAACAGTGCAGAGCGCGGAGAACAAGCGATATTCACAGCAATGCAAACACGGTCACAGTGGTGGGCATACGTGTCGCAGGATGCAACGTGTCATGCACCAGGTACGTATAAATATATAATTCGACGTCACACACGGGTATCTTCACTTTCGACCAACGGTATACTCGGCGTGAGTGTAATGCGGGATAGCCCACGCGTTGCGAGGTTTACTGCGGGCGGTAACAGTGCAGAGCGCCGAGTTCAAGCGATATTCACAGCAATACAAACATTCATATCATTTGACGCTGGTACTCACGGCTTGTTATAATTCACATGTTGTACACCAATAGGGTCGTATCATGTTGTCGGTTTGTCGGCACGCGGCGTAATGTTTGAGATGGATACTTCGTTCAAGTAAAATGTGTGACGGTTTCGGAATATCATGTGTCGGTTCGGCAAGTTTGGGTTTCTCTTTTTAGTTTTACACGTCCCTGCGACGTGTATCTGCGCCCCGCGCTACCAGCGCTCTGCGGGCTGGTCGTGGGCATACGACGTAGCAGGCCTGCCTTACGTAGAGTACTGACGTACGCGCTTCGTTTAGACCTATATACGAGTACATACCACATGTGCTTCGGCAACAATACTTCCATGGCGAGAAGCAGGTTCGTGCTTTTCGTGTACTAGTCTATGTCATATGATACACTGCTTGCAAAACGTCGTAAGTACTACTGCTACTTGGCCGCACGCTCCTTCGTGCCGCATGCCGTCCCTTTTGTAACTTACTCTCACTTAGGGTTCACCATATTACAAACGGGTCACGGGTGGCCTATAAATCACTCACCTTCGCGGTCGTTCTCACAGGTTGTGTTGATCTACAGCGGCGGCACTAACTTTCCCTTGGTCCTCCGTCCCATATTTTTCCTCCAGGCCCTCGGTGTCGGTCTCCTGAACTCAGTAAAGCGGGGTTTGGGTGGAAAGTCCGATTCTCGGGACGTGGTGATTCCAAGCTCGCCACACGCGCGGAGTGGGTATTCGAGCGATACAGTGCAATGGGATGCAGTATTCATACGTTACGGGTGATTAACATGCACAGGAAGGAATGATGCGTGACAGTGTACTATGCTCCAGTCTTTCCTTTCTTCCATCGGCCGTGGTTAGAATAACACATGGTTGGTGGCCGGTGTATAAGTGAATATAACCCCGTTAAGATACGGCTTTCGAAATCCTCCAAACCGTCTTAAGCAAACGGCTGATTGCCGCTGCTCTTCCACAAGAATGCAGCAGGGAACCTCCGGCGGCTCGACCCGTACTAACACTCTGGTCCCTCCGCATATAGCCTGGTACGGACATCTTTAACATTTTTGTATTACTAGCATCCTGAAACCAAGGCCCCATAACAATGCCTTCTCGGGATGCGAGCGTTGTCGTTCCCCCGATGAGTGACGAGAGCACGGTGCACTTATCGTGATTACGACCTTACTTCGCCACTAACTCCACAATTTCTCAAAGAGCACGACCATACCCCACCGCTCGTACAGACGTGCTAAAACCCATGACAATAGGGAGGGCGAGGTTAGAATGACCAGTAAAGCATGACACCAACTCCAACATTCGGACGATGATATCACCGTCGGCCCCAACGGACGACCTCGAACGGCGAACCTCGTTTCGTATCCGCACGCGAAGCCTCACAACCTTTACCGGTCGCCCTTGCGTCCTTCAGAATGGGCGTCTGGCATCTCGGTTCCTTGCCGTGGCATTTATTCCAACTGTGTGCTGTTCGTGTAACCTAAACGCAGCCCTACTCCGTATCATGTTAGACACGGGGTGCGCCACACCCGAGTCGGCGGGAAACATCTCGTCGGACATGCACCGACTCGTGCGACGGCGGGGCCGGCGGCATCAGCTCCGAGGACTTCTCCTCGTGGGCTCCAAATGCGTTTGTCCACAATGCAAATGTTCTTTGGTAATGACGTGGGGACGTTACATGCCATCGGCTATGGACCTTCCCGTTTATATATCAAGATCCCAAGAGCTCACAAGAAACGCCAATAATGACAATGAAATTCCCTGACACAATGTATCAAACCATTCTATGTACGTAAAATGCCCGACGACACGACCATAGCGGTGCAGCACCCCCTAAAAGCCCATGTCGGGTTATCAACCACAAGTTGGCTCAGACCGAGTAGCTTTGATAAACATATCTGCCGCCGCCCGGTGCGAACGCTGTGACAGTCATGGATGCTCGAAGCACAGCACCATCGTTGGACTCGCCTACCGAACGAGCTGTAAGCTCCATCCCAGCGCCATCTCAGCATCCTTGTGTCTTCTGTACAGAGACCTTGGGCGGGGCCATGACGTCGATGCCGAGTTTCTTTCTCAGCATCTTGTGCCCGGTGATGACCGCATCGCCTCCCCCAGGGAGCACGATAAACGGCATGGTAAATTAGACTGGTACCCTTGGTGCTTCAATCTTTTAGTGGAGCGGACACGATTGCGTCTCAATACCCCACCTCTGGGCTAAAGACGTCGCCACACCCGCATGTCCAACAAACACCTGCGTTCAGGCAGTTTGCGTAATTTCGGCTGTCCCCACAGAGCATGTGCCAGCTCTTCCGATGTTGCCGTCATGCTTGAACCATAATCCATGAGCGCCTTGTCCTCAACAGTCGTGGAAGCACCAGGAACAGCAAGACGCCCCGCGAAATGCTGCGTCGGGCCCTTCACATGCCGTTCGTTCTCTACCGAATCCACGATCGTGTCACTACATCTGCCAGGCTGCACGATCGCAACACGGGCGGAATAATGGTCTTTGATTTCCACGGCACTGCTGTGACACGAAGAGATGTTTTTCGGGATGTACCCACATGAAATGTTTGGGATTTCCTGGGGACACGTCTTCGAGAATAGCCACATCATCATCAGTGATCGTTTGAGGCCGCTGAAACAATCAGCTGGGTCGCTGGACGTCGCTATCACGTTTAGGGCTGCTGCGAAGTCGCCCTTGGAGTCGCTGGACAGTTTTGTTGCGCAGAGGATCGCTAAAACACCGCTTCTGGGGTCGCCGGGCTTCTTCCACACGTCTAGGACTGCGCCGGAACATCGCGTCTAGATTTGCGCAACATCATCACCGTTTGAGTCTGGGGGAACACTATTTCTGGGGTCGCTGCACGATCATTACCTCGATCTCCAGGCAGATATCTGCTTCATATGGGGCTGCACTAGCATTTCGGCAGCATCTGTTTTGTACTAGCATTTCGGCAGCATCTGTTTTGTAGCAGAGCCACACGTCTTCTTTGTGCGAGGGGGCGGCAAAACCCTGGTAGGTTGCTACATACTTGGTACTCATCTCTACTTCTTCGTCAATCAAGTGATCGTTGGAATATTACTCAGTCTTGGTATGCAGTTGATAATTGTTCGCAGATATACGATTTGCCTTTATTCAAAATGAACCTGTTTTCCTGTTCATTCACCTACACTAGGTGCCCATTGTGTTTCAGAAGCAAGGTATGATGGTTACCTGCTGTTCGACGGCGATGTTATCAGAAAAAAAAACTACGGCCACAACAGCGTCGTCGTGTTTGGCGTGTGGAGATGTTTTGTACTGAGTATTTCTGTATGATGTGTATGGTGAGACCTACGCGGTTTGCCAGGTCTATGTGCTACACGGCGGTTTGAGCGCTCATCCACGCTTCAAACCTGTCATAACACCGTGCCTTTTTGTAGCCGGAACACGTGTTGTTGTAGCTGTTGCGTTGGATGTTGAAAGACTGACCATTTGTTACAAGCGAAGCTGGGGCGATTTTTTTTGCGGCCCGGCGAAATGATGAATTTTTGTTGCGGCATAGCAATTAATGGATTCCATGCATAATTGACACTAACAACAAGTAAGGGAAGTGTTAGAGTCGGTTCTTCAATGACAAGATAAAAGTAAGCTTGGCGCACGTAACACGCTACTACTACTGTAGATACAGTTTATTGAGTAACTTTTTCGTGAATTTGGGCTGGTTGCAACAAGCGCTGGTGATCGTTCGCCATGATCGGCACTGGAGCAATGTTTCTACTGATTTCACGATGCAATTCGTATCGTTACCCATCATCAATATTTTTGTTGGGGCTTCCGTGGTGGGGGGGCGTTACGTGTAGGCCGATTAGCCTATACGCATTCAACGTTCAGTCCAAGCAGCTGCTTGTAACACTTCAATCGACGGTGAACAGCATAGTTGCTGTGGATAGGATAAGCCTATGGATAGCCAAGATCGCTATATAAGTGCACTAGTGTTGGTAACCAACTGCAATAGGCATGATTAATCAAGTTTATCAAGTTTGTTCGGCTTGCTTAGTGTAAGCATAATCAAAGCAACTTTGTAATACTCATTCAATTTTTTAGCAAATATGTATGGTTAACTATACAACCGAACCTAGATGATTGAAACATGCTCATTTGCGTATTTTGTGCTGGTGACATTCGTACTTTAGCGTCGCGGCACGGCTGCAAGCCTCCGTCGGCATTGCGCAGGCCACCCTATACTCGTTCTCGTCAATACCATGGATGGGAGACGTGGCTGTACACATCCACGAAACAGCTCTGAAAAACGCCGTTGGAGGGCTGTTAAGCCGTGCGAAGGCTTGCCCGCAAACACCTCGTCGTCTCCGGCAATAACCGTGCCCCCCAGATATGGGGGCCGGTGACGAAGCCCTGACATTAACGTGTTGGCTCGTTTGACGCGCGTGCCAGGGATTCGGATTATCTGGGCGTCACTTGGGGCTTGTTGTCAAGCGCGGTATTGACTCGTTAGAGGCGCGCGCTCATCGGCCTCGAGGACACGGTGTTTGGGGAAACCTTCGACGACAGTGTGCAAGTGGTGGCGAGGCCCGACTCAGTGGAATATCTGGAGTTAGCTATTTACTTTAGCCAGACGATCAACAGAGTGTTGTGACCGACTTCCTCCAGCAACTAACCTTTAGGAACCTTTTCAAATAACGGTTGGGGAGAGAAGCGTGACTGAGCACTGCCCCAGTTCGTCATGGGCGACAATTTCATGCACACTACTGACGGGAAAGCTGGTTCTACAAGGGAGCGGGTGCAGGTGGTTCTGCTCTATGTGTTGGAGTTATCTCCAAGTTCTTTTAGTGGCGGGGGTTTGGTTGATATCAACCGTGTTTCGTGCCTCCATGGTTCTAGTCCATGAAAGACGTTTTCGAGTGCGCGTTATAACAAAGTCAAGCGTCACAACATTTGGTTTGTAGCTTCGACGGATACACAGGTAGTTGGTTTAAGGACAATACGGATATGTGCTTACCGGAGAGGAGACGGGGTAGTTGGAGGGTGGCATGCTTAGTTGGTATGCCTGGTATGCGCAGAAAGAAATTCGAGAGCGTCTACACTGCAGTTTGCGCGTAATGAGAAGCGCACTACACACACGTTCGAATGACGAAACCTAGACTGGGCGATCATACTGGTGTATGGATGGAGTACAGTACGAGCATGCCTGACGAGGAGGACGCGTGGGGTGACATATACTAGATGCGCCGAAGAGAAAGACAGACGCGGTGTGGTGAATGATGTAATTGTCATGGATAATGTGTGATAACCTGGCACGGTGGTTTGAGAGGGTGTGCCGTCGATGTTAGTCAAGGTGATGGCACGGAGCGAGAGGGTAGCCTGGAAGACGAAGCGCCTCCGAGATGTAGAGAATATGTTGAATAGTACAACGGTGGCGCTAAATTTGGCCAATACACACAAACATAAACCGCAGATTCGCAAGAGCTCAGACGACGGCCGCTTCCCAGACATGACAAGGACAGCTATGATCCGGAACGATCTACAAAAGGGAGCCACGCGAGAGAGTGAGCTACCTGAATATCAAGCGGAGAATCCTACGGAAGCAATTCCTCCGCACACATACGTACGTTACACTCGAACCGAAACATATGAGATCTACGATACACAAGAGCAGTGCTACTGAACATTGACTCATAATGGCTATGTGCTAACATTTCCATAACACCCCCCCTCAATCGAAGTTGCTCTAACTAGTACCAAACTAAGGACGATTAATTCACGCAAGTATTTTTGTTTCGTGCGTTTCATACACCAAAGTATCGTAAGCTGACGATACGACTGCTAGGTGATAGGAATCACGGTCTACTTGACGAACACCGCAAGGGTGTCCACAGAGCAGATCTTGTCCTTCATGAGCACCAGCTCATTTACTTGGTTTGCTGGTCGACGAACGCCACGGCGTTTTTGAAGCCGCCGAGAGATTTAGGCGTGAAGGGGCCGAAGATGCTGACGGATACGAGTTGGAAACGACGTAGAACATTGTAGGTGGCCTGCTTGGGGTGAGGGTGTTGTACGCTCTTCCCGAGTGGGCAGGTACTACAGTTCTTAAGGGTGCCGGTGTAGTCGACACCGCTAGCCGGCTCTTTCCTCAGGACGTCCAAGCTCTTGCGGTTGATGCGTTTCATGCGCCGGTGCCACAGCTTGGCAGACTCCGACTTTAAGGCAAGGCCGTCAGGGGCTCGCTCGAGGACCATCTGCCCCCCGGCGCCACCCCCCAGTTTCACCTCGATGGAGCAGATGATTTTCACGGTCGCGTCGTCCACCCGACAGGCTTGCATCCGGCTAACCACGTCCCCCGACTCCAATCTGAGGTTGGCCGGACCAATCAGCGTCGCCACTCCCTTCTGCATCGCTGCGGTCACGGAGAAGAGGTTGGTGCCCAAGTCCGGCACCAAAACGACCCGAAAGAAGACGCGCCGGTCATTTCCGTTGTCGTCCGTGACGGTGCCGAAGATAGTTCCCGTTGTTACGCCCTTGAGGAGATGCTGGCCGGCGGCGACTATCGTGTGAGGGACCTGAAGCTCTTCGACGTCGCACATGTGGGCCCGCGCTCCTGGTGTAAGCGCAGGGTTGAGGTAGTTGTTAGTCGCTCCGATGTCCACAACCATCCGAATGCACGACCCGTCTAAGAGAAAAGGGGCAAGCGGCATGTCCGCAGGAGTCGCCATGAATACACCAAAAAGCCCTTGAGGCAAGGGGTGGTCCTGTGCAGGCGACGCCGAGAAGATAGATGAAAGCGCCGCCGGAGTGGCGGCGGACACCGCCGCAGGCGCCTGGGAAAATGCAGAAGACGAAGTTGACGCAGCCGGTGGAGCGCGTTGGGCGCTGATGAGAGAACCCGAATGAAGTTGGCGCAGCGGGAGCCTGCGGAGCTGTCGCCGGAGTCGATTGCGCCAAGTGAGCGCTTCCGATGTTGGGCAGGTTGACCCGACCCGCGGAATGCAGCAGCGCCAGGTTAGCAGCCAAGCCTTTGAGCTCCATCTCCTTGTTCGCACGAAAATCCTGCTGTTCCTGGCACTCAGCATCGCTGTGCGCGGTGGTGTTGTGGTAGGAGCACCATTTCGCCCGAGCACTCCCCCCACCACCACCGCGCTTGTTCTTCCAATTCTTCTTCCCCGGCTTCGGACGGTTCTTCTGCACTTGTTGGGGGCAGTCACGCTGGAAATGCCCGTACGCCTTGCATGGATGACCCTGGTCGGATGAGAATGCCGCCATCGCGGCCCCCCGGCCCGAGTAAACGGACGCTGACGCGTCGCGGGACTGCTGGTCCACGTAGAAGCGGTTAGCCGTCACCTGGAGACGGTCAACGGACGTTAATTCTTCACGGTAGTGCATATCACGGATGAACATATACTCTGGGGCCTTCGTCAGGCCCGAGAGCATGATTTCTAGGTAGACCTCCGAGACCTCCTCCCCCAGGCCCTGGAGGCGAATCTTGAGATCTATTCTTTTTGTGAAGAAATCAATGGGATCTCCGCCCGTCAAGTGCCGGAGGCCGAAAAGCTCTTTGTGGCACGCACGCCGAGATTCCTTGGTGTGAGCGTTGAAACGCTCGTTTCGGGCCTTTCAGGCCGCCGTTCCATCCGCCGCCTTTTCGTGAGTAAGAACGGTGACGTTGGCAGAACCGGAAGTGACAAAGAAGAGGAGGGAGAACAGGCGACTGTTAGCCTGGTCCCACTTGGCCCTATCTCCCTCGTCCGGCTCAGGTTCCGCAGAGCTGCCGGCCCCGGCTACGACGAGCTTGTGGTCCGGCGTGAAGAGGTTGACTGCACTCCGGGGTTTTGTTTTCCACACGAGAAAACCCTGCTGCCCCGAGATGTCCCCAACGGCGTCCAGCATGGAGTGGAGCCCGGAGCTCGATGATTCCGCCATGGCTGAAAGCCAGGGTCACACTCCCGGGCCTGGTCATGTTTTCGGCACACGTACGACGCCCCGAGAGCCTGAAAAAGGGTTGACGCCCCGTCCGGCGTTAGCTATCCGGCTTCCGCCCAGGCCCCTGCGCCCCGTCGAGCATAGCTCATGACCAACCAAAACTGCGGTGTTGAGACGACGGAGTAGCCAGTTCCGGCCTCGTCCTGCAGGTACACTGGTCAGATGCACTGCTAATAATTGCTACGCGTCTTGCAGCGTAGACCGTTGGCTGCTGCACGGATGCAAACAGGTCTGGTCAGATCCTTAGCCTACACACGCACCGATCAAGAAACCAGCACGAGGAAGATAGTTTGGACAGACCTACCTCGCGCATACCACAACGCGCAGGTCTACCTTGCGTATACTAAAACGTGCAAGAAAAGATACGTGAGCGGGTCACTTAGGTGTATCAGCAGCAGGTGGCTACCAGCTAGCATTAGTATCTTTAGCCTACACACGGTACCAAGCCGGCAACTCGGTACGTGGGAGATATCATGGATAGACTACGTCTCGCGAGAGAACCACGCGCAGGCGATTTTGGTCGCCAGTTACAGACGCAAAGAGAAACCGAGAGCGGTGCACCGCGCGCAGAACTAACAACCTACACAACCCTATTCGCCGATTGAAATCAACGCCTAGAAGTTGTGCTCCGGAATGCTTTAGACAAACGATAGAGTACCGAAAGTGCAGCCGATAGCCCGGTGATCAGTCCGTGCCCAGTAGGCAAGCGGGTTGACTCATTGTGGCCTCCAGCAGAAAGGAGGTTCCGGCAGTAGCAAAAACCGAGAATGGCCAAATCCTGGAGGACGGGTGTGCTCTCCACGGCACTCGGCGACAGACAGCAGTAGACGCGTAGTCGCCGCAGGCCCGCACTCACACACACGAGGCTCATAATCTGTCATGGATAATGTGTGATACCCTGACACGGTGGTTTGAGAGGCTGTGCCGTCGACGTTAGTCGAGGCGATCCCACGGAGCGAGAGGATAACCTGAAAGGAGTGCTTGCGAGATGTAGAGAAGATGTTGAATAGTACAGCTGTGGCGATTAAATTGCCCAATACACACAGATATATACCACAGAGTTGCAAGAGCCCAGGCGACGGCTGCTTCCCAGACATGACAAGGACAGCTATGATCCGGAACGATCTACAAGAGAGAGCCACGCGAGAGAGTGAGCTACCTGGATACCACGCGGAGAATCCTACGGAAGAAATTCCCCCGCACATATGCGTACGTTACACTCGAACCGAAACATATGAGATCTACGATACACAAGAGCAGTGCTACTGAACATTGACTCACAATGGCTATGTGCTAACATTTCTATAACAGTAATACATATTTTTATTGCTAGTCTGTCAAATACGACAGCTGTGTATTCGACCGGTAGAATGTTGGATACTCCACCTTGCAAGCTGCATCACGCGTGATGCATTTTCAATTTGTTTCCGATCCAAGAGCTGTGAGTTCGACCGAATGAGTGTTCGATACTCAACTTTGCAAGCTTTGCTTGCGCAGAATCAGAAAGCAACCTCTCGCTCGCAGATCGACGGCGAAGAAAAACACAAAATAAATCGGTTTTTAGTTGACTGTAATGCACTCCACGATGTGCCCTGCTGTTTTTTTCAATTCTCGGGACAAGGCGTAATTCCACATTAGAAATCGTCAAATTTGCAGATTTCACTCGGATTTCACTCAGTTACCAATAATAATAGTCAATTGATCCACACCCTATGTCTCAAACAGCCAGTGCGAGTGGCAGATATGAAGGAATTTGGTGGGACTCATTACGGAAGGGAAAGGGGGCAGGGATGCAGCAGAGTAGTACTCGTAGTTCGTCAGTAACAATTTTTAGTACGGACTATGCGAGAGGTCACTCTCAATACAGCACAGCGGTGGGCTCTGTCGACGTGTGCTCTAGAATAGTAATCATCCGTAATTTAAAAGGTACAAAAACGCAGATAGAAAGCTCGGGGTCGAGATATACCGACGTCCTCAGAGGACCTGGGCGTGTTTCCGGCGGTACAAGGTCAAATATCTGGAACCGTCTGGGTGTGCGCTTGCGGCTGGCATTTTGGATGGTAAAAGCCGAGATGATCGAGACGGTACTCTACGGGTGCGTGACGTAGAGCCCGGAAAACCTGACTACGACAGGCTACGGCAGGGTCACCACTTCGGGCACCTCCGATGCCTCTGTTGGCAGAAACGAATTCGCGACGACCACACCCTCTCGTACTCCAACGCGTCTGCCGAAGCAGACTCCGAGAGTATTGACGTGACGATGCGTAAACGAAGGACATTTTTCGTGGGGTTCGTGGCAAATCTGGAGAAGAAGCGCCTGCCGCGTAGGGTGATGTTTGGGAAACTGGTTGAGGTTAAAGGATATACTCCGGGGGGCAAGAGAACGACTGAATGGTGTGTCTAGAGGAACAAATAACGGAATTTGGCATGAACTTCGAAGGTAGCGTCAAAAGGCTGCACAGAAGGCCAGTAGATAGTTTCAACGGGTCGAGGAGGGGGTCGAGGCATTCATGCGGAAAAGGTATAACGCAGAGAGCTGCAAAGCCGCAAGTCAATATTCGAAGGCCGCAGCCGTGCTACCCGCCGTTGACACCAATACGAGGCGGCTGGGAAGGGGGGGGGATGGGGAGGGGAGGGGGGCGTCGGGGACGTCCTACCCACGAGACTGAAGTATGGGTTTAGCAATCATCTTCCTGACGTATGCGACTTCCTATACCCTTACGTAGCTAGCATTAGACCGCCCGGACTTCTTCCCCTTGCTGTGTGTTTTACCCTCAGTGCGCATTTTGCAATTGATTCCCTCTAAGTGCCCAGCGCCTTTTTCTGCCAGACGCCAGGATCTACTGTTCTGGTGTATTTCCTTTCCTTTCACTCGTTTCTTTTCTTCCTTTGTGTAGTTGCGTCGGGTCTTTCGTGCGTATGTGTACGTATTGATAGCGTTGGCTGGTCGGTTGGTTAATATTTTTCCCCGACACCCGAGCTCACGTATTCCCTTCCTGTAGTTTTACAACACGTTTTTTTCTCTCTTTTGTTGTCTCATATATCTGATGCGTACTGTACTTTCCGTTGCATTTTGTAGCGTGTTAATAATATAATATACTCGGTAAATAATAAGAACTCAGTCCAGCTGTGAGGTCGAATATTTTGTACAAACTCATCGTTGCAAGCTGTGTCCGATACTCCGATCGCGCGTATTACGGATTGTGTGTCCTCATGATAGATATAGGTCGGCGACTCCCCCTGCAACTACAGCGTAGCTATCAGGGCAAACAGCGTGATGTAAGTCAGTCTGTGCCCGGAAATCGTAGAACCCGTTTCTGAGGGGCATAAAATCTGACACCTGTGGAAGGAAATGCATCCGATTATCAAGTGAATAATATAGTCTGTATGTTTAGTCTAATCGCCGTTTGCCACCTATCTCCTGCTCAATGATCGATGCTCGAATTACACCAACCAGTACACGAATCTATCTCTGTCTCTCTTACAACAAACAAACGAAACGTCCTTCATGGTACCAATACTCCACCGTCGGGTCGACATCAATCATACATACATACGGAGACGCTCGTCGTTGCTACACTGTTCTTCCCGGGGCCACCCTTAACACGGTGCGGTGCGGTACCTGTGGTGTGTTTATATTGTGTGCTGTCCTGTGCTGTTCTACGGCTGTGCGCTGGTTCACTGTCTGCGGGTTGTGTGTGGGGGACGTGTCCCGTGTGTCGATCCTGGCAAGAAAAAGCCTTCCACTTCTTTCGAAATGACGTAATTTTCACTGCTGCAAATGAGCAAATAGACTAATCATATACTCACCAAACAACTTACAATAAACTTTGTTAATCATACTACTTGCTTAAATAAGCAACTGACATGTTAACTAAGCAACGTTTTCTCCAAAGAGGCAATAATCATAGCAACCCCTTTTTTGATTTGATTACCAACGCTAAAGTACACCCGGTGTAAACCGCGTTACAATAAAAAACGGGCTATGAAGAGTTTCGGTTGAAACGGGACATTCTGGAATATGCGGCGGGAATAGCTTTGTTCGAGATCATCGTTGTTCTAGATTAATGCACACGATGACTAGAGACCCCACAGTTCTGCAGACGACGAAAGGACAGTATTTCTGGTCGTTGTTTCATAAGAGAGAGCCCTCTCGCTGCTCCTCACTGCTGCAGCACGAACAAACTTCAGCAAGTCTAGCGTCCTCAGTCATTCCTTTGTCACATATTGTATCTACTTCGTATCTACCCAAGTACGTGCATCAGCACCACCTGCCCGAGTTCCATCGACACACGCGCTGAGCCTCTGGTGTCACGTCATTTCCGGGAGGCGTATCGCAACTCTAATCTCATACCGTATGATGCCCATTTTTTGGCCTACGGCGGCCCTCCGGTGGCCGCTGGCGGGGAACTGTTGCCCGCGTGCTCCACAAGCTGGAATCCTGTTTACAACCCTGGTCGGCACAAATGAAGCCGATAGTCGATCAAGCGCGAAGAACGGCAGACTGCAAAGAAAGGACCATCAAATACGAGCAGTGTTTAGGCAGGTTTCGATCGTTTTTCTGGTTTTTTCCACCAGTACCATGTTGAACGAGAGACTGCTGGACGTCACTCTCTCGGTCATTTCAGCAACAGCAACCGACTACAGCAGGGGCTTGTGCAGCCCGGCCCATCTCGACCAACACCTTCTGGTAGTCATCGAGGAACACCCCAGAAACTACCACCAGGTCCTTCGACTGTCGCCGAAGACATTATATCGCCAACAACTGATTGTTTGATGAGTGTAGAATGTACATTATTTCCTCTCGAAACCATCCGTGGACATTGCATCAGCTGTCACCCAGCGCGGATTACAACAGTACATATCGGATGCCCACGTATCTCGAGATACATTCGTATCAACGCCGATAGCAAACTGCATCCGCACGCCTACCAACCCCCCATGTTGTCCAGAGTCAAATATTGGAGGTTTACAACGGGGTTAGCAATATTATCGACGATTGCCCTTTAGACAGCAGGACCAAGGATAAGTAAGATAGGAGGGTACCCCCAGTTTTCCCCGCCGTGTCTAAGCCATCATACCATCATACCATCATACTGGCACGAGTGACTCTCTATCTCACTGACGAGACGACTTTACACGACATGCTTGTCGCTGCGTGGCTAACTATTGCATTGCGGATTCATGTCACCGAATGAAAATAGCACCCAGCATCAAGACCGCAAAGCAACATGGCGTTACTCACGCGAGTGAATCCGGGCCACTGCAAGTAAAGGCACATAAAAGGGGACACACCCCATATCGTAGCATTGGTCGAAAATGTTGAGAATGTACACCACACACCACAAGAACAAAAGGCAATACTTGTACCATTCACAGTTGCGATTGAACTCACCATGCCAACAAGCTCCTGCCCTACGGATATTACGGATACGTGCAACTGTGCCCAGTTTCTGCGGAGGCCGCCCCTCGCTGTCGGCAACAAAATTCACGTGCTATTACGGTTTTCGTCCGACAATCACAGCGACGGTACGTTGACCACAAGGCATGAGTTTCGTGAAAATACAAAACACCAATTAGATGTATTTACCACCCTACCAGGACTTTACTTTGCTGACGGCATTGCGCAGAGGAGATATGCTGCTGACCAAAAACACAGTTGATTTCCCCCACACCAATCCACTACCCAAAGCTGGATGAAACCACCACGTCGTGAACTCGATTCGAGAAGAACGAGCGATGGGTGCAATGCAATTTGTTCACATTCTAGCTCCACGTGCCTCCCATGCCACCCCTCCACGTCGGCCCTCTGCTACCCTTCTTGGTCGTACTGCATGGTACGGCTGCTTTAGCCACTGCCGAAGAGCCAGTTTCGGCTTTCCACTCTCCTGGCGGCTGCTGTGACCAAGATTTTCGAAGTCTTGCTTCTCCAACGGGACCCGTATCAAACCGACCGTCTGCATATCTCGCCAAGTTAACCCTAATGTCTGAATGGTGCCGCCCAGGCGATTGATAATATGGCGAAGACTCGGTTCTAATGCCCACGGTACCGCTGATTCCATGGTTTCCAACATCGCTGGCTTGCGACGCGCCTGAACCATCGTGATCATAAGGGTGGATGGAACGCCGGATCTCCACGCGGTCACTTGCTGGTGCAGGCGCTCGGGTGTATACCTGTGATAGGCCGCCGTCGTGGACGGGACGCTGTGAATACAGCCTTCTTTCTTGCGCGTTGACGGTGCGAGGCGTTGATATTTCGGGCGGGGCGACTCCGTGGTAGCTGCCGTGGACGGGACCTGCACCTGGCGATGGTCGCACACTAGACGGTGTAGACCGAAGGCAATGGCGGAGTGCTCGCTTGCCCGGATATAGGGGCACCTGAGGAGGCTGGTCGATGCAGTCGAACATCCTGAACACTCAGCCAATAACCAACGGCGACACGGAGCATTTCGACTTTAGTGGGTGCATGCGGGCAGATCCACATTTTGGAAACGGCAGCGC
This sequence comes from Undaria pinnatifida, assembly GCA_012845835.1. Taxonomy (NCBI): domain Eukaryota; class Phaeophyceae; order Laminariales; family Alariaceae; genus Undaria; species Undaria pinnatifida. Next base: position 13,502,780 of record JABAKD010000028.1, read on the forward strand.
CAGCGCTAATGTGTCAAAGAGTCAGTTGTTTGTTGGCCTGTGGCTCCGGGCAACGGTAACTAGCATTACAAAATACGGTGAGTCGAAACGACACGTGGCAAGTGAGTAGGAACTACCCGATGCATAAAACGGAGTCCTTACTTTAGGAAAGCGGCGAAGATTCTGTCTTGCTCTTGAAGACAGCTCTCGGCCCTCTCTAGTAGCTGGCGTCGGTCGTGTCGGCAGTAGGGGCGGGGGGGGGGGTCACTAATGAAGTTAAGGACGATTCGAAAATATGCATTATTGAGTAATCGTCCGGAGAGATCATAGGCAAGCCTTGCCTGACGGACTTCGATACAAATTACAGGTTCGGTGTTGCCACGACACCACTGCAGTCAGACGTAACACCCAGACACAACGCAAATACAATGTTAGGACCAATATCATCAATACCTGCACGCAAGAATCGTCCATATGACTTCACAGGAACGCTGTTTTGAGATCGCAACAGTCGGGGATTCACCTGGTCTCTAGACATTGGCCTCCTGACGTGTGTAAGAATGAGCCCCCTCATGTACTCAAGTCGATCCTGCAGATGTGGTAATGTGGTGTAAAAAAAATCGATCAAGTGAAAATTAGGCGTCAGCGACTGCCATCCAGCTAACTGTGTGTCAGCAGCTCGAAAAACGTAGGGGTTGTGGCGAGTGGTCAGTGCGTCAAAGGCACACGGCGTGAACACGTTGCCGAAACCTTCAATCCATATCATGCCGGAATTGAACGCATCGTCAGAGAGGCAAAAGACACATGACGTTCAACTCATTAATACGGAGCAATACATAATTGAAGATAATAGATAGCACCAACTCAACATTTGTCACGCGGTATATTCCAAAGTACGAACCTTGTCCATGTAAGCTCGTGCACGCTCTAGTAGCCTCCAGCAAGGGGCCATGGACCCAAACATATCGTCTGTTGATGCCGCCTCCGGTCCCAGGTGGACACTTCCCCGGCCGTTGTACCCAAGACCATTGACCCCGCTGCGTTGAGTATCGCGGCTCTCAACTTGGCCATTGCTAGGTCGGTATTTGCAGCTCGACAAGGGCGCTTCGTGTCGGCTCGCAGGGGTCGGCGGCGGCTGAATCCATCTCGGCTCTCTGTGGGTGTTCCGCACACCAGGTGCCCCATTGTAGTAACCACACGGGGCGTCGCCTGAAACCCCCGTCCTATACTCTCCAACGTTATCGACATAGTGCGCCGCGGAACGTTTCCTTTTCGGCGGGACTTCGCTGCGCCGAGGCTCCGATGCTGGTGGTTTAACAATGACAAACAAAAAAATGTTGGTTGGTCAACTTGAATATATGCACTTTATATTTCATTGTCACAGCCTAGGTAGATTGCACCCGCCAACAGCGAATACCACTACACGTGTTTGAACTCACGGCGCAACAGTACTCCACTCAATGCAACCCAACCGTGTTGAAACGGCGCAAAATAATTGGCTTGACCACGGAAGTCGTCCAACGAAAGCCGAAGTACCGGCTCACGTATTGCTGGTACCGCTTGCCGACTTATATTCCGTGACACGCACGAAAGCCCTGCTGGTTCCACCGAGCTGCTGTACCGAGCAGCGACCTCTATATCGGGTGGTCGCGCACGGTCTTCACCGGCAAATATTGGTGGCGCAGCCTTGTGGGTAGCACCTCTTTCATCTGCGTCGTGGCTGTCTTTCACCTGTGCAGCAGGTAGCGATGACCCATTTATGTGCAGATGAGGAACTAGTCACAGTAGTACAACCAGACAAGATGGCATACTCGAACACAGCGCCGATTCAACGACACTTCTGTTAGGTGACTTTGGAAATTAGTGTAGTACTGGTCAACTATAAATGCTGTCGATGTTTGTACGTTATTGAATTTTGACATCTTCGGGTTCCGAATTCGAACAAGTCTCGATTCAAAGAATACCCAAAACCTCTTCAAGAACTGCTGGTGAGGTTGTTCGTGTATGCACGAACGGTACCCTGTATTTCCACGCTCATATTACTCGCTTAGACAGTTGAAAGTATCATATTGTCGCGCCGGGCTCACGATTTGGCTAGTAAGCGTTGACTTGTATATTTTACGCTAGGAAGCCGGCGTACGGTGCCCGGCCAGAAGACGACAGAAGTACAAGAACATCAAGACACTCGCTCTGAAAAGATGGATTCAATCCATTCAAGCATTTAAATTGTCAGATGTGTCCAGTTTGCACACCGAGCATAGTGCGTAACTAATGAAAAATTCATATACGTGATGGTCAATCTACAATTGACGGACATGGAACAGGAATACCGGTACAACTTTAAGTAAAGTAGTGATCGCAAGTCTCTTGCGAGAAATCCCAATGGCAAACGTGAAACGATGAAGCAACACACGGTCATGCCGGTGGCTGAGAGAAATCAAGGACGTCACCGTTTAAATCCCATTGGAGCGAAATGTTCAGTCACTTGATTGGAACAGCAATGGCCATACGAGCGCCTAGTCTTTAGTGTAGCCCTCGGCTGCTCCCCGGCCGGGGTGGTGCTCGGGCCTGAGGCTTCCCCAAAACGTGCCAGAGCCCCTGAGGGGTTGTGTGGCGTCGACCTTACTCGTGCGCTGAACTAGTGCTCGGGTATGGCCGGGCCGGCGGTGTCATCCAGCGACAAGGCAAAAAAATTCCTCGCGGAATTTTTTAACGCAGCGGCCTTGCCTGCGGACGCAGTGTCGCATCACCGCCGCGGAAAGCATGGGGCACGTATCGAACAGAGAAGAGAGGATCGAACCCACGTGAGTAAGCACCAAAGTCGGGAAGGAGATGGACGTGGCGTGTCGGGACTGCTGCCCCCTTCACGTTGGCACTTAGGCAAGAACTGGGCTGGGCGAAGGGAGACGGAGAGGGGGAAATGCTCTGTATGGGAAAAACGGAGGGTGGAATGGAGGAAATCGGAGGCTCGGAAGAAAAGGAGGAGACGCAGGAGGATTCGAAGGGCTGCTCACAAAATTCGCACAGATGCAAGGGCTAGGTCGAGAGCAGGGGAACTCGTCGTGGGTACGTACAACGTTCAAACACTTGCTTTCAAGGGCACGAATGGTATAGGCCACGCTGAGGTGATAATGAAGACTTGCCAAGACGCAGGTTGTGATGTCATAGGATTGCAGGAGGTGAGGCGTAATGGACAAAGTGCTTTCACGGCGGCGGGGTATGTTGTGTTTTGCTCAGGAGCAGACGGAGGAAAGTACGAAAAGAAGGGGACCCATGGGGTAGGCTTAGCTGTTAGAGAGTCTATCGTGGCAGGGATGGATAAGGGTGACGTCGCGGTTGAGTGCATCAGTGCTAGGCTGATGAAGGTTCGCATCCAACTCAAAGGGAAATCTAACGGTGTGTCTTTCATTGTAGGCTATGCTCCCACTCTCGACAAGAGCACCAGCGAAAAGGATTACTTTTGGAATTCACTTGACGAGGTGGTCAAGGAGGTTCCCAGTAGGGACCACCTCCTTGTCCTGATGGACGCAAATGCTCGTACAGGCATGAGAGGGATCGAGTGGACCGACAGCAAGGTATTGGGTGCATACGGACGTGATGAGCTGAACGACAACGGAGAGCGACTATTGACTCACGCAACTGACAACAAGCTCGCCCTCCTCAACACGTACTATGCTACACCTGCTCGTTGCATATCGTATACATTTCAGAGCCCTAACCGAGGAAAGGCCCAGTACAGACTTGACTACATACTGACACGGCAAGTGGATAGACGATTGGTACGTAATGTCACTGTGCGGACTCCATCCAGGGAGAACGCCGAGTCGGACCACAACCTCGTGATAGCAAGTATTCGCCTCTTAGGCCGCATCGCACCAAATCGTCCAAAGGTAGTTGTCAAAAGCCGGCGAGCTATTGATCTACAAAGATTAATGGCGGACCCGCATCTACGGATGAATTTGACAAATGCGATAGCAGCCAACCTTGCCTCTCCGACACCCGGTACTAATGCCGGAAGCGTTGATGACATGGCCTCATTACTGACCGAGACGATACTGTCAAACGCCGCCGACATAGCGCCCCCTACTCGGCGTAAACAAGTACCGAGGGGCTGGTGTGCGACTGAGGAGACGAGAGCCGAGTTGAATGCACGATGGCAGGATAGAGAAGACGCGAGGAAACGGGTCCGTTCTGCTCCAAACGATCGTGGTCTACGGCAAGCCTTGAAGGCGACCATCAAACAGCTGAAACGCACGCGGGCGGAAGCTGTTCAGAGGTTCTTCGAAGATTACGTTCGCCAACTCGAAGGGCGTATCCGAGAAGGTGATCATTTTGGCTTCTACAAACACCTCAAGGGGATGGATGTGGAAGGGAAGAGGACGTTTAACTCGCAGTACATCAAGGACGAGGAAGGTCGATTGCTGCGGGATAACGTCCTCATCCGCGAGCGGTGGGTGAGGTGGTTTCACAAACTGCTCAACACCAAGTCGCCGACCCTTGATCCAAGCATTGTGGGCGAGCTTAAGCAGTGGCCCCCGTGCAGACCACTGGACGATGTCCCGTCTAGGTACGAAGTAGAGGAGGCGATCCGGGCGCTGGCGAACCGAAAGGCGGTAGGGCCCGATGGTCTCCCGGCCGAGCTCTTGAAGGTTTTGGCCGACGAAGGAGAATTCGACACCCTCGGAAACTTCCACGATATCATCGTCGCTGTGTGGAGGGGGGGTGGCGTACCCCAACAATGGAAAGATGCTACGATTAAGGTGCTTCACAAGAAGAAAGATCGGACTGAGTGTGGCAATTATCGTGGCATCTCCCTCGTGGCTCACGCCGGTAAAGTACTCCTCAAAGTCATCGCGGGTCGCCTGAGTGACTATTGCGAACGCGAGAACATTCTGCCGGAGGAACAGTGTGGGTTCAGACCCCAACGCTCGACGGTTGACATGATGTTCGTAGTACGACGACTGCAGGAAATGGCGCGGAAGAAGGACACCCCCTTGTACATGTGCTTTATTGACCTCACCAAAGCATACGACTCCGTCGACCGAAGCGTTTTGTGGGATGTCCTTGCTCGTTTTGGCGTGCCACCGAGAATGCTCGCCGTCATCCGCCAATTCCACGACGGTATGCAAGCATGCGTGCGGCTGGATGATGGAGAGTGCTCGGATAAGTTCGACGTGGGGCAAGGTCTCAGGCAAGGATGCGTGCTCGCGCCACTGCTGTTCAATATGTTTTTCACTGCGGTACTGCGTGTGGCCGAGAAACGCTTCCTCGCTGATGCAGCCATCACGGACAACATGGTGCAGCTTCAACGAAAGAAGGAAGGCGAGAAGGGCACTTCACGCACAGGCAAAGTCGACGGACGGAGGGGGAAGGAGGGGGAGGGGGTGCAGAGATTGTGGGGTATGCTGTACGCGGACGATGCGGGCATCGTATCGCGATCATCAGAAGGTCTGGAGAGGATGATGACGACGATCGTGACTGCGTGTTCGTCGTTCGGGCTTACAGTATCCGAGGCAAAAACAGAAATAATGTGCCTGGAAACCAAAAGCGGGGGAAAGGTGTCCTTCACGATCAATGCAGCCGGCCAGGTTTACAAACAAACAATCCAGTTTGTATACTTGGGCGGGGCTATCACCGCAGACAGAAACCTTAGCACTGAAATAACGCGGCGTCTTCAGAGGGCCTGGGCGTGTTTCCAGCGGTACAAGATGGAAATCTATGATCGCCCGGGTGTGCGTTTACGGTTGAAGGTGCGGTTGCTGAAAGCTGAGGTGGTCGAGACACTGCTGTACGGTTGCATGACGTGGAGCCCGAAGAAGCCTGACTATGACAGGTTACGACGGGTTCACCGTTCCATGCTCCTCCGATGCCTTGGATGGCGGAAACGGAAGCGCGACGACCACACCCTATCGTACGCCGACGCGCTTGCCCAAACAGATTCCGAGAGCGTTGAGGTGATAGTGCGCAAACGGAGGATTTTGTTTGCGGGATTCGTGGCACGCATGGGGGAGGAGCGTCTGCCACAGAGGGTGATGTTTGGGGAGTTTGTTGGGGGTAAAGGCTACTCAGGGGGGCAAGAGAAAGACTGGATGGATCATCTGAAGGAGGATATGTCGGTTTTTGGAATGAAATTCGAAGGATGGCGAAAGGCTGCTCAGAAGGCTGGCAGATGGTTTCGAAGAGTAGAGGAGGGAGCCGAGTTGTTCATGCGGAATTGGCATGAAACGGAGAGACGCAAAGCTGCAGAGCGACGCGCAAAGGCTGCGGCAGCGTCATCCACCGTTGGCATCTCTAAGCGGCCGGGGGGAGGGGGAAGGGGGGGGGGCGGGGAGGGGAGTGGGGGAGGGGGGGAGGGGGGAGGGGGAAAGGGAGGAATGGGGGAGGGGCGGAAGGGGGAGCGTCATGCCCAAGAGACTGAAGTCTGGGTTTGGCCATCATCGTATTGAAAGTTGTGGGCTTTCTAATGGCCATCACAAGATGGCATAAGACCGCCCTGACTTCTTCGCCATGTTGCGTTCTCTCCCAGGTGCCATTGATGATGGACGTGATACCCTCTGTTAGTCCAATGCCATTCTTAGCCAGTTCCTAGGGTCTGCTAGTATGACATTTTTCTTTCTTTTCTTTTTCTATTTCTTTTTTTTTTCTTTTTTTCTCTTCTTCTTTCCTTGCTTTCCTGTCTTGTCTTTTCTTGCTTTTCTTGTCTTTTTCTTCTCTTTGCTTGCCTTTTTCGTCTTGTTTCGTTTTTTCTTCTCTTTTCTTTCCTTTCCTTTAGCTTCTTTTCTATTCTTTGTTTCTTTTTCTCCAATTGACTTATGCCTGTCGTGCGTATGCGTAGTGATAGATACTACGTGTAATATATACGTGGTAGTCTTTCTTGGGTGGCAATCGGAATATTTGGTTTCTCCAGGCGTGAGTAGTGAGACGTATGTACCGGCCTGGACCTGGCACATCGTAGACTGACTCCCGATTTCACTTTTATATGTTTCTGGTGGAGGCATGAATTGCGTCAGCTGTGATATATGCGTGTACCACCTTGGGTTGTGTGTTTTTCCCTGGGGTATTCCTCAGCTCCAGAGTGACTGGAACCTGTCCTGTGACCACGGACTTGATTATGCGAGTTAATGTGAGAACAACAACAACAACAACAAGTGTAGATTTTTCCAACTCACTGTTCACTGTACCGACATCCGACAGTTGCTTCCATTCTTGCTTGGGGTTTACCAAGGTCGACGGGCCAGTTAGAAACCAACCAGAACCAGGGCGCAAACAGTGGCTCACCTCCAACATTTCAGCTACCGGAGGAACACGAGGAAGAGTTCTCGAGGCCTCTCGATCTTTCACTGCGCACCGCCGCTGCTGAGCGAAGTAAACGCTGGCACCGCCAAGGCTCACGTCTTCTTCACCCTGCATTTTCGCCTCTTGATCCGTTGCACGGTTGCTTTTGGGGGTGCGGTCGTCGGAACCAGACGTAACTTCGGTTATTGTGTTTTTAGGCACAGTCAGCGAATGGGGAGTGGAGCTGGCCTCCGAAGCGGGCGAGACCGGGTGTTTGACCGATGCGAAATGGTCCCGATTTGTCGACATATCGTCGTTGGATACGCTGTCGATGGCGGTGCCGCCTTTTTTGGGGTTTTTCTCCAAAACGGATTGGGCCTGCTTCGGGGCAGACAGCCTAACGACTAGAGGTGCGGGTTTGGGCGCTGCCTTGGGCACATCGGCGGAGGTGTTGGCAGGGCGGGTTCCGCGCAGTGCAGGGGATGCTTGCTTGACAGGCGGCTGGGGTTTCGCAGTGTGGGCGTTACCTTGGGTTGAGCTGTCATCGCTGAGTAGGACTGCCTCAGCCTCATACGCTGAGGAATGTTTTTCCTGCTTTCGAGCTTTGGCCGCCTGTGACCACACGGCGAGACGAAGAATAAGGCAGGTGTGAACCGTTAATAGAGGTGCCCGAGATGCGTGCAGCCGTGGCACAGTTTGGTACGTTTCTTCTCAGTGAACCCAATATTCCGACATATCCATGGGCTTCGTCCAACTAGGAAGGAGCGGAGCAAACTTGAGGACGTAAAACCCAGGCACTCGAACCTACCTCCGGCCCGTAAACAACGTCCGTGAGAGGCTCGGCAGCCGCAAGGTACTTGTAGTAGAAGGAGAGAACCTGGGTAGCAGGCGCCCCATGAACGTAGACAAATAGTAAGCGAGTACATAGAGTAGTGATTTAAGTGCGAGGTGGAGCTTACAGTGCAGTCAAATATATCGACAAAGACGCGAAGCCCCACAAGCGCACTTTCAAACTGAGATGAACATGCTACAAGGGATGGTAAGCACTACAACAGCCAATTGCCCAGGCTAACCAAAGTGGAGCCAATTCGAATGCTCGATGCATACCAGAGTGGACGTTTCAGCCAAGTTGCACCACCAACCCCGTTCACACGGCAACCGGCTTAAGTGGAAGTCGTTTGATGTGACCAAGAAGTATTTTTAACAGTGTAGATACACGGTTTCGTCTCATGCTGTCTTTTCACAACATCTGAAGTTGGATTGTTCACAAGCTAAGGATCGGAAAAGTAGTTCATATCTGTTGATCTATATGTGTACAGCGGATAAACCACGCGCCCACGACGACGTACGAAATCATTTTTCTGTGTACGCCCTCGACCTTGGTCCGGTGCGACAATGAATCGGCCGGTGTAACGACCACAAATCCGATGTCCATGCTTGCAGGTCTGTTTTTGATTCAGTAAACTCACGCGGACCACGGCGAATACTACGAGGAGGGAATTGAATATACCTGAGTGGGTGTTTTGCCCGGCACTTGCTTGCTGACCGTAGCCAGATCGATAAAATCTTCGCGATCCATGTCCATCCCCGGACGAGCCCAGCCATGCAACCTCCTTTTTGGCTCGTAGTCGTCTGCGAGAGCTTTCTCAAGTGCTCTAACCTACCGCAGGGTTGGGACCCGGGACATAAAGTATCGCAATGAGGTTCGGGGCAGACCGTGTTAGTCGTAGCGGTGAGTATCTCAAACGGCTGGACGTCTCACTAACAGCATGTTAACTTTGGAGCTGCCACCATGAAACATCATCCCCATTGACACGAAGGCAATCTCCTCGCCACGCACGAAAAAAAAAACTATCAAATAACTACTGACCTTAACAGTCCTTCGTTTGTCTGTTTTCCACAAACCATACTTTCTATGAAACAAGTTGCTGCCAAGGTTGGAACTCTGGCGAACTCTCGCATAACGTTTGATACTCTAGTAAGACGTCCGACCTTTTTCGGCTGATTGAGTCACGTGCCTAAGAATCCCAACATGTTATTCTTCTAACTAACAGACAGCCTGCTAGTGCGTAGAAAAGTGTAACGCTTTGTTAACACATGTAAATGATGGGCAAACTCGCACGCAAAACAGGACACCGTGCTCTGTTATCACACCTGTTTTAGAGCCCAGGGCTCAATGCTCTCCGGCGATCCCTGGTCGTTGTTGAGCATTTGCAGGGCTGGCTCGAAGTCATCCAGAACACATCTTGCCTTTACCAAAGCAGATAAAGCCTGTTCTTCACTCTGTTCTGGTCGGCGTGGGTGGAATAAATTAGTTTTCTAAAACATCAACGATTCTGCTGCTATCAAATTATGGCTCCCAAATGTTTCACAGCAGCAGTAGTGAGTAGCGCATGGCGGTTCCCGCCAATGTCAAGACGGTTCAACCAGAACTCGCGTAGTATGACATCGATAACTTGGATCTAATCAACGCTTTTGGCCTGAACCATCATAAAAAAAGGCAACGGTTTCCATAAGAAATACATGTATAAAATTTTACGCAGGAAATGTTTGGAAGTTATCGACACCCTTTATGAAACAAATTGTGAAGGGGAAACGACCCCCTCCTTGGCCGAATCTGTTGAGCTGGCCCAATGTAAAACGTAGCAAACAAAAGCTTCAGGTGCACTACCGTTGAGTGAAACTTGGATATCCATAGTGCGAATTACGAGGGTTAAGAGACAATCAATTCGCGACATCTGCGCGACGCATGTGGGTGATAGAAGACGCAGTGACTAGAGGGGATGGGGCTCGCCTGCACTCTTTGGATGGCAGACTTTGGAATGTCTGTTTGGGCCATTTCCGAACACGCGACTCTGACCAGTCCACAGGCCGCTCGTCCGGAAGAAATCGCCCATACTGCGTAGCTACCGGCAATGTCGGTGCTGCCCTCCTTGTCGCCCCTGGTGTTATTTTTCTCGCCACCTAGCCTCACGTGGACGGCAACGCCAGGTCGCGCCTGCTTGGCCTCCACGACCCCCTTGGCCGCGTGAAGGTAACCAGCCAACATGCCGCGGGATTGCGGGTCCCAGTCTTGGATGCTGCGCCAAACCTAAAAATATCCCGAGGTTTCGATGAATATGCGGTCGAGGGGGTTCGGCGTGGTTGGGACACATTAGCGCGCTCAAGTGCCGTAGAACACACAGTGACAAGGTCTTCATATGTGCTCCGATATCCTGTGGGTACGAACACAGATTAAATAGTTATACTGTCCAGGGTTCTCGTCATCGGGATTTATAACTGGATAACGATACGTTGACGTAGAGCAATAGGGCGGAAAACACATAAACGGTAATTGAAAATGTTGGTTTTCACGTTGAGCGTTACGGAGGTAAACGGCTGAACCGATCAAGTTGTAGTCGTTCGGCGGGAAACGGTTATTAAGTTGTTAAGCGCTGCGGTTAATTGTGAACAAGCATATTAATAGGTGACAGTGCTACGGTGTGGATAACTTCGCCCGTTGTAATCTAAAAGCAGTTCGGCGAAAACTGAAAAGCAATATATTGGGAGGTAAACCGTAGACAAATCTGTTTCCGGTGGTTTGCAGGAGTAATGTTGCCGAAGAACACGCACCAATCTCCACCATTGTGCGGGTACAGCCCGTGGTTAGCTGGCGACGGCCACAAATACAGGGGAACCGCCGGCGACAAAAGCAGCCACACACGTCGGAGTGCATCCCTCGTGTATTCCCCCGAAACGATCCAGTTCTGCCCTTCCCCCACTTTGCTCCGGCTAGTAAAATAGATACAAAGTGCTGGTACTGTCTACTGCACCATCAAACGTGATCAACAGAAGGCAGGCTAAATTAACGGTGGTAAACGCGTCGATAAGCTCGAGAGCTCCAGAAAACAAAGAAACAATATCGAAAGCACAGGAAAGAAAAACACCGAGATACGTATTAAACAATATCTACCCTATACAACATGTAGACCCTCGTGCTACACAAGGTATTCTCGAAGAACATGCCAATTCACTGTTTGCGTGCAGCTTCGACCCCCAATACTCGAGTGTGAAATGCACGTTTTTCACACGCCTATTCACCGAGCCACACGAGCACGCTACGAAGCTGTTTTGGCGGAAACAACTTGATGTATAGTCTATGGTATGTCTAACGTAGACCCCAGCTATTATTTTGCTGGAAACGCAATACCCCGGCAGCAAAAGGCCAAAATCGGTGTTTGTTGTTTCCACCGAAGGCTTTTCAGCCGCAATGTCCACTCATTTAGTGCCGGGTGTAACAAAATATTGTAATCCCGGGCTTTTACCACGACATTTACCTGGCATCTTCGACACGAAACAAGCCAAGCCCACGCGGGTGCCCGAGGGATTCATCTGCTTCCCGAAACTAGCCGATGAAGGCATAGCGTAAGTTCTTGTGTCGACCAGCTCGAACATTTACCGTAGGACTTGGCTTCGTTACAGGGGTACATCCATTGTAACTACTGGACATGGAGCCACCCGCGCGAGTGACTGTCTACCTCGCTGAAGAAAAGACTTCTGGCGGTTCGCTTGGGACAGCAGTGTAGCTAATCGTTTCGTTTCGGATTCACACCTTAAAGCTGAAAATAAATTAACAAACGAGAAGAGACAAAAAAAAGTTCTAAACATGGATCCCTTACCACAGCTTTGTTCCTATTAATAGGCAGTTTTGACGCCTAGGGCACACCTCACAATTTAAGGATCCTTTCAAAGGACAGCTGCACAACAAGGAACAGAACGCGTTATCGTCACCCACCATTTTTGCGCCAGGTCCGTTGCGTGGTTGTTTCCTTTCGTCCACCGTTAGCAGGTCGTCTATGTCAGCCTGATATTCCTTTCCCACCGGAGTACGCAAAAGGGGATAGTCTGACCGGCGTGCTGCTTGTGTTGTCTTGGCTGCACCACTCCGCTTCCTCTTTGCCGGTGTTGAAAGCTGAGCAGAGGCCTTGCCAGTATCCTCCGTCGAGGCAATGAGAGGGAGTGCTGGGGTAGACTTCGGCCTCAACCCCATCGACATGCGTGTCCTAACAGGACGCACTAATTTGACCTGCACAGACGACTTCGCTATAGCAAGAGGAGGGGCCTCACTTAGTTGAGAGGTCAAAGGCGATTCTGTCATGGGCGGCATGGCCAAGCGTCGAGGGCGGGCCGAAAGCGGCCCTCGACGCTTGCTGGACGACGCACGTCGGCGTCTTTGGAACAAGGGGGCCGAAGTTGAGGGAGAGGAGCAGACGTTGGCTTGGCAGCACTCTTCTACCGTAGATTCGGAGCAATCGTCCACTTGTGATTCGGAAATGTCCTCCACTTTTGCTTTAGTGGAATTGACCAATTTTGCCTCCGAGCAAACCACCACTTTTTCATTGGAGGATTCTTCCATTATCGGCTCGGAGTATTCCTTCACTTGTTCTTTAGATAAATGGTCCGCTTGTCCTTTGCGGGACTCTTTCACCTCGGAAATATCTGCCAGCACGGCATCAGAACCCGGCGGTTGCTGAGACTTGCGCTGACGAGACGACTTTCTGGGCTTGAAGCTTTCGCTGACGGAGAGGTTTGCTCTTGAAATTTTGGATGAATCGGGGTCCATGGCATCGTCGTCATCGTCCTCCCCCTCGTTCCATTCGCCGTCCTCAGAGTTAGGGGGTTCTTCAGTCCCACTGTCATCAGACATTGCAATATCCATCCCTGGTGGACTTATCGGTCTCTCCGCTTTGTTCAACGATGGCTTCACGATGTCGATCCCAAGCCCTGCCCCACACATTCGCTGGTAGGCTCCCCGCTTTGGCAGCAACCACCCGTTGCTTTTCGGGATTGGCTTCCCACTCTTGGCAGCTTCTCGTTCTTGGTCCGCCCTTGAGGCGAGGGCAACCGCATTCGCTTGCCTGACTCTTGCGCGCTTGAGGATGGGGTCAGCGCCTTCCAGAGGAGAGAAATTGCCAGACTTGTCACTAAATGCGTGTGTAAGACGCGGCCCCATCTTGCCCTTCCACCCTGGATATACTGCCGTCGTCGTGCTGGTGCTCACACATAACGTGATGGGCTTCACGATAGCACGAACGTCGAGATCCCTCACTCGTTCAGTTAGGAAAACCTCGTCAGATTCGTGTTGATCCTTGTTCAATGACGTCTTGCTCCCGGTCGCGCTGTAGTCGTCCGCAGAGGCTTGACGACTCTTTTGCAGCCACGGCAAAGTGTCTGCAGGAAGGTCTGAAGCCTGTACCAGCCAGCGTGCCCTAAACTTGAATACGCCCGTGAACGTATCTTCCCACATTGACAAAACCTGTATGACAAAACGTAAAATGTTCAGGTACATCGTAAATCCCGTGTCGACATATGATTGTGTCAGTAAGGCTATGGCAAGACTCTCGTCAACATGTTGCCGAGAAAGGAATTTTCAAACGAAATCCGTTTCGCTCGAATTTAGAAAAGTGGTACGGATAAGCAGGAATACTGAGACGTTTTGCCCGTTACTCCCCTTCTCTAGATTCAACCTCTCACGGGAACGTGATTTATCTCTCCGTACTTTTGTCGTCTATGTCAGCTTCAATTTATAAGCCACCCAGTAAAAAAGAAACATCGCACGTTCGGTGAAATGCAATTCATCATTGGTGTCGTATGATAGCCATGGTACCAAGCTCCGCCGCGCACAACAACTGCTTCGTCGATTTTTGCACATGTTCTGACTTTCGATGATGATGGCTGGGCACTTTGGTATGTAACGAGAAACGACTTTGGCTCACCATGTTGCTGTACAGAGGAATTTAGCTGTGTGGTCGATGGTAAGCCGGGGCCAACGGCAGGCGTATCCATAAGGGGATCGCCCAGATGAAGTTTGTGGGGAAGCTGGCGAACTTTTTATCGTGACGTGAAGAATCCCAACGAGCAAGATACTGGCATGATTTTCGTCTGAAGTCCGCAACAATGGAAAGACGATGCGACAACGCGTTCGGATTCTTCTGCTCCCGGCGTTATCCCGTGCATTGGTATTGGCTGATCGGCTAACACGAAAAGACACAATACACTGACACCAAAAAAAAAAAATGTCATAGAAAAATACATGGTGACGTTCGCACGAGATGGAGACTGATCGCGACCCAGTAGAACTGCAGCGCAGTCGGTGTGGTTTATCTGCATTGCATTTTTCTTCCAGGACGTGAAAGCTCTCTTCTTTTCATTGAGTGCACCCGAATGGAATTTGGGAATTGAGATCGGTAAAATGTCGTCATGAATCACTACAAAAACAAGATAATATACCTAACCCTAATGCCAATTCAGTGGCGGGGCCAGTACGGTACCAGCCAGCTCATAAGAGAGTAACTCACAAGAAACCCAGCGTGAAAAAATGGGGAAAAAATGGAAAGCTATCAGCCTCGTCACGCCCGAAGTCTTATGAAAGTTGAGTCCTTGACCTGGAGTGCGAGCTGTTTACTGTACGGTGGAGACGGGTGCTTTGGTAGTCAAATGCACGTACAAGTAGTACATGGAGCACTAAACCAGTGGTAATCCTGTGTACGGAAATGCGTGTGTACTACTAGAAAACGATCTTATCGGGGGCCGACAGTAAGAAAGTGAAACACGAGAATATGTGCTTTCGCGAGCGCCCAGAACAAGAACATCAGCCTGAGTCCGATTTAAAGTTTCGCCTGAGAGGGCCGGTACTGTATACGGTGACTCTATGCCAAGAAATATCGGCCGCCTTACCTCGAGAGGCCGGCTGACACCTATCAAGGCGATTTCCCCCTTATTTAGGTATGGAAATTCTATGAATAAGGCGGTTCCAACCCCCCTCAGGGAATATTGCGTTCTTTGTTCTTGTACAAATACCGTGTGCTGCCGATCCAACCGATTGTGAAGAATGCTGCAAAAAGAGGAGCGGGGCTCGTGGTCGCACATGGCCACAGTACATTGTTCCAGCCGTAGAGCCACTCAACCCAACAAAAACGGGCATTGGTCGTTAAACTGTAGGCGCGCATGTGTTCTTTTCGCAGCAACAGTGGCAGGGACGTGATACTTATTTCACAGGGAGCAGGCATTGGTAGTCACGGCTACGCAGCTAATTAGGAGCACTCTCCTTATGCAATGACTTGTGTTTCGGGCTGGGGTTGCGCCGTTGGCGTTAGCGATAGGGAAGCTTAGCGTTTAAAAAAGGTGTTCGTGTTCCACGTAAGATGCCACCCTTCTCTTAGATACCACCCCAGCACAGCACAGCACAGGAACCACCACTGGTGATATCGAAGAACAAAAAAAAAAAGTGAAGCATTTCCAGTATCCCCTGGCACATGCCCAAAAGGGTCAGAACGAGCCAACTACCTCGAATTGCGGTACCCACCCCCTTGCTATCGCCCTAATCTACTGCCTCGGGCGGTGGGCGTCTTGCACAAATCCAACCCATTGTATAATTATCACCCCCCTCGATATCACCATGCATCCGGACGAGAAACCACCCCTGGTGGTAAATATTGTAAAACGCAAGAGTAGACCATGTCCTTTGTCAGCTGCGTTCTTTAGATACCACCCGACCACGCGGGTAGTAAAAGTATGGTATGCTGATGCCTGACTACTATGTGAGTCGACGAGGGGAGAAAGGGATCAAATCTTCTCGACACACGAAAGAAGGCATCCACCGTAGTGCGGAGAAGAGCTTTCTTAGTGACCCTGGGTCTGAAACATACCTAGGAAGCGAGGAAGATAAATACAAAACGCAAATAGAGTAAATTTGATAGGATGGGCACAAAACAAACAGCGGCTGTGTTTGTTATTGATTATGGATTAGTGTACCTGGTAATGACCTGTGTGCGTAGTCTATAGATATTGCGCAATATATCCCACGAAGAACGTTTTTAACGTTCGTGTCGACAACAGTCCTAGACTAGCGAGAAACGCATGCATAGGACGTTTTTCACCTGAGCAGTGCTAGAGTAGTGATAGGACATCACCCGCAGCCACATCCACAACACGCGTGCACCGAAGAGTATCACAATGAGCGCGAAGGGCACAGCCGCCTGGCGTACAGCCTACTCGATAACGGCTGCTAACATTATCGGGCTGTCAGGTTTTGGTTAATTTTTGAAAAAAATGTTGAAAGAGGGGTAATAACGAGCGTATGTAAGTGAACGGCACAGCCTTAGGAAATTTCTTTGAAGGATAGTTTCGTCCGTCGTAATGATGCTTATTGTTGTACCAGCTGTTGAATTTATTGTTTTTCATGCATTCGTTTGACAAAATTTCTCACGTGGCTCTTGCCTATAAGGGGGGGGGGCGAAAGTGTACACGGCTATCATTGTCCATTAAATCCAGAATGACCACGTACCGTTGTACAACAGCATCAAAATATATATTATAAAAATTTAAATACACTCCAGCGGTGAGATCGAATATTTTGTCGCAACTCATCTTTGCAAGCTGTGTGTGATACTCCGATCGATCCGAAGATGGATATGTAGCAATCCGAATATGGATAGCTCTTCATCGTTGTTTACGCAGATGAAGGGGTGAAGTCCATTCGAAAAACAACAGTGCCGTGCCCCATGCAGTGGCTAAAAAGACCTGCAGCATGTGCTCACTTGTAGGTTTTGAAAGGGGATCAGCCGTGCAACATCGCAAAGCTGCCCAACTAATAATAATATGTATAGTCTAGACTACCGGGTTTTGCATATGTTTAGACTAAACTATCTAAATAAAAAATACGCACTTTGTATTTGCGGTATGCTGTTCTCCGGCGGCCGAAGTTTTCCCATGGCTTCCGGCGACGGGATAAGCAGGGGGCCCGCTGGTACACTACGGCCCCGGTCGACCTCCGCGGCGTGTGCTATGAGCATCCAGAGAAACTGAGCTGGCTCTTCTAGCAAGAGGCCGCGTTCCGCTTTCCCGAGCCGAGTGGGTCCTGCATGGCACACCCAACAAGTGTTTCATATTTTGGCATTTTCAAATGGCTCGTTCCGCTCTCACTTTCTCAGCCGCCCGCTTCGCTGTACAACAGGGTCCATCTTGTGTTTCACCGTCTCAACAGCGACAGTGTTGTGCACCTTGCACCTGAGGGATAGTCGCACCGGGAAAGACCCACATGACAAGGTCGGACTGTCGCCTGTCTTGCTCTGCAGTCCAACATCGCTCGCTGTCTAATTGCGCAGCTGGCACAAAGCACAGCTCAAACTGTGTGTTCTTTCAATATCCTGGCTGTCTCCAAATGATTCCGTTTATAGGAACATTCCAGGGCGGAATAACCCCCAGGTACAAATAACAGCCCTGTTGAGCGGTCTGCAGTAAGCCTAAAAAACTCGCTTTTCGAGCGGTCTGCTGAAATATCTCTTCAGTGTCGTGTGGTCACTACTGTATTTCAGAGGTCGCGTTCCGCTTTCCTGAGCCTAGTGGGTGCATGGAAAACCCAACAAGTGTTTCATATTTTGGCGTTTTCAAATAGCTCGTTCTGTTCTCACTTTCTCAACCGCCCGTTTCGCTGTACAACAGCGTCCATCTTGTGTTTCACCGTCTCAACAGCGACAGTGTTGTGCACCTTGCACCTGAGGGATAGTCGTACCGGGAAAGACCCACATGACAAGGTGGGACTGTCGCCTGTCTTGCTCTGCACACCAACATCGCTCGCTGTCTAATTGCGCAGCTGGCACAAGGCAGAGCTCAAACTGTGTGTGCTTTCGATAGCCTGGCTGTCTCCAAATGATTCCGTTTATAGGAACTTTCCAGGGTTGAATAACCTCCAAGTACAAAAGACCAGGGTAGTCCTCGGTACCGTTTTTTTTTACGGTACCAGATCGGACGGTAATTGCGAAATGACGGTACTTTTCAAACGGTTGACGGTATTTCGATTTCTCACGGTACCACTTTTGGCGGTACACGGTATCGCCGAATTTGACGGTACTTTTTCGGCGGTATCGAAAAGTGACGGTATTTTCTAGACCGTAGACGGTTTTTCGATATTTGACGGTACTTTTTTGGCGGTACTGCAAAACGACGGTACCGGTCCCGGTACTGCCAAATTTGACGGTACTGTTTGAGGGCACTGAAATATGACGGTTCCGCCACTGAGAAATACAGAATTACGAATGACGAAATACTTGACAGTACCTGCCGGGCGGCGATCAAGCATGCCGGCACCACCCCGCTGATGTTCCTGCATACCTATATAGAACGGACGGATAGAGGCTAGACTAATCGTCGAACCGTCAAGCTGATAACCTCACCAGCCTCACGCGAAACCACATTTAGACATTTAGCACCAAAATAAGACAATATAACAATACTACTACTGTAAACAATAAAACAATAAAACCTAAAACATGAAAACATTCAATGAAAACCATCACCCTACAATCTTTGACGGTTCTGAATATGACGGTTTTTCTAAACGGGAAACGGTACTTCGCTTATTTGACGGTACTTTTATGGCGGTGCTGCAAAATGACGGTACTTTTTAAACGGTTGACGGTTTTTCGATTTTTGACGGTACCGCCTTCGGCGGCACACGGTTTGCCCAAATATTTGACGGTATTCCGCCGAGTACCGGGACCGACGTACAGCACGGGAAAATTACCTCGGGAATTTTCCCGAGGACTACCCTGCAAAAGACAGCCCTCGAGCGGTCTGCAGTGAAACTAAAAACCTCGCCTTTCGAGCGGTCTGCTGAAATACGTCTTCAGTGTCGTGCGGTCACTACAACTGTATTTCCCGCGCACCTCATCCCGACAAACAGTTACTCTGTGTACTTGTCACCGTCTCTCGGCCCTAAATAGATCCTGGGAACACACACACCTCCAAACTGTGCACTTACTTGCTGCTGCCACAACACAAGGGTGGCCGCATCCTCTATACTTTGTCACAGCCACGGACGGTGTTTCTGTGTGTACGCGTATTATTTTTATGTATTTACTGTTTTATGTGTGAGTTGGGTGCCAGCTGTCATCGGAACACAAAACGATCTAGAGAGCGGCGTGCCCGTAGTATCCGGTCGTCCCGGTGGCGTATCAGGTTATCCTCGAGCCTGGTATAGGTCAGTTCGTGAGTTCGAGCCCCGCCGAGTGCATACTCGTAAAAATTAAGGAATTTTTTCTTATGCACAAATTGACATGCGAAAAGCG
The DNA here is from genome assembly GCA_012845835.1 of Undaria pinnatifida. Taxonomy (NCBI): domain Eukaryota; class Phaeophyceae; order Laminariales; family Alariaceae; genus Undaria; species Undaria pinnatifida. Next base: position 13,522,141 of record JABAKD010000028.1, read on the forward strand.
TGAGAGCGTGAGTTAGCAACACTCGATGAAAAATCGACGGGCAGAGGGACTGCTCAACCCAATGCGCGATAAAAATTAAACGCAAGAACCGGGGGGGAAAAGGGACGGCGCCTGTGACCACGGCTTGTCCAGAAGCTGGAAAGTAGAAGTGTGAGAAAGAAGAAAAATAAAATAGCCGCTAAGGCTGACCTTTAACCGCGCAACCACAAAAATAGTACACGGCAGCATGCTGCAGCAATACATTGTTGCTGTTGTTGTTCTCACATTAACTAGCATAATCAAGTTCGTGGTCACAGGCAGGCTTCAGTCACTCTGGAGCTGAATACCCAAGGCAAAACACAAACAAATCAGAAGCGGTACACGCAGATATCACAGCTGATGCAATCCATGCCTCCGCCAGAAACATAAAAGAAAAGTGAAAATCGGAAGTCAGCTTACGAGGTGCCAGGTCCATACTGATGCATGCGTCCCAGTACTCGCGCCTGGAAACACCGATAATAACGCTTGCCACCCAGGAAAGACTACCACGTAAATATTGCACGTATAACCTATCACTACGCATACGCATGTCAGACGCAAGTCCATTGGACAAAAGAAACAAAGAAAACATATCAGAGAAAAGAATGGAAAGAAAAGAATAAAAATAAGCGAAAGAGGAGAGAAGAAAAAAGAACATTACAACACCTGCACAACGGCAGCCGCGATTCAAGCTCTTGCTTTCGTGCTACGAAGTAGTAGTAGTCACGGTGTCATTTTGGGGTAGTGCAGAAACAAATAAAAGAAGAGAAAAGAAAAGAAAGGAAAGGAAAGAAGAGAAAAGAAGGCGAAAAAGAAAAGGAAAGAAAGGAACAATATTCAGCACCGGTACAAAGGCAGCCGCGCCTCAAGCTCTTGCTTTCGTGCTATTAATAGTAGACACGGAGTAATTTTGGGGTAGTGCACAGCAGAGAGATCAAAGGCGACAACATTTTCTCGTTCAATGCAGCAACCATCGAGTCACATAAATAAAAGGTATGCCACGCATACAGCACCAGCACCTATGTAAAATCGAGCCGTCCGTGTTCCCTCTTTTCGACTTGCGACGCCCCCGCGATACCACGTCAACCACACGTCGAAAGGAAGGCAGACTTGCACCTAGTTGATCTCACAGCTGGAGGGTTTTTCATTTTTTATAGAGATTGATTTAATATCATAGACTATATTGCCGCAATAGCTACAAGAGAAATAACCGAGTCAGGACTTTTAGATGGCTTTACTACCATCGATACATATAGCGCGATATTACGCATCTCGCTCGACTGTGATTTAGGGCATCGCGAGCAACAGAGACAACGTCACACGCTTGGATTTGTCGTCGCAATCGGCCATGGACCTTGTGCGGATAAATGCAAGGCCATTGCGGGGATGGTCAGTCACGGATTGCCCGTTTCCTGGCCTGCTCGCATAAGAACCGTTTAATGTATACGCCAGTTTATAACGATACTTGAAACGGTAGTCATATTTGTGGACAAACTGGTACGTGTATCTGAAGCCATTATTTTCGAATCGCCTCCGTAGCAGAACGAGGCATGTTCCCAGAAAAGTGTACTGGTTTCCTCAAGTTTTCTTGAACAAGCTGTTAATAACAATTCGCTCGCAAACTTTCCTATTCGATATTTACTATAACGCAGCTGTATAATAGGTCAGCTACGAATAGCCGGCCAGAACACAGAAAACGCATTTGTTTTGTTAAGCAATCTGCTATCTGCCCTGACGCCATCACTACCAGCCTGATGCTACTTGTACGATTACATCTGGCATAGCTCAGTACTCCGTGTTGGTGATTGTTGCGTCATGTACCGAGCTTTAGACTAGTTACATACTATATTCTTGTGTACGAGGGGTACTTCCGTGGATACCGGTACGTATCGAACTGACTGTGTTAACCAGCATCGACAGATGGCCACCGATGTGGTAACGTTCCACAAATGTCGTTGTTTGTGCAGCAGTGGTCGCCCAGTGGTCAGTAGTTGGATACCATTTCATGTAGCAAATTAGCAGTAGATACCTTCCATGAGCGGGGCTCCCATAAACTTTGCCTTGGGTGGATACGTTGGTACTGGGGAATATAGTCTAGTCTACATCCTTTGCCCTTTTGTAAGTTGCGGATCAATTGCGCGGGCGGGCCAAACGAAGACACAGCCACCGCTGATGTCCAGGGCACACGCCAATACAACTATCCCAAACAATCTCCCGCGAGTGTAGCGCTAGATAGGTATGTAGATCTGCACGAGTGCGATGTGTTCCCCTGCGAGGACCAACTTTGACTGTCAGAGTCATTGCCGCCAGAATTGATATCTTCAGCGTAGGCCGTAACTCCGTAGGTACATGATGAACGTGCGTGTCGTCTGAGATTAAGGGCGACACTGATGTTCGTGGCTGCTGGAAAAAGCTACAAACTCCGGTGAAGTCAAATGTCCCGGTGTTAGATCTTTCATCGTTGCTTCGTGTTTTCGAGCACGCGTTGGCGTTTTTATTGCTGCTGGGAGAACACCGATATGAAAATTTCAACCACTGTTCATCGCTTTCGTTGCTTTTTTTCTATTTTTGGCGATGAGGCATCTCACGGTAGGGTTTGCACCCAAAAGTCCCCGAGTTCCTCACATGGGGAACTCAATATCTCACCCAAAAAATGACTTCAAAGGCATTCGTTCGCAAAACCCGACCAAGCTTCTATGCCTTAGTCCACAAAATAAAGTACTCGTGAAAATACTTCATTGGCCGGCAGTTCCTGCACATGAGGAACTCAATCGCCCAGGGACATTTTGGCGCAGAAAATGCAACCCCTACCGTGGGATGACTCCGATGTACGAGAATAATCGAAACACTAAAAATAACAGCGAGTAAACAGGATAACCAAATTTTTGTCGGATCTAACTGTCTCCTAAATGACGAAAGTGCCTGGTAGAACTTTACGTTCGGAAGTAACGGCAACTTGTATATATCTATCGCCTTCTACCGATTGTTGTGTTCTGCGTGATTGCGTACATCCTACTCCTGCATTTCGTACGCTTCATGTATCGTTGAAACAGCTTGTTACAATAAAACTATATGGCCGATCCGCCATTGGGGCGGAGAGCGGCCGACTCTAACCTAAATCAATAGTAAGACGAACCTAGTATTATATCCAAGATACCACGTGGATACATATGCATTTGATTCTCACGGCCTGTAGATTGGCTGTATTTGAGGGCGGTATCTTGTACACAATCCTTGGTACAGGATAGAAGACGAGGAGGGGAGGCAACGTTTTCGTGACACAAAGTAGTTTTGATTTTTGGTTTACTACATATTATCATACACAGCTTGCAAAGATGAGTTTCGACAAAATATCCGATCTCACAGCTAGCTGGAGTGAATTTTAATTATTATAATATTGTATTTCTGCTGTAGTGGGTAAGACATTGGATACAACGAACATAATGAAGGAATCCTAGATATGTACGTCATTTGAGCACTCATATTCTGCTCTTCTTAGTCAATTCTTACACAGTTAGATTTGCCAGCCGAAAACAGCTTTTTGCAACTGAAGCCCACATACATCGGGTTTTCTTACAACGTCGAAAAAGAGCTTTCTCGACTGAGCCTTTTTCAACTGAGTTTTCCGACTACCAAATCCGGTTGAAAAGGTCGCGGTTGTCGACCGCATCTGTCAGTCTGAACAAGGCAGTTAAAAATATTTACACGTGCATCTGTTTTTTTAGCCCAACGCATCGTCCACCCCACCACTAAACATACACCCGCACGCCGACACCCATACCAGGTACCAAACAAAAGTATAATATGACAGCGCCGACGCTGGCTAGGCTGCTAACACTGATGCTGCTTCTCGTCGCAAGTCAAAGTGGCGCACTCCTAGCTCCGCTGGCCTGCAGCGTATATTAAAGAGCGCAGTATCTAGCTCTATGCCATTTTGCCAGCAACGGCTACATCTGTTGTAGCTTTGGCGGCTCTCGACTAAGTGCGACGCCGCAACCGTAGCTTTGGCGCCTTTCGGCTATGTCCAACGCCACCAACCCGCTTGGACGAGGGTTCATCGCGCGCGACGCTCGCGTTGCTCGCAGGGAACGCACACGAAGCACAGGCACAAGGTTTCCAACCGATTTTCGACGACCATAAAACACAGTACTCCCCCACACCAACATCCCCAAAAAACAGAAATTATGCAATCGACTCCACGGACGATAACAAGGAGGCCCAGAACAATCCAGTCGAGAAAAAGTCCGGTCGAACAGGGCCGTTTTTGAAATTTTCAGAATCCGACCGTGTAAGACTTGGCCACTAAGGTTTGGAAATATAGAACAGCGACGATGGAAGAAGCCGCACAGTAAGAAGTCCAGCCCTGCGTCAGCCACATCGGGACGTTGGTATCGGCGATTGTAATAGTAAGCTAGTAGAGTCTAGTCTAATAGGCTGGCATACATATTTCGATCCACGAGAAAAATTTCAAACTTTACAAAGATAAAACGAAGGAAGCGTGAGAAAATGGATAATCAGGAGAGAGGTTACATGTGTGGGGGGTCTATTTCTCCGTGTTTATTCATGTACAACGTACCTGGTATGGTACGTGTATGTGGTGGCAAATGTTTCTAAACGCCAGTCGGCGTTTTTGTCCTTACCAACGTGGGCGTGCGAGTTCTTGCCAAAAACCGCTTCGTCCCTTCATCACTTTGTCCCTTCGTTTTCTTTTTCACTTTTGCGTTGCCCTTTGTAATTCGTTTCGGGAACCCATGGGGGTTATTGATGCGGTGATGCTGGTATAGGAGCGGCCATCGTAGATAAAGTAGTAAGTAGAGAACAAACCAGGCTGGATCAATGCCTCTTACCTAGTTGCTATTCATAATTGCATTCGGAGTGCGACGCCAGCTGGGATAGCGCCATCTGCTTCTGGTTTGCCGTGTTGTTTACTTTTTTTCAAGTAGGTTCGCTTTTGCATTGGGTGCGGGAGCTATGACGACGTTATGAGCACCACACTGCTGCTGCCCACTGCCGTCAGAAACAGTGCGCAGACGATACACGATACACCATGTTTGTGGCAATGTCCCTACTCTGCGCGTCCGGACCCTAACACGGTTGCTGCCCCTGGCGTTGGTGGAGTGGTGTCATCTGGCTTTATTGCTAGTTTTGCTTTGTTTTCTTTTTATTCGTCCCGTCGTTGTTCCCTCTCTCTTCCCCGTTATTATAAGAATTAAAATACACTCCAGCTGTGAGATCGAACACTTTGTCGAAACTCATCTTTGCAAGCTGTATGTGATCCTCCGATGGGGCGTAATATGGGTTGTGTGTCCTCATTAAGGATGTAGGTCGGCGGTGAATCCCCTTGCAACTACAGTGTAGCTATCAGGATCAGCAGGGTGATGTTAGTCAGTCTGAGTGCGGAAACTATAAAACCCGTTTCTGAGGGGACAAAATCTGACAGCTGCGGAAGGACATGCATCAGTTTATCAAGTGAATTCTTCTTTAATTCCAATAACCGGTAAGGGGAGGGCGGCGTTTTAAGGACGTGGGGGCCTCTGGTTTTGATCATAATGGAGCGGGGGTGGGGGGGGGACGGGTGGGGCAGGTTAATTTGTGCGTGGAAACTATAAATATTACGAGGGGATAGATCTGACGGTTTTGGAAAGAATGCACCATTTGTTTGAATCCACTTTCTTTTTCTTTTCTTTTTTTTTCTTTCTGCCAAGTATCGTGTGTGCTGACTTGCATATGCGCCTTGCCCTCGTGTTCATTGCGCGGTTGACCTTGCACGGACTGAATATATTGCTGTATTTGCCCGTCCCTTCTTTAGTTTGTGACAAAAGAGTTCGTCTCTCTTGCAGGCGTCAACACGGACACTGGTTGTACCGGTGGCAGATGGGTGGAAAGTTCAGTTTAGTGTGAACAACATGTACATATTTGAAGTTCATTTAAACCCTTAGAAAATAATTTTAAGACCATCGGCCAAAATAGGGTATGGCCGTTGCCGTTGTTGCCGAAATCAGGTATTATGCCATTTCAGTGACCGTGAAGACCCCAAGACGCCATCTGACTGGCCAACGCCGGCCACCATCCGACCATGGCCACATTTATGTCAGGTAGATCCAATTTTGGCTAGTCAACTCTAAAAGGTACCGGATTATAGTTACGCCCGTGTTCGCAAACGGCAGGGCCGTTCGACCATAACCGCCCACCACGCGGCACGATCCGAGTTCAATCCCCTCTCCTCCTGCGGACGAAGACGGACAAGAACCTTCTGCTCCATGCGTTATTATTGACCCAGGCTACGGTAGGGGGGTCCCCTTTTGGGCCTTTTATTTCAGTGGCTAGGGGTCACTCGCGCGAGTGACCCCTTTGTTCCTATGCAATCTTACGTTTTCATTATGTTTTACATTGACGAAATCAATCCGCAATGCAAAGGTGATCTAAGCTGCGCCAAACCAAGTGCCTAAACCATCTCCATCCGTAGGGTACAGAGCTACTCGTGCGAGTGGCTCAAACACACCAGTGAAAATGGGGGTACCCCCCCTACCGTAGCCTTGGTCTAATTCTCGGCTGTATTTGTACCATTTAACAAAGACTAAAACCTCATCATCTGCTGCGCCTACATATGGTACCAGGCAAAAGAGCATGCCTGCACATTCAGCAATTAGTTAGTTGTTGGTTGTTGCTGGACACAGCTGCAGCAGCCTACGCACATCAGTAGATCAGTGTGGGCCTGTTACGCACGTACCAGGTACACGCTTCCAATTTCACGTTGTTTTACTTTTGCGGGTGTACGACTGGCGTCAGCTATGATGTGCCACGCGTACACGTGCACCACTGTTGGGCTCTGTTTCTCTTTTAGCCAAGGACATGCTATTCCACTCCAGTGTAACTGGAGCCTGTCCTGTGACCACGGGCGGACATGTACATTTAGTCTATATATTCAGTGTATGGTTATTGCGCTAGTGAAAATAAGAACAACGATAACCACAACATGCTAGGTGCAAGGAGCCGACGCGCCTGCCGAGCTGGTGATCTAGGGCTGGCGGCTTTGGCCACTTGTGAATCAAGAACGCACCTATCCCGAGAATGTAGCACCTACCCCTAGCCTCCGGCCCAAGAGCACCAGCACGGCACGCGCCACGGCTCGTTGCATCTGGAATATGTACGTACGCACGCGTGTATCCATGGCTGCTGCTGCACGCAGTTGCTGTCCAGCCACAGCTATTACTAAGGGCTACAACAGCATCATACACGTACGTAAGTCCGATAAGCGGGTGATGGACTATCATATGTAGTCTAGACTAATGGTGCAGGTACAAGAATAACGCACAGACATCACCCAGATTGTTCATGCGGTTCTTGCCCGTCTTCGTCAGTAACAGGAGGCATTAACTCCGATTGTGCGTCGCGGCACATTGGGCCATTGTGGTCGAACAAACAAACCATTTTTCGGGCCGGGGCGTATGACAATCGGGACGTCGGTACTTTTAACGATCGAGTAGCAAAACCAGCTATACGGGGCAGACATGTGGCGATCGTCGGGCGGTGGCCGGTGTTGGCAAATGAGATGGCGTCCAGGGGTTGTTGTGATCACTACAACAGAAATATGCCCGATTTCAGCCACACGGGCATAAGGTACACCCGATTTTGGATGACTCCCGATTTCACTTTTATATGTTTCTGGTGGAGGCATGAATTGCGTCAGCTGTGATATATGCGTGTACCACCCTGGGTTGTGTGTGTGTTTTTTCCCTGGGGTATTCCTCAGCTCCAGAGTGACTGGATCCTGTCCTGTGATCACGGACTTGATTATGCGAGTTAATGTGAGAACAACAACAACATGAGACACTCTGGAAGTGCAAGCGATCCTTGTTTCCCAATACTCTATCCTCCTGCTGTACTTCTGTATAGTCTATATAGTCTACACAGACTAGACTATACTTCAAAGTATGGTTCTTTGCCTGAATCATTTAGTCTAGGCAGCTTCGTTTCATGTACCAGGTACAATAAAATGGATATTACATCGCAGATGTGTTACATCATGACATGTATATCATACGCGTACATAGCATACTGGGAACAGGTATAGTCTAGACTACGAGAGCTCTACGGGCATTCGTGGCGAATGAATGATAAAAGAAAAACACGCACATCGTCTTTGACTACGACATTGACCGTTCCTTCAGCCACCAATCTTTCAGCCATGAAGCAGAAGCTTCGGGAGGGAAAACACCACACATGCGACGCATTCAAGCGGCCTGCCGAGATGATGAGGTTTCGCCGTCGAGTACACGCTGTTAGACCGCCCATCAAACCACAAGACACACAAATCGCACCCCAATCTCGCCCAAATAAATAAAATCGCATTATCCATCACAGCCATTTTATCATCCTGATCGGTATAAATACGAAATTTCTCAAACTTGCTGCGCGACGTGAAGTGTTGACACTTAATTCACTGGGTTTTCGAGACAGAATCGCATGACAACAACCTACAACGATCGCGACCATGGCGCTGATGCATCGGGAAAAAGTGCATTCTACACCTTTTCAGGCTGTTCTTGCGATTGCAGGCGGGTGGTGGGAGAAGGGATCACTGTCAGTTTGTTGTGTGTTGCATGGCTCGTCGCTTGTTGTTGCGTTTTTAACAAATATTCGCGCCGGAAACGTATGGCCCAACGAACCTGAACTAAGGAGGTATGTTGCTGGGCAGTTTCCTGTGCCTGCTTGTTATCCATGATCTCGACCACATCGTTCACGTTCACTTGCTCGCCAGCACCCGCCAGCTCGACAGCCCCGTAATGTCGTTGACGTCCAAATGGAGACCGCCTAAGCTTGCTCTTAGGCGTCGGCACGGGTGGCCCCACCCATCTCGATCTGTGTCCTCGAGCGCTGAGGTTCATACTCACTCACTCGTATCGTTTGTCGGACCCTTCGAAGGGTCCACACTACTAGGTGGAAGAACCACGGTTTAGCTTGCCTCGGTGATGTTGACGATCGAGCAGCGGCGGGTAAATGAAACACTGCTAGGCTCCAAGGGCCGAGGAGCCGCCCTGCTGCAGTTGCCTCGCTGTGCGTGTTGTCGACCAGCGGCTGGTGTGCGACCCTGGTCCCTTTTGCCGCGTTCCGAGGCGGAAGAAACAAGTGATTTCCACATTCTTTACCTTTTCCTGTGTTGGCCAATCAGCTTCGGCCGAATGTCTCATCAATATCCGCCTAAAGATCCCAAATTTTGATTTTTCGTTATGATGATGTCGGCAGGGAAGTAAAGGAAACAACAAACTGGTGACTTCATCACAACGAAAAAGAACGAAACATAAAAATAAGGAAAGGCGGGATTCAATCATCATTATGATGATCCAGTGCTGTCTCATGCATGCGCGGGTCACGCTCACTCGCACTGACTGCTGTCAAACCGCGTCTGTTTCCCCTTCCTCCGATTATGAATAGACCCTCTTTTTTGCCTGGTACGATGGTCATGTTACGTGTCACGGCCAAAACGTTGTTTATGTGTGTATTGTTCGTCTTGCGTCACGGGCGTAATCCTGCTTCGCGCTTCGCAGCTACTTCATGCCGAATAATAGCATCCTGGTACAACAACTGTTACATACAGTAGTAGTCCTAGTAGTAGTGTAGTAGTAAGTAGTAGCAGTAGAAAGAGTAGTCGTAGTCGTAGTAGTGGTGTAGTAGTAATCGATTACCAAGCAAAAGGGTGTATATATTGATTGTGGTTATGTGAGGCGACATGTACTGTATTGTTGTCTCACATGAACTCTTGTCAATCATCTATTTATATAGACTAGTCTAGTCTTTAATACCAGGTAAGACCACACGCTAAAAATATCCTGAAATCAATCGCCACCAACAGGGTAGTAGTACATAGTTTAGCACCACCTGGATAATACTACACTGTAGAACTGGGAACTCTCTTCCTCCTCCTCCGCCTCCTCCTCCAACTCCACCTTCTTTTCTTCTCACCATCATCCTGCTTATTTTCGTCGTACACATTTCTTCTTCATTCTCCCTCCCGATAGTCTAAACATGATAATAGCAGCCGTGGTATAGCAGAGTAGTATCTCACAGATCCGGCTTCTGAAAAACACTCGATTCCCCCCACTGTCGCCGCCATACGTACTCTGTATTTGCAGATACGAACGCCATTCTTCGCGAGAAAGTTGCAGCATGTTGTTCCTTCTTCGTCGCCTGTGTGGAATCTTGCAGTTGGAATCTTGCATGCACTACCCGGCCTTCTGATAAGAACCATTAGTCTATTGCAAAAAAGGTATAATTAGTCTGGTCAACTCTCCATATATATAAATATAAGCACACGTTTTTCTTCTCAGGAATAGGCTTTCTTCTGAGCGGAATGAACCTGAACTACTACTGCTGACAACGAAAATCACGCCAAAGCTCTTCATCCAGATGCACGAAACATGTTAGCGTGCGCATAGGCATTGCGTGGAAGTTTTCAAAGATTTGTCTCGTTCGTTGAATTAATAAATGGGGGAAACACGAAAGCGGCAGTAATGACACCAATAATAGTAAAAATCTTGTCTTGCTTTTTGTTCGCCTGTTTCTCTCCTTGTTCCCTACACTGTTTTCCCCCCCGCCGGCTACCACAGCATTTAACTGTTCTCTTCAGCACGAATTACGTTGTTCTTCTTGCAGTCTTTCTGATCCTCTTTCATCTCATTGTTCAGCACTCCTGGGCATCCTGGACATTGGCTTTCTTGACATGCTTTATTAATTGTTCCTATTTTTTCAATTTCGTATGGTTTGATTTTTATTTTGTTGTGTTCGCGTATCCGGTACGCTGCTAGACTAGCATTTCACGTAGATGTTAAAAAACTGCATTCCCTTCATTTATTGCGGTTGTTTCACAACAACAGTAGCATTAATACTAGATTCGGCTTGTCTCACAAGACCGTCTGTGATATCTCTTGGATGATTAATCAACACGAAGACACTGGACACACTGATGGTGGTGTCGTTGGGTAAAGAAATGCCGGTTAAATATGTGAATGCAAGACACACATGGGCGGGCGAATATTCCACAATCTTGTCTTCTAGCCCACATACTCGTCTATCTACTACTACTACTACTACTACTACTACTACTACTACTACTACTACTGCTACTACTGCTACTACTGCGACTACTGCTATTACTACTACTACTACTACTACTACTACTACTACTGCTACTACTACTACTACTACTACTACTACTACTACTACTACTACTACTACTACTACTACTACTTATACTACTACTACTACTACTACTACTACTACTACCACTACTACTACTACTACTGCTACCACCACCAACACTACTACTACTACTACTACTTCCACTACTACTACTCCTACTCCTACTACTAATACTACTACTAGTACTACTACTACTACTACTACTACTACTACTACTACTATTATCTCTACTCCTACTCCTACTCCTACTACTACTACAACTGACTACTACTACTACTACACTACTACACTACTACTACTACTGCTACTACTACTAATATTTACTGTTCGCGCTGTCGTGTGGCGTATTACGTGCCACCCGAACGCCGACTCACCTTATTATTCCAGCACCAGCAAGCAGCCGGCTGCTCCTAAGGTGGGTAACCCACGCACCAGGCCATTGAACAGCGAGCTGCCTTGTAGTTTACGTACTATTATGTGGTGTTTATGCAACGCACGATTACGCAGTCTTCGGATGTGCGGCATCGGATGCCCCGGTGGTCCATAATAATAGTGGTTACCCTCGAATGCTACAAAATTAACCGCTAGTAGTGCTGTTAATAGATAAGTTTGTTCACGTGGGTCGGACTTTCGGTTTTGTTTGCAAAAACAAAAATTGGAACCATAGCTAGCTCCCGCGGCGAGGAGGGTAAGCGCAGCTCGACTCTAGCCGACGAGGGAAGGGGGTGTTGTACCCTTCTCGCCGCAATATGAAGGCACGCACCGTCGTAGTGGTGATGAGGGATAGTGGCGTTTTTAGTTACCCCGGTATTTAGTTACGCCTTGGGAAAAGAGGTGTTAAAAAGTGCAAAATATCACAGGAGGGACTTGAGAGGGATGATAAAAAATCATTGAAGTAAAATAATTAGCGCAAGGGTAAGTAACAGGGTTTTATATTTGTGGGGGATCTTTTTGCAACTGATTGGGGCCACTCGAGCGAGTAGTAGTGATCCCCATATTTCTTTGCGGTCGTGCTGTTTTTTGTTTGCGCCATACCTGGTGTATTATATGAAGCCGCCAATCGATGGTTAGCTACGCAGCGACAAACAAATACCAGATAGCCAAGTTATCTATAATAATCAGGGTAGTCCTCGGGAAAATTCCCGAGGTAATTTTCCCGTGCTGTACGTCGGTCCCGGTACTCGGCGGAATACCGTCATCTTTGGGCAAACCGTGTACCGCCGAAGGCGGTACCGTCAAAAATCGAAAAACCGTCAACCGTTTAAAAAGTACCGTCATTTTGCAGCACCGCCATAAAAGTACCGTCAAATAAGCGAAGTACCGTTTCCCGTTTAGAAAAACCGCCATATTCAGAACCGTCAAAGATTGTAGGGTGATGGTTTTCATTGAATGTTTTCATGTTTTAGGTTTTGTTGTTTTATTGTTTACTGTAGTAGTATTGTTTTATAGTCTTTTTTTTTGTGCTAAATGTCTAAATGTTGTTTCGCGTGAGGCTGGTGAGTTTGTCAGCTTGACGGTTCGACGATTAGTCTAGCCTCTATTCGTCCGTTCTATATAGGTATGCAGGAACATCAGCGGGGTGGTGCCGGCATGCTTCATCGCCGCCCGGCAGGTACTACTGTCAAGTATTTCGTCATTCGTAATTCTGTATTTCTCAGTGGCGGAACCGTCATATTTCAGTACCCTCAAAAAAGTACCGTCAAATTTGGCAGTACCGGGACCGGTACCGTCGTTTTGCAGTACCGCCAAAAAAGTACCGTCAAATATCGAAAAACCGTCTACCGTCTAGAAAATACCGTCACTTTTCGATACCGCCGAAAAAGTACCGTCAAATTCGGCGATACCGTGTACCGCCAAAAGTGGTACCGTGAGAAATCGAAATACCGTCAACCGTTTGAAAAGTACAGTCATTTCGCAATACCGTCCGATCTGGTACCGTAAAAAAAAACGGTACCGAGGACTACCCTGATAATAATAGACTATGTGTGTACATGTAAAATGTTATCTTCGTTTATTTTTGCTCGCGGCTCTCCGGCGGCCGAGGGTTTCTTCGCGTACTTTCGGCTGCGGGGCAAGATAGCCTGTCAAGCATGTCTGGATCTCGGCCGAGCTCTGTTGCGATGCTCGGCGAATTAAACGTCGTCTAGCTGGCTGTATTTGACAAGGGATTGCTTTGCGTCTCCCTGAGACGAGCAGGTCACTTGGAACACCCCAACATTTTTTACAGATTTTGATGTTTTCATGAATATTTACCCGGTACAAATATTTGTTTCTCGTTGTTTTGACCGTAAAATATTGCCCGATAACCTGCAACACTCAATTAACGTCAGTAGCAGCAACACATTGTCAGTAGTTGCAGCAACCGCCGGGACCAAGTTTACCTAAGCAACATCAGCACAACAGCAGCAGTAAGTAGCAGCAACATACAGCAGCAGCAGTAGTAGTAGTAGCAGCAGTACACATGTTGATCGGATTTGTGTGGGGTTTGGGGGCGCGCCGCCCTGGGCCGTCTCGGCCCCGGATCTCGACGTGCGTGCGTGGGCATGGGTGCAGACAAAAGTAAACCGGCCTGCGCTCTCCCGCCGCGCGAGCGGCCGCTCGTCGAGGCTAGAGCGAAGGCGTCTGTTGGCGTGGTTGACCTTGTGTGTTGATTTTTCTCTAGCGAGATAACTAGACGTGTCCGAACGTAATGACCGTTTTTACTTGAAAAAAAAAACATATTCTGGTATTGTATTTTCGTCCAGAGCGGTCCCAGCAGGAGGTCCTAGGAGCAGACTGGGAGGTAGAGGCCGGTGTTGAAATGAGCTCCACAGGGCACAGGTTCTCTCCGTGCGGGAGACGGGGCCCTCAGGGACACAGTGCGGGGGAATCTTGGAAGATAGCGCCAAGCGCGGCGAGGGTGGCATGCATCGCGATCGCGGCATGCACGCGAGTCTCGACCAAGCCACTTTTTTTTGGAGGACAGAGTGGAACCATGGGTAGGGTTCAACGACATGATTGGAACTCCTTATTAGCGATAGTCAAACCAGGATATATACACGGTGCTGTTGTGATCAAAATCCGATGCCATTCTGTCTCAGCGGTCCCCACGCCGCCAAGACGCCATCTGATTGGCTGGGTGGATCGGTTCTGGGTCTGTTGCTTTTGTGGTACACGTACACACATATCGTTCACCCATACATTCCTGGATAAATCCTACCACACGCGCGACACATACTTACGGAAATTGTTGTGGCAACCAAAATAATTATGTTGCACAACATCCAAGTGCGACTGACAGTCTCTGGTCAACCCTATCCATTACTACCAAGAGCAAACACATGTGACGTACAACATAGCAACGAGCACTATTTAATTCCACGTACAATACAACACGGCATTGTTGAGATACGGCCCGAAAGGCCTGTAGTTACCCGAATTTAAGATCATTTAGATGTATTTCGTATGATAAGATTGTCGTTTTATATTCGGGAAAGTTAGGAAGTAGATCAGAGACAACTGCCTCCGATCTCAGAAGCTATCCCGGGCTCTGGTGGAAACGAATAAAGCTACGTCTCTACGAAGGAAACGAAAGCGAGTACTCTCCGAGGACCTGCTCAATTATCAGACCTGCAGGGGGCACTCTGTGTCCCCACCTTTCATTTAAAATGTGGCGTCGACGGCAGAACCAAAAGGAAAAAATATTAAGGTGTGGGAGTGGGTTTTGAGGAGCGGCATGTTCGACTCATGGTCTAGTTCGTATAACCGGGATTTCCACGAATCTCCCATATTTCTGCATATATGCGACTTATCAGGGTGGGCTAGTGTTAAGATACGGCCTCGTAAGGCCATCAACTATCCAAATTTGAGATCATTTGGATGGGTTTGGTATGATAAGGTTGGCGTTATATATTCGGGAAAGTCAGGAAGTACATCGGAGACACGTGCCTCCGATCTCATGAGCTCTCCCAGGCTCTAGTGGAAACGATTAAAGCTACGTCCCTACGAAGGAAACGAAAGCGAGTACTCTCCGAGGACCTGCTCAATTGGCAGACCTGCAGGGGGCACTCTGTGTTCCCACCTTTAATTTAACAGCATCCCCTAGCCACTAACAATGCGTCCGCGGGCACATAATCAGTACAACGTGCAACCAAAGCTATCACCCCCTTCTTGCTGACTACTACTCATTATTTGGAGCAATGAATTAGCTCATGCCACACGTTTCCTCTCAGAAGAGCAGAAGGGTTTATCTACGCAAGTTCTGGTGACACTACGATAGGTGAAGACGTATGTGGGTAGGTTACCTGTGTCCCCCTTTTCGCCATGCGACCTCCTCGGGTATACACTGTTACCCGTATCCCGGAGATGAACCACGTTGTATGTGTTATATCGAAATGCAGAGTAAATTCGGGCGAGCGGCTCAAAGCTATCATAGTAGTAGTGGTAGTAGTATTAGTAGTGGTAGTAGTAGTAGTAGTAGTAGTAGTAGTGGTAGTAGTAGTAGTAGTAGCAGTAGTAGTAGTAATAGTAGTAGGAGTATAGTAGTGGTAGAAGTTGTAGTGGTGAAGAAGGGGGTATCCCCCTTCAAACAGTATATTATACATTGTCAACCTACGGCAAGCGAAGTATGACTAACGAATTAACGTAATTGAGCGCGTGTACACCAAGCGTTCCTTTCGAAGCGCAGACGATTCGCATTTGTTTCCCCCTCTCGTGCTCAATGACGGTGACAGTAAGTAGTGCATGACCACATCACCTCGCCTATTGTATTGAGCAATACGTATCTCTCTCTGAAAATTAGCGATGTCAGAAAATAATGGTAACTACATGATTGTACCTATCGATCGAAATATTCTATCTTTCGTTCCATGTCCAATAACCAATCATGAAGCTTCATCACTTTGTTATTAAACCTAAAGACTGGGTTGCATACCACATGTAAGATCAAACCTTCTAGAACAATTTTAAGCATTACCAGACAGGTGATATAAAGGGATGTCTTCTTGCTACAACCGTCAGGTTTGCCCCCTTTATGGATTTATAGTTTCCGCGCACATACTGAAAGCCACCCCCCCCCCCCCCCCCTCCCCCCCCGATCCCTCTTGTTCAAACGCCCCACCTAAAATCAAAATCTACCAGAGCAGTAAACACTACCAGCCAGCCCGCCCAGTTTGTTCAAACGCTTGAATATTCCAATCGAAATCGGCAAGGGTAATAAGCACTTCTACGTGATTGATGTCACGTCATGATCTTTCTCGCCATCTATGACGTAGCTTTCATTCATTCTCCCCCTCCCTCCCCTCCAACGCCCCCTCCTTCCCCATCACCCGCACGATCGCCTATACCTGGCACCACGCGCATAGCAAGCCCCTACATATATGATTGATACGCGCGATCGGAGTATCACACACAATCTTGCACAGATGAGTTTCGACCAAATCTTTAACCTCACAGCTGGAGTGTATTTTAATGTTATATATGTGACCTAAACCTCTGGAAACCCCTCCTCCCCCCGCCCGCCTTTTTCTTCTCCCCCGCTCTCTCTTGCGCAAACGCCCCACCTTACATCGAAATCCTCGAGAGTAATAAACAATTTTACGCAAAGGATAGAGCTATCCATGCCGCTGCTGCAATTCCCACACCACCCAGCCCCCACGCCCCTCCTTCCCCACCCCCGCACCATCACCTAGACCTATCATCACGCGTATAGCAACCCCCTACATATATGCGACCTAAAGCCCTTTGCCCCTCCCCCCCTCCCCCCCCCCCCCTCTGCCCCCCCCCACCACCTCGAAGACTCCACCTTCTATTCGCTGGTTGTACGACTTACAGGATATACATATGATATAGGTGCATTTCTTCCTAACCCGTCATTTTTATCCCTTTAAAGGATGTGCGGTTTCGACGCACAGATTGAGCTGCCCCGCCCGTCCCGCCGCCCCCACCCCCATGATAAACTTGTGCACGCTTTCCAAAACCGTCAAATTTATCCCCTTGAAGGATTTGTGGTTTACACGCACAAGTTGAGCTGCCCCGCGCACCCGCCTCCCCCTCCTCCCCCCCCACCCCCGCTACCTTTGATGAAATCCAGGCCCCTATGTCGTTAAAATATCCGCCCTCCCATCACCGGTTTTTCGACGTACAGGATTTACTTGATAAACTGATGCATGTCCTTCCACAGCTGTTAGATTCTGTCCCCTCAGAAACGGGTTTTACAGTTTCCGCGCACAGACTGAGTAACATCACCCTGTTGACCCTGATAGCTACGTATACTGAAGTTGCAAGGGGAGTCGCCGACCTATATCCTTAATGAGGACACACAACCCGTAATAATAGGCGCGATCGGAGTATCACACACAGCTTGCAACGATGAGTTTCGACAAAATATTCGATCTCACAACTGAAGGAGTGCATTTTTTTTTTCAACACACTAGCCATGTGCATGGTCATTCTATGGTTCAGGACGAGGGGTATTATATGGCTTAAAATACGCCTTTTTTATGACGACGGGTTGTACAATTCGACGCGTGCGAGTCGACGAGCTGAGTGATGAAAAGGCTTGATTATCCTCACGGTAAAAAGAAAGGCACGTAGTGTGGTAAGAAGTGGGGAGGAGGGCCCATATCTGATTTACCGTTGTGAGGGAGCGCGAGGAGGAAGAAGAGAATAGTTGCAAGGATACAAAATGGGACAGGAGAGAAATAAAGGAGGGAAAAAAATCTTTGAAACAAGTTGAGCCTCGGTTAAAACTCGATTCGTTCCAAAAGCTGCTCATTACTAAGACGCCTATATCCACGCCCCTTGGGATTTTCGTTTTGGTCGTTTGTGCACAAGAACACAGAGGGTTGCATTTATGCTCAAATCAGACACCCCCCGTAATTTATTGATTATTGCTTGATGATATGACGCTAGTGCCACGCCTGCATCAAATATCCCCGGGAGAAGAAGCGCTGGCCCGATTTTGCTTCAACCTGACGGAGGTGCCTGTGCGCGGCCGCACTAAACGATAAACACCATGCCGAGGAAAGACTGGCCATTTTTCTCCACCAGCACTGATTTATTAGCCGCAGCCTTTTCAAACCGACAGGCAGGTGACCGCCGGCGTACTCCCTAATTGTACCCACACGGGCGCGGCACGCGAAGCGTAGGACCAGTAGGGCGTGTGCAATCCGTGCTTCGAATGTATGGCTGGTTAGTAGCCATCCCCAAAGTGGTCGATCGTGTAGCCGGAGCCAAACCGACAGTTTCACAACCCACGGACGTCGCCAGTACCGCAGCAGCAACAAGCTGCGTTTCAAGATCCCAAACCGCCAGGGGCATCGCGGTGCGCGCCGCGTTAGAGAGAAGATAGGCATGCTACAAGCTGCATGGCGATGAATCGCACTTCGCTTATGTTTTTTCTACCTACCGTACCTACCCACCTTGTACCATGGAGCAAGCATGGAGGTAAAAGAAGAGCATAACATCAAACCATAATCAAGCGTGTATTTCCAGGGTGCCACCAATAACAAACACAATACCCTTCGTAACCACGCCCTGCTGTGGGGGATAAGGGTTCGTGTACGTATTAGGACATAACTAATCGTTTGTCGTCCCGCCGCCGGTATTCACAACTTGGTAGCCGGGTACGGGGGTTCGACAAGACGATGGCATGTCGGCCCACACGCTATACAAAGTCATCTCACATCTTGTCTTCTTGCCTTTTCTTTCTTCACTTGTCTTTTCTTTTCTTTCTTTTGCTTTTGCTTTTTCTTTTTTCCCTTTCTCCTCTTTTTTTTCCTTTCCTTTCTCTTCGTTTTTGTTCTTTGTTCACTTATTCCAATTGACTTGCGTCTGTCGCGAGTATGCGTAGTGATAGATACTACGTGTAATATATACGTGGTAGTCTTTCTCGGGTGGCAAGCGGTGTAGTCGTTTCTTCCAGGCGCGAGTAATGAGACGTGTGCACCAGGTATAGACCTGGCACATCGTAGACTGACTCCCGATTTCACTTTTATATATGTTTCTGGTGGAGGCATGACTTGCGTCAGCTGTGATATATGCGTGTACCACCGTTGGTTGTTGGTGTTTTTTCCCCTGGGGTATTCCTCAGCTCCAGAGTGACTGGAGCCTGTCCTGTGACCACGGACTTGATTATGCGAGTTAATGCGAGAACAACAACAACAATACACAACTAGACTACTGGACGAACCAAATTTTGGCGCGATTTTCGTGGTCAACAATTTCAGAATCGTACTCCTCCCAAAATCCAAATCTAGGAAAAGAATGTGGTGCTACAGGGAACCTCCTTCATAATAACTTAAAAACAAACCAGTAAAAAAAAAGGAGCTGTCAAATTTCTCATTGCCACGTACTCTTTATTAGGCGGAATATCTTGTGACTATATTTTCTCTGTCAGATAGCGGGTAGTATACTGGTAGAACTATTAGACTACAGCAGTAGGAAGAAAGAAGAAAACAAGATCAGGCTGGATTTGTTACTTTTCCTGCGGTTGGGCCTCTCTTTCTTAGTATTCCCAGTGAGTGGCTCGAAGTAGATCCGATTCCTATATTTTTTTTCGTTGACTCAGCAAGGCGTGCCCCGAAGCGTCGGAGCTTGGCTTCGATCCCTGGGCCCGGGCCTTGCTTATTATTATGTTGCTCCTGAGGGTCCCCGCCTGATTAAGTATGATATTCCTTGGAACTTTCGGCCCGTCCACTACTGACAATAATTCTGCTCTGCTTCTGAACTGCTCTAAGTGTGTAGTACCAACGCTGTCACCATTATTAGTAGGCGCAACGCTTTTATTTATGGACGCTGTTTGCTGCACTGCAAGCAGTAGATTGACCGGAAAAAAAAAAAAATCTTGACAGCCGGGCCGAGCTTGAAACCGCCAGGGGGAAAAAGGTGGGCCGAGACTCGGCCTAGGCCGAGTTGAACTAATGCGAAGTCAGGCGACTAACAGTAACTAACTACCTCTTATTTTACGTATCGAGTTAAAAAGAAAAACAGCGACCAGGGACCATATATGAATGTATGTGTGCAGATCTGACGGTGTGCCGTGCTGTGTTTGTGCGTTTGTTTAGTGGTTTTGTAACAACAGTAGTATGAAGTAGTAGTGGTAGTAGTAGTAGTGGTAGTAGTAGTGGTAGTAGAAGTAGCAGTAGTAGTAGTAGTGATTGTAGTAGTAGTAGTAGTAGTAGTAGTAGTAGTAGTAGTAGTAGTAGTAGTAGTATTGGTAGTAGTAGTAGCAGTAGTAGTAGTAGTAGTAGTAGTAGTAGTAGTAGTAGTAGTAGTAGCAATAGTATCAGTAGTAGTAGGAGGAGGAGGAGGAGTAGTAGTATTGGTAGTAGTAGTAGCAGTAGTAGTAGTAGTAGTAGTAGTAGTAGTAGTAGTGATTGTAGTAGTAGTAGTAGTAGTAGTAGCAGTAGTAGTAGTAGTAGTAGTAGTAGCAATAGTATTAGTAGTAGTAGTAGTAGTAGTAGTAGTAGTAGTAGTGGTAGTAGGAGGAGTAGTAGTATTGGTAGTAGTAGTAGCAGTAGTAGTAGTAGTAGTAGCAGTGATTGTAGTAGTAGTAGTAGTAGTAGTAGTAGCAGTAGTAGTAGTAGTAGTAGTAGTAGTAGTAGTAGCAATAGTATTAGTAGTAGTAATAGTAGTAGTAGGAGGAGGAGTAGTAGTATTGGTAGTAGTAGTAGCAGTAGTAGTAGTAGTAGTAGTAGTAGTAGTAGTAGTAGTAGTAGTAGTAGTAGTAGTAGTAGAATTTGCAATCCTGTTATCAGTAGCATCAGAATGCCAGGTACTTTGTCGGCACGAACACTCACAGCGTGTGTCGTGTGTCGACGTGTGGAAATAAAAGTGTTTTTAGGGAGCATAATAATTCAGGATATACACTATTCATACGCAGGAGGAGGAGGAGGTGTGTTGGACTACTAGCGGAGAGCGGGAACTCGCGAGCGAGCGGAACCTCGTGGGTAAAGAAAATATATTTTCAAAAATGAAAATACACTCCAGCTGTGAGATCGAAGATTTGGTCGAAAGTCATCATCGCAAGCTGTGTATGATACTCCGATCGCGCCTACTACGAGTTGTGTGTCCTCATTAAGGATATACGTCGGCGACTTCCCTTGCAACTACAGTGTAGCTATCAGGGTCAACAGGGTGGTGTTAGTCAGTCTGTGCGCGGAAACTACAAAACCCGTCTCTGAGGGGGACAAATCTTACAGGTTGGTGTGGAAGGAAAAGCATCCGTTTATCAAGTGGATCCTGTAAGTCGAGTATCCGGTGAGGGGAGGGCGGAGTTTTTAAGGACGTGGGGGCCTGATTTTGATTTAA
>JABAKD010000028.1:14160562-14513062 GCA_012845835.1 Undaria pinnatifida
GGGGTTTGCTATACGCGTGGTGATGTTCTAGGTGATGGTGATGGTGGTGGGAAAGGAGGGGTCGTTGGGGGCGGGGGGGGGTAGGAATTACAGCAGCGGCATGAACGGCTCTAAAAG
The DNA here is from genome assembly GCA_012845835.1 of Undaria pinnatifida. NCBI lineage: Eukaryota > Phaeophyceae > Laminariales > Alariaceae > Undaria > Undaria pinnatifida. Next base: position 14,160,680 of record JABAKD010000028.1, read on the forward strand.
GATGATGAGGCGATATCCAGGGCGTGTAAGTGTTCATTATTCTGGCGGATTTCGATACTATCAATAGGTGGGGCGTTTGAGCAAGAGAAAGCGAGGGGAAAAAAAAAGGAGGGAGTGGGGGGGAGGGGGAAAGGGTTTTCAAGAGGCTTAGGTCACATATAATATTCAAATACACTCCAGCTATGAATATGTATTCTGGTAGGAATGTATGATATGTGTTAGACTTCGCAGAGGACCAAGATCGTAAGAATCTATTTCACTTATTTGTTACAGTAGAATGTCCCGAACAAGTTAACTAGACGTTTGGGAATGTTTTGTGCGTGGTGTGACGTTGTACCACATAATGATCATATACAACAGCACGTAGTATACCAAAGAGAATCGTCTACTCCTCGACAAGTACCTCGTTTCCCTTGCCGCCTCGGTAAGGCATGCTGCGACGCACACCCTAGCAGGCTTGTAGCGAGTGGGGGAGGTCTTTCTGGCGGGTGTAAGGAGTTAACCTCAAGGAGTGATACCTACTTGCTGCTGCGTGTGGCCGCGAGGCTTAGGCGTGGTGGTATAGTTGGGTCGTACGTGGTGCGTTAGGCACATTCACCTTCGATTCGCGCGTCGTTTTAGACAGCAGAGGCGGATCAGCAATGCTTGTTCGGGATGATCGTGCGCGGAGGCAGGCGCCACCACGAGCCACACTACGGTGCAGTCTTGCTTTGAGTGGAGGGAACTGCTCCGGCAGGAGGCAGGATTCGACGACGAAAGAGGAGGGCGACTGAGCGTCGACGGGCGGGGAAGAGACGGATTGAACTCTCCCTAAAAACGAGAACTGATGTTTTTCAGATCAGCATCGTGAGATGCGAGGAGAATTTTGTTTTTCAAGACGGGGAAGGAGGGAGACCGATTGGGTTTGAGCGTCAACGAGAGCAGGGCCGAGTTAGCTTAGGCGATGAGGCGGCCATGGCGATCCATAGCAGCATATGATGACACACAGAGACCCACGACCCGCAGGCACACCATCATCACGAGAGCAGCGATCGTCTTCTTTTCAGGTCTTTTTACGAGGGAATAGTACAACATGTTACTTATGTCACAGATGTTCGTAGAGTTGGTAGAGTTGAGTAGCCTTCATGGAAAACGACCCCTCGCAATTTTCAATTCTCAGGCACGGGCGTCGTAGCTCAGAGAAGCGCTGCAACCTGTCAGATAACTCGGAACAACGGGGTGATCATTGATATATTGTATCGTGGTTTTTGGTTCGATTGCCCTTCCTTCACTGAATGCCCGCGGGCCGTCCCTCTGACAGGACTCCTTATAACAGGCGCGTTCGTCTGTACTGTGCTCACCATTACTGTGCGGTTCGTACGGTACAGGCAGCCCGACCGCTATAGTTTGTGGCCGCGAGTTGATTAAGTGCGGGAACGGGGGAACTCTATCCCGTAGTTGGGTGGATACCCGCGGGAATGTGTGTTCAGTTTGCACATTGGATCATTTCGCTTGTACGCTTTCTTCGTATCGTGCGTTATTAGGCAGGAAAGCGTAGTTACTCTCCGGACGAATTTTTATTTCATTCGGTTTGTCGGATCTTCCTAGGGCTCAAGCACCTTTGTGTGGCCACGGACTCTAGACTTTTGACAAGAGGTGCTGTGAGACAACAACAACAAAAACCGCAACAACCACAACAACAACAACAACAACAACAACAACAACAACAACAACAACAAAAACCGCAACAACCACAACAACAACAACAACAACAACAACAACAACAACAACAACAACAACACCTAGCTAGCAATAATAGAAGGTGATTGTTTGGGGAGCTTGTTGGAAGTAAGGGCTACTCAGGGGGGCAAGAGAAGGGCTGGATGTGTGACTCATCTAAATGATGAGGATATGTCGGCATTTGGATGGAAATTCGAAGGGTGGGTGGCGAAAGGCTGCTCGGACGGCCGGCAGATGGTTTCGACGAGTAGAGGAGGGAGCCGAGTTGTTCATGCGGAATTTGCATGAAAAGGAGAGACGCAAAGTTGCAGAGCGACGCGGAAAGGCTGCGGCAGTGCCATCCACCGTCGGCATATCTAAGCGGCCAGGTGGAGGGGGGAGGTGGGGAGGGGAGAGAGGGGGAAGGGGGAGGGTGGGGGGGGAGGAGGGGGGGGGGCGAGGGGAGGGGGGGAGAAGCGGGGGCGCCATGCCCAAGAGACTGGAGTTTGTGTCTGGACATCATCGTCATGAAATTTGTGGGCCTTCCAATGGTCGTCACAAGATAGCATGAGACCGCCCGGACTTGTTCGCCATGTTGCGTTCTCTCCGCAGTGCCATTGATGATGCACTTGATACCCTCTATGAGCGCAATGCTGTCTTTAGACAGTCCCTGGGGTCTGCTAGTATGGCATTTTTTCTTCTCTTTTTCTTTCCTTGCTTCCTCTTCTTGTCTTGACTTCTCTTTGTTTTTCTTGTCTTTTCTATTCTTTCCTTTTCTTTTTCGTTTTCTCGCGTCGTTCTCTTTTCTTTCATTTCCTTTATCTTATTTTCTTTTCTCCGTTTCTTGTTTCCAACTGACGTATGTCTGTCGTGCGTATGCGTATTGATAGGTACTACGTGCTATATACACGTGGGAGTCTTTCTTTGGTGACAAGCGGTATAGTCGGTTTATCTAGGCGACTGTAGTGAGACGTATGCACCGGTATGGACCTGGCACATCGTAGGCTGACTCCCGATTTCACTTTTGTATGTTTCTGATGGAGGCATGAATTGCGTCAGATGTGACATAATTGCGTTGGCATATATTATAAAAATTAAAATACACTCCAGCTGTGAGATCGAAGATTTCGTCGAAACTCATCTTTGCAAGCTGTGTGTGATATATACTACCTGGCTTGATGTAAAGGAAAGGAACACCACTGAGCGATCATCTACTACATGTTAGGGCATGTTTTCATGAACACCACTAACAAGAAGAGCACCAGACATGGACGCGACATCTACAGGACTACAACATCTTCGACGACAGTGGGGAGAAAACAGGACGTATAAGTGTACACTATATAGTCTATAATAATGTGGAAAGTAAGTACAGACAGGGATGTTAACACTGCGGTAAACCACACGACCAACCTATTACGCAGGGTATTTCGTGCCTTCATCCGCTTACATGATTGCCTGACAACCTCTACTATTCCAAACGCAGTGGAATGTGCCTAACGAAGTAAAGTCACCCTCGCGTTCAATAGTGGTGCCATCGCATGTCCACGTGAGACAACCTTTACGAAACGCAGTAGCATATGCCTGACGAAGTGAAGTCACCCTTGCCTTCAATAGTAGTGACATCGCATATATATGACGTTGCATGCCCACCTCAACTGCTGTATTTGTAAGATGTATCTCTGTCTTAGAATTGACGACCTCAGAGCCCCACAGCGGCACGATAAAAATCATGGACGTGAAATCGCACATTTGAGACAACAATAAGTTGAAAAGGAAGCACAAGCAGACGTGATACACTGCCGACCCATCACATACCCTCCTGAGACGACCTCTACGAAACACAGTACCATTTACCTCACGAAGTAAAATCACCCTCGCGATCAATAGTGATGACATCGCATATATATGACATCACATACCCACCTCGCCTGATGTATTTGTAGGACGTATCTCTGACTTGAGATTGACGACCGCAGAGCCCCACATCGACAAGGTAAAATTATAGGCGTGACATCGTACGTTTATTTGAGACAAAAATAATTTGGAAAAGGAAGCACAGGCAGATGTGTTAAAATTGCGGTAAACAACCTTACCAACCCATTACGTAGGGTATTTCGTACATACCGTCTGCATGATCGCCTCCCCACCTAGGCCAAGCGAAGTATTACTAACGAGGTAACGTGATTGAGCGCGTGTATACCAAGTATAACTAATGAGGTAACGTAATTGAGCACATGTATACCAAGCGTTCCTTTCAAACTGACGATTCGCATCCCTCCCTCTAATGCTCAATGACGGAGACAGCACATGGCCACATACATCACCTCGCATGCTGTATTTGGCAATACGTATCTCTTGCGTATAATTAGCAATGTCGATAATAATGGTAACTGTATGATTATGGTGACAAACAGTGCATGACCACATCACCTCGCCTGTTGCATTTGACAATACGTATCTCTTTCTTATAATTAGCGATGTCAGAAAATAATGGTACCTAAAAATATTCTACCTGGTATAAAATATTCTAGCTTTCGATCGATGTATCATACAACAACAAACTATGAAGATTTAACACGTTATTTACTACACTAAAACACTGGGTTGCATGCTGCATCTAACATCAAACCTTCTAGAATAGTAAACATTACAAGCCAGATTATATAAAGGGATGTCTTTTGGCTTCAATCGTCAGGTTTGTCCCCTTTGAGAATTTATAGTTTCCGCGCACATATTGAAATGTCCCGCCCCCCCCCCCCCCCCCCCCCCCCTCCCCTTCCCCTCCACTGACCTCTTTTCCATAACAAACCCCAACCCTTCCCCACCTCGCCCCTCCGTCCTCCGATCCCCCCCCCCCCCCTTCCGCCTAGTCTGTCCAAACGCCCCACTCACAGTCAAAATCGGCCTGAGTAATAAACACCTATACGCAGTTGATATCACGTCATTATCTTTCTGACCATGCATGACGTAGTTTTCAATTATTCCCCCCCCCCCCCCCCCCCCCCCCCCTTCCAACGCCCCCTCTTTTCCGACCACCTACACGATCGCCTAGACCTAGCACCACGCGTATAACAAGCGGCTACATATCTTTGATCTCACAGCCGAAGTGTATTTGAATATTATTTGTGACCTAAACCTCCTAACCCCCCCCCCCCCCCCTCCCTCTTGCTCTCCCTAACTCAAACGCCCCACCAAATATCGAAATCCGCCACATTAATAAACACTTCACGCACAGGATATCACCTCATTATCTTTCGAGAGCCATCCATGCCGCTGTGTCCCCCCCCCCCCCCCCCTCCCCTCCAACGCCCCCTCTTTCCCGACCACCTGCACGATCGCCTAGACTTAGCACCACGCGTATAACAAGCTGATGCATATCTTTGATCTCATAGCCGAAGTGTATTTGAATATTATTTGTGACCTAAACCTCCTAAAAAATCTCCCCCCCCCCCCCCCTCTTGCTCTCCCTTACTCAAACGCCCCACCAAATATCGAAATCCGCCACATTAATACACACTTCACGCACAGGATATCACCTCATTATTTTTCGAGAGCCATCCATGCCGCTGTGTTCCCCCCCCCCTCCCCCCCCCCCCTCCAACGCCCCCTCTTTCCCGACCACCTGCACGATCGCCTAGACTTAGCACCACGCGTATAACAAGCTGATACATATCTTTGATCTCACAGCCGAAGTGTATTTGAATATTATTTGTGACCTAAACCTCCTAAAAAATCTCCCCCCCACCCCTCTTGCTCTCCCTTACTCAAACGCCCCACCAAATATCGAAATCCGCCACATTAATAAACACTTCACGCACCGGATATCACCTCATTATCTTTCGAGAGCCATCCATGCCGCTGTGTTCCCCCCCCCCCCCCCCCCCCCCCGCCGCCTCGAACGCCCCCCTCTTCCCCATCACCCGCACCTTCGCCTACACCTAGCACCACACGTATAACAAACCCCTCACCTAAAGCCCTTCCCCCCCACCCCCCCCCCCCCCCCCCCCCGCCCCCCCCCCCCACCCCCACCCCCCCCCCTCCCCCCCCAACCCATCCCAACCCCACCCCCTCGAACACTCCACCCTCTCTTTACTCACTGATTGTACGACTTACCCCAGGATATACATGATAAACTGATGTATTATTTCCAAAAATGTCACATTTATCCCCTCAAAATAATGTATAGTTTCTAGGCACATATTGAGCTGCCCCCCCACCCCCCCCCCCCCAACCCCGCCCCAACCCTCCGCCCCCAATAATATACTGGTGCCAAAACCGTCAGATTTATCCCCTCGAAAGGATTTATAGCTTGCATGCACAAATTGCCCCTTTCCCCCCCGCCCCGCCCCCCTCCAAACCCGCTCGCTTTTGATCAAAACCAGGCCCCCCTTTCCCTTCACAGCTGGCAGATTTTGTCCCGGGTTTTATAGTTTCCGCGCACAGACTGACTAAAATCATCCTGTTGACCCTCATGGCTACACTGTAGTTGTAAGGGGAGTCGCCGACCTATATCCTTAATGAGGACACACAACTCGTATTGCGCGCGATCGGAGTATCACACACAGCTTGCAAAGATGAGTTTCGATGAAATCTTCGATCTCACAGCTGGAGTGTATTTTAAATTTTATAATACATCTACGCGACCTAAAGCCCTTCCCCCCGCCCCCGCCCCCCCCCCGCCACATCCCCCCCCCCTCCCCCTCAAGAAATACTTATAGTTTCCACGCACAAATTGACCTGCCCCACCCGTCCCCTCCCCCCCCTCCCGCCCCCCTTTTGATCAAAATCAGGCCCCCACGTCCTTAAAAACTCCGCATATATATATTCGACTTACAGGATTCACTTGATAAACTGATGCATTTCCCTACACAGCTGTCAGATCTTGTCCCCCTCAGAAACGGGTTTTATAGTTTCCGCGCACAGACTGCCTAACATCACCCTGTTGGCCCTGATAGCTACACTGTTGTAGTTGCAAGGGGAGTCGCCGACCTATATTCTTAATGAGGGCACACAACCCGTAATACGCGCGATTGGAGTATCACACACCGCTTGCAAAGATGAGTTTCGACAAAATATTCGATCTCACAGCTGGAGTGTATTTTATTTTTATAGTAGTCTAGTCTATGCGTGTACCACCTTTGGTTTGTTTGTGTTTTTTCCCTGGGGTATTCCTCAGCTCCAGAGAGTTACTGGAGCCTATCCTGTGACCACGGACTTGATTATGCGAGTTAAAGTGAGAACAACAACAACAAATAAATACTGGACCCAACCCTAACCCTAACCCTATGAGTCCAATGCCACCGTCTCTAGCCAGTTCATAGGGTCCGCTAGAGTATGGTGTTTTCTGTCTTCCCGTCCCTTGCTTCCTCTTCTTTTGTCTTCTTGTCTGTGCTTTATTTATCTTCTCTTTTACTTTCCTTTTTCGCTTTCTTTCTTTATTTTCCTCTTTTTTCTTCTCTTTTATTCTTGTGCATTTATTTTGTTCTATTTGGCTTGAGCCCGACGTGCGTATGCGTACTAGTACTAATACTACTACTACTACTACTACTACTACTACTACTACTACTACTACTACTACTACTACTACTACTACTACTGCTACTACTACTACTACTACTACTACTACTACTACTACGACTACTACTACTACACTACTACTACTACTACTCCTACTACTACTACTGCTACTACTACTGCTGCTGCTACTACTACTACTACTACTACTACTACTGCTACTACTACTACTACTACCACTACCACGAGTCATTCCACCGCGTTAGGTACGATGATGGTGGTTGCAGTTTTTGCGTAAACAAACTAATAATAATCTTTGTGGCCTTTTGACCTCTATTGACGTGTTTTGACGCGTTTTGACGACGTCGTGTTCGATTGGTTCAGCTCATCGAGTGAGGCACTCACCAGGAGTTAGTCATAGATCAAGTCATTTCATCACTAGTCTACTAGAGTAGTACATTGTAAATGTTTTAGGACTATTTTAGTACGAGGGCATAGAAGCTTGGTCGGGTCGCGCGCACGAGTGACTTCGAAGTCGAGTTTCAGTTGATGATGTTGATGGTGAAATGTTGACCTAGTAGCTCCTCATATGACATGTTTTCAGTACAAGTAAGGAGCTCAGAAACGTTCTGCTGCACCCCTACCGTGGGATATCTAGTAATAATGCAGAATACATACAGTAGACACATACATACATACATACATGCATACATACATACATACATACATACATACATACATACATACATACATACATACATACATACATACATACATACATACATACATACATACATACATACATACATACATACATACATACATACATACATACATACATACATACATACATACATACATACATACATACATACATACATACATACATACATACATACATACATACATACATACATACATACATACATACATACATACATACATACATACATACATACATACATACATACATACATACATACATACATACATACATACATACATACATACATACATACATACATACATACATACATACATACATACATACATACATACATACATACATACATACATCCATACATACATACATACATACATACATACATACATACATACATACATACATACATACATACATACATACATACATACATACATACATACATACATACATACATACATACATACATACATACATACATACATACATACATACATACATACATACATACATACATACATACATACATACATACATACATACATACATACATACATACATACATACATACATACATACATACATACATACATACATACATACATACATACATATCTCGTACCAGGTTCTCTTCTCTCTTTTTCTTTCTACACACGTACGACTCGAATCATACGAGCTCTTCTATGCGATATGTGTACGTCTTGCAAGTGTTAATCTGTATTGAAAAAATAATCCGTGCTCAGACCTACGCTACGAATATGACGCGAAGGTAGGTAGATGTGATTGTCGTTCTATATTACTATTATCAGACTAGACGGTAAAAGACAAGAACAAAGCAGCACCCTGGTCCCAATGCAAGGAATAGCCTACACGGCTACACGGCTGAAGTACACGTGACGTACGAGTATTCTACCAGTGACATTCCACCCGACGGGCGCATCACGCGAACACGGGGTCGATTCAACGCCGTGGCAACTCAATCAAGGAGATGCTGATGCCTGGTTCAGTTACAATGTACAAATGCATGTTAAATCCGCGATGGAGTACGAGTAGTAGTATTATTCCTGGTAATACATATAATTGGTGGATTTCGTCCCTACTAATGCGGGTTCAAGTCTCTCCGAGTGCATGCTCGAGCCTGTAAGTTTTTTTTCTCCTGGGCAAGGTCCTGGGGCAATTTTAAACGCGCTTTTTATACCAGTTGAGGTGGATGGAGAAGATTCATAACCATGTATAGTCTATACAGCAGTGGCGGCTGGCACGATCCGCGCATATAAAATACCGCACAGGACTGAACCAAGAATCCCGCCTTGTCCTTGTGTTTCGTTCTGCTTCTTGCGATGAAATGTCACTATTCTGTGTCATTGATACAATTTTGAGAGTTGTACTTACCTGTCGGCATCATCTACACGAAATTGTCACAAAAAACGGGATCTTTAGGCGGATATTGATGGGACATATGGCCGGAGCTGATTGGCCAAATTAGAAAAAGGCGAAAAAAGTTGTAAGTCACGAAGTTCGCCTCACAACCCACGACGCGGTATACCATACAGGCGAGGGAGGGGCGCACACCAGCCGCTGGCCGACAAAGTGAGTGAGGCGACTGATGTAACGAGGGAGGAGGCCCTCAGAACTCAGCAGTTACGTTTCCGTCCGCAGCTACCACATTGTCCACCGCAGTGAGTCAGCATCTCACGCCGTCATTGGTTTACCTACTTACCTACAGCAGCAGCAGTGCCTCTGCTGAGGACCCTGTGCTCGATCGAAGGGTCCGACAAACGATACGAGTGAGTATGAACTCCACAGCTCGAGGACCCCGATCGAGATGGGTGGGGCCACCCGTGCCGGCACCTAAGAGCAAGCTCAGCCGCTCTCCATTTGGACGGCAAAGACATTACGGGGCCGTCGAGCTGGCGGGTGCGGGCGAGCAAGTGAACGTGAATGACGTGGTGGAGGTCACGGAAAACAAGCAGCTACAGGAAACTTCGCGGCGACATCCCGTCTTAGTTCAGGTTCGTTTGGACCGTAAGGTTTCGGCGCAAATGCAGAAACGCGACGACGTGCACAGTTCAGTCTACAGTCCACAGCCGTGGAATACACAATAATAACCTGACCGCGACCCTGCTATTCCATCACACGCCAGTTCTTGCGCAAATAAACCCAAAACGAGCAGCCTGCACCGACGTCGTTGTTGAACTCGTAGTTTTGTTGCTGGCGTCTTGCGGTTCCGTCCTGAAAACCGCCGCTAAAAAAGTATCAAAAGTACGGTACGGTTCGCAGAATGTTTGGGACTTTCGGAATTTCGCGTGAGGCAGTAGTCAGCTAGCGGGTGGGTTTATAAAATGACTGTGATTAGTGAATTGCACGGGGTTGGCACGTACCCTCGACGTACCCAACAGGACGTACTGTTGTACCTGGTATTATGTGGCATTGTTAATGTGGAACGGGGGCATGTCTCTGTCCGACAAAGCAGGCTCGGCGAGGAACCTCAATCTACATATTTACTTGCTTATGTGGAAAGCATGATTCGTACGCTTGCGCCGTCAAGTAGGCCCACGAGGTATGAAATTGTATAATATAGGGGTAAAACGTGTTTGCTGAATGAAGGATTAAGTTCGTGAACACCGTATTAATAGTAGGTACAAGTATCATAGTAATAAGGTGAAGGCGGGCATGTGTGTTTTATTTTCCCACTTCTCCACTAGTACCCGCGTAGAGCTCTCGTATACATATCATAGTAGTGAATACCGTCGATATCATATCATATACCAGGTATACTATTTTAATTTTTTATAATATACTCCGGAGTATATATTTTTATTTTATTTTGTCGTTGTTGCTTTCCAGCTCAATTCATGGTGGTTTAGGTGCCATGCATAATCATGGGGCTAATATCATGGCCAAACAACAAAATTCTATTCAACCGGCCCCTGCTGTGTGAGATTGTATTGGAATCGTCGTGGTGTCGATTTGCGCGTCAGCGTAGAACCTTGCACGTATACGAGTATACCTGCCTCCTGCTGCTATATACCTACCTGGCTTGGGAATTTGCTTCTGGCTTGGGGCATCTTCCCGTGATGTTTCCTCAAACATTCGTCCTGCATATAAAGTGCATGCGCGTATGGCTGTGACTGGCCTGGCCGCGGCCGTCTATTTCTGACTCTTTGCACACAGCCCCTTTTCAATATTACATCGTACATTGACTGTGGGTACTTACTTCACTGTGAACGATTCGTCCACCCATTTATATCCAGCATAACCAGAGAAAGCGCCCGTTGCCCGTGCCTGTGCCCCTTCCTATAAGAGAAGACTACCTACAGCTTGCCTACAGCAGTAGATTTATCTGTGGTCACGAACAAGACAGGAGATACAAACACACCACAAGAGCAGGGTGAAATGTCCATGCAATACCCAGCACAATAAATACGAGGGCGGGACATGAGCAAATCAGTACGCCACACAGACAGACAACTTGCTGCATGAAAGAAGAGATGAAGCAAGAAGAACAAATGGAAAATTAAGAACGAGAGAAAAGGGGGGGCAAGAGGGGGGGAGAGAGGTGACCTGGAAAAACAATGTTGAGTGATGAATGAATGGAGTATATGATTTATACGTATATTCAAATTACGTAACCTTCGCGCCAGGTAGCTTGCTGCCGCCATCCTCATTTGTGGTACGAGTCCCTTTTGCGCGGACTACCAAGCGTCGAGGAACAGATCGACGGTGTCGAGCAAAAGTTTGATAGTTTATACCCCGCCTGCTCGTTTTCCGTTTGCACATCGTTACCAGGTACCAGTATGATATTTCATTCTGCCAGTTGTATTGTAGATGCCCACACGGGGCTAAAGCCAGCGACAAGTCTGGTTTTGTCTTACCAGGTATAGAACTACAAGTAAACGGGTGCGTATATAAAAACGGAATACATACAAGCACTATGTATAGTCTAGTCTTTTTTATTGCAAACCTGGTACCCGCGTGATACCTGGTATATGTGTGTTGTTCTTTTATACCCATCCACGTCAAGTCTAATCAGTGTCCGTGCCGATGTCTCCTGGATGGACGAGGGCTGTGGCCACAAGCTACGAGAATGAGATACAGGTTGCAAATACAGCAAGGTGATGTGGCCATGAAATGAGCCGGTCGCCCCTGTTGTCTACCAGATACCCTCGAATGCTACATACCTTGTACCTTGTACCAGACTTGGTTCTGGGGTTCGAATCCCACGTGGGTCGGATTTTGTAGTCAAGTTTGCAAAAATTGTAAATCAAAGGAATCAACTGCTGAGAGCGCGTATCAATAGGAGCGTGGGTAGGCACAAATCGATGCGAGTTGACGAAAGAAGAAATAGCTGGAATTTTGCCGCGATAGCTATGAAGGCACGTACCGCCGTGTTGGGGCCGCCGTGGTGGGGCCACCGTGGTGGCGAGGGGGAAGAAGAGCCCGCCTATAGTGACCCCGGATCTGATTGTACGCCCAGGGAGGGAGAAGGAGGAAGACTGCGAAGACATTATGGTTCAAGGGATGAGCAACAAGTATATGAAAAATGGGCCACAATGAACATGCGGCCATAAAAAGATGCAAGCCAGTACACCAGAGTATTTGCAGCAGAAGGGAGCAATAGGAAGAAATAGCACGATAGTGAGAAAGCAAGGAGGGAAAACAAGAGGAAAACGGAATCGGAACAAGGAAGGGAAACAGGACGGCACGTGGAACATGGAAAATAGGACAACAGCCATCCAACAACTAGTAATACCTGCTACATATTAATCGACCCTCCGCTACTGCTGCAGCTGCTGCTGCTCTTGTGTTGTTGCTGCTGTTGCCACTGCTGGGCCGACGTTGCTGCGTCTGTCGCTGCGAATTCCTGCCCAGTATGTACGTGAAGCTGTGCAATGCTTGTGGCACCCGAACCGAGTTTCTCCTTACTGGAACCACCCCAACCACAAGCCCGATATGATTCTATCCGTTCCGCCAAACACCAGACTGCAACACATGATTCTACAACAAAGCAGATGAATACATCCAACCAACGTAGGGGGCAGTAGCCATGTTGGGTTTCGAATTACCCTTCTGCAGGAGTAGAAGCACCGCCGCGTGGAAGCATACCCGCGTGCGCACTGTTTCTGCCGACAGTCAGTGGTGCCCATACCGCAATCTTCATCGCCCCGTACCCAACACAAAAACGAACCTAAATATTGAAGCCAGCAAAGATACAGCAAGAAAGCAGATTACACCACCCAGCCGGAGTCTGGGCAGTACCTATACTGGGTTCCGAATACACAACTACCTGGTAGTAGTAACAGAGGGTTTGGATCGTTGTTTCCTGGCGTGTCCTCTACCCACTACTACTACTACTACTACTACTGACCAAGGCTACGTTAGGGGGGGTACCCCCATTTTCACTGGTGTGTTTGAGCCACTCGCACGAGTAGCTCTGTACCCCACAGATGAAGGTGGTTTGGGCACTTTCTTCGGCGCAGCTTAGATCACTTTGCATTGCGAATTTATTTCGCCAATGTAAAACATGAAGAATACGTAAAATCGCATAGGAACAAAGGGGTTACTCGCGCGAGTGACCCCTGGCCACTGAAAAAAAGGCCCAAAAGGGGACCCCCCTACCGTAGCCTGGGTCTACTACTACTACTACTACTACTTGTAACTTCGACGGCGGTGCCTATACCGACATCCTCGCCCCCATAGCCCCCTATGGTACCCATACAAATGAATACATGAGGAAAGGAAAGGAAAGGGAAACATGAATAGATAAGGGACAAATGAGGTTGAAGGGCAAAGGAGGAAAGCGGGTCAGCAAGAACCAGCATACTACCGACGGTGTGGCAGTACCGCGGTATCGTTCTTGTGTGCTGTATTCACATTTAAAGACCCATTTATGTTAGACTAAACGTTTTGTATTTCCAATTTGTAGATTCTCCTGGAGACGGGGGTAATTTAACCTCAAACTGCATCCACCTTTACTTGTGTAATATTTTTTTCTCGTCTGTAACACGCACCCTTGATTTAACCTCGCCCCCCGTGGAAGTCGCGCACCTTGGACTGTTGCCGGTGTTTTTCGGCCGAGCGTTTCAAGTTTGGGCCAAGAATTGGAGAAAGCCACCCAGGAATCGGTAGCTCACTTTGTTCGGTCTTTGACCTGGGCAGTGCGGGATTTGCCTGTCCCTGCACAGCAGTAGTGTTGATTATTTCGACTACCTATGGGTCTTCGCTTGTCGTCGGAAATAGGCGCACCGGCTGAACAAACCCGTTTGCCTAACCAGGGTCGTCGCGTTGAGGTTGCGTGTCACCTCACCAACAAGACCTTTGGATCGTGTCGCCACTGACACGATTACAGCCCTGGCCTACTTGCGCGCGTTTCCTCTCGTACGCAACGACATCATTAGAACACCCAGTGTGTGTTCTTCACATTAAACTGATATTTCCACCCATCTTTATCTAGCACAACCAGTAGTGTCCGTGCTCTGACGCCTCGGAGAGGATGGACACTATGGTCACGAACTAAGGGACAGATATGCACATTGCAAATACAGGAACGTGGTTTGGCCGCGCAATGCCAACGACAGTGAGCACGCGCGGGCAAAAAAGAACACATGCAAGTCTTTGCAGCGCAAAATATGAATAAAAAACAGAAAAAAAAAAGAAAAAAAAAGAAAAGCTGAAAGAAAGAGGGACGGCATGGAACAGCACGACAACAATTTAAACCAAATATATGACGACAGACAGCAGGTGACCGTTGTCGTCACTAGTAACAAAGCAGATGACCTCATTCAACCAATATAGGGGGCAACAACCAAGGTTTCAATGTTTCGAAGGACCCTGTTGTAGGAGTAGGTGCATTTCCGCATTGTGATGGTGGATCACCTGCGCAAGTAGTGCTGTTTCTGTCGACAGTAGTGGTTCTAATACCTTCGAGTCATCGTCGCCCCCGTACCGAATGCAAAAACGAAGCCTAATAACTTAGCACGCCAAACGACAGTAGGTGACGCCATCCAGCCGTCGTCGTTGAAGCACTCGAACGGGGTTCCGAATGCAACTACGAGATACAGGGCTAGGAGCATTGCTGTCTGGTCGTTTCTCTACGTGCTGTGCCTTCGACGGCGGTTTCCATACCTTTATGGCCGCCTCAATATGTAGCTCCCTAAGGTTCCCAGACAGAAAGGGCGAAGCGCATTGAAAAACAAACACTACTACTGCTGCTGCTGCTGATGCTGCTGTAGACGGGCGAACCAAAATGTAGAAGGAATGAAACGAACAAGGAGAAAGACGGTTCAACAAGAACCCGCATGCATGCGAACGGTGTTGGTATCGAGATATCGGCTGACACTGCCCGCCACTTATTTAGGTTGGGGTGTATTAAGTTTCACCAGTGTTGACAGAGGCTCGAAAAAAGTAGGACGTCTACCAAATGACAGTGAATTTTTAGACTCATTCAGCAAACGATAGCGCAAAATGAGCGCAGTGACTGTAGTATTGAATGAAGCCTTTCCGTAAAAAGATACCGAATGTCAATACACCACGTTGCTGCCGACCTATCTATGGCGTATTTAGTTTTTCAAGTTTTTGCCTCCGAAATTTGCCGTTGAGGAAAGGTGCGGCAAATTAAAATACGGACAGCAATGTGGAGTTGGGACTTTCAGTATTACAGTTACGTATCCTTTTCGCGCCGGTTCGGAATTCTGGACTATTATCGGGTGCCTAGTAGTACGTGGTTGGCGTTCTTGATGGTAGCCTGCTGTGCGCTCTTGCTCGGGAACTCACTCTTCTCCGAGGTCTTCCGCACGAGTTCTCCTTTCGACGTCTCACGCATGAGATCTCTGCTCGACTTGCCTCTACCCTGTGGTTGAGCGACGTTATACTATGACTTGTAACCTACCCCGCTTGGAGCTAACGAACGAGCGAAGCGCACGACGTGGCCGTTCTGATGAAGTTTTGATTTTTTTTTTCGAAACTTTTTTTTCCCCTTATTATTTTTGTTTTGGCCACATTATCCACGTAAGATGGGAAAAACGTACAATTAACAAAATCCTAGCCTGCGAATTCTATTTTTGTGGTTTTAATACTGTGTGTAGCCGATGTGAACATGAACATACAACTCGCTCAACCGAAGGAAACTTTCCGTACCCGTTTTGGCGTATTCCTTAGCATCTATCCGAAAATACAAGTTTTTTGTTAGACATTTTTTCGGATACATAGTTATATCCAAGTACTGTGACATAAAGTTTTAGTACCATTGTGACAAAGAGTTTGCGAGCTTTCCAACGATGTACAAGTATTGAATTGTTTTGTTCGGAGTCTTCGGCGCATAATTTTCATCCATCCTATAAATGATCCAAGTAACCATATTAACCCCATTGGGGCCCAAAAATCCCTCCCTATACTAACTTTAGTAATATTGTCCCCAAAGAGGGTTTCCAGTTGTAAAGGCGTTATATAAAGACGATACTAGGTCCTACCATGTACCAGGTACTCTTTACGATAAGCCTCCGCAAAATTGAGATACGAGGTATAACTACCGAACAGTAATAGTGCCCATGTAGCGTCTGACCCTCATGTGCTCCCTAATAGAAAAATTTCGTCCCTGGGGTGGACCACCACCAACCGGTCTTCTTCCCGAGGGTTCATCCTGTGTATACTATAGTCCATACAGATTCGCATGCAAATTCTGTGGTCACCGACTGTTGTGAAACAGAGAAACCAAAACAAAAGGTCGAATAATGAAAACAAGAAACCAAACGAAACGTCAGCCGTCTTGTGTACGAAGTCGAAGTACGAATAACACAGCAACATAACATAACCAATAGCAGAAAACAATCGTAGTGGTAAGTAGTAGAAGAATAAAACAACAAGGACAAAACACATACTACCTAGTAGTTGTATGAATAGAGCAAAACTGAAGGCCGCCTGGAATGGGACATGAACAGATGAACAATAACAATAGCAATTGCAGAAAGACGCAATGAGACAAGGCGAAGCAAATGAACCCTCTCTCTCTCGTAGATGTCCTCTGTCTCATGTATGTGCCGGGTAGGGTTTGGACGGGTGAGTGTGAGGTGCATCACTATCAACGAGAAGAAGGAACGCAAGGATAGGCATATCGAGAGAGGACGAAAGAGCCAAAGAAAGGAAAAGAGAAGCAAGGGCAAGCAGGAAACAAACTACTCGCACACGTCCCACAGAGGGGAAGCACGAGCAGCATGGATTTCCAGCTGTCTGCAACCAGGCTATCCACACGCGGTCTACCACCTCTTTCTTATATACCAGTATTCCCGTCGACAGCCGCCTCCGATTTCAGTGCTGCCGCTGTCGCCCCCCCTAAGAAAAATGAAGGCCGAAAAGCTAAAAACAAGCCGAAAAACAAAGAACTGGTGTAAGAAGGGAAAATAACGGGGTAACTTTATGAGGTCGGAGGTGTGGTTTGTACTTTGTCAGACCTTCAGGCTACCAACCTTCAACAACGGTGAGATATAATTTAAAGCCGGGCTATATCCTTAATGAGGACACACAACCCGTAATACGCGTGATCGGAGTATCACACACAGCTTGCAAAGACGAGTTCGACAAAGTCTCCGATCTCACAGCTAGAGTGTATTTTCATCTTTAAAATATTTCAAAGCCGGGATTCATATCCATACGTATCATATATGTCACCAGAGTACTGAACACTTCCACGCACTGTAGATATCACCTCATTGCCTTTCTAGAGCCATCCATGCCGCTGTTGCAATTCCCACCCACTCCCGCCCCCAACACCCCCTCCTTCCCCACCGCCCGCACCATCGCCTAGATCTAGCACCACGCGTATAGCAAACCCTTACATCTATGCGACCTAAAGCCCTTTCGCCCCCCTCCCCCCCACCCCCCACCTCCCCACCCCCCACCTCCCCAGCCCCCAGCTCCCCACCCCCCCACCCCACCCCCACCCCCTCGAAAACTTCGCCCTCTCCTCACTGGTTGTACGACTTACAGGGTATACATGACAAACTGCTGCATTATTTCCAGAACCGTCACATGTATCCCCTTGAAGGATGTATTGTTTCCACGCGCACGCATTACCCATTCCCCCCCCCCCCCCCCCCCATCCGCCATGATGAACTGGTGCATTCTTTCCAAAAACCGTCAGATTTATCCCCAAGAAGAATTTATAGTTTCCACGCACAAATTAAGCTGGCCCACCCGTCCACTCCCCCTCCCCCCCCCGCACCCCCGCCCCCTTTTGATCAAAACCAGGCCCCCACGTCCTTAAAAAACTCCGCCCTCCCTCACCTGTTATTCGACTTACAGGATTCACTTGATAAACTGATGCATTTCCTTCCACAGCTGTCATATTGTCCCCCTCAGAAGCGGATTATATAGTTTCCGCGCACAGACTGCCTGACCCTGGTAGCTAAACTGCAGTTGCAAGGGGAGTCGCCGACCTATATCCTCAATGAGGACACACAACCCGTAATACGCGCGATCGGAGTATCACACACAGCTTGCAAAGATGAGTTTCGACAAATATTCGATCTCACAGCTGGAGTGTATATATATTTTTTAGTATGTAGATTATGTGTTTTATGTCTTTGTATCGAAAAAAATATGTCTGTCGTTGTTTTCTGTTCGTTTTGGTATTGGTTAGAGGGGGCGATGGTGACGGTCATGTCGCGACTGCTGTTGTCATAAGCAGTAATATACGCGATGGATAGACCGTAGGACGAAGCTTGTACTCCTACAGAGTACGTTCGTAGGTGCATTCAGAGCCTGGGCAGTAGGGTGACTGGCCCAACGTTGGCTGGTAGTGTCGTCTTGTTTGTTTTTATTTGTTGTTGTTAGTTGTCTGTTCTTGCTCTGTTGCCAACATTGTTATCCCGCCGTCCTGTTTCTCTATCTCTAATGGTTTGCTTCCTTTTTGTTTTGTTTTTCATATTGTTTCTGTTGGTGCTGTCGTTGATGTTGATTTTGATGGTGTTGGTTGTGATGGTGGGGATGGTGGTGGTCATGGTGGTGTTGATGTTGATGGTGTTGGTCGTTGTGTTGTCGTTATTATCTCTGCATTTGACTGGTAGTCGGGCTTGCAAGTGATATGCCCTCGTATCCATTGCGCGGTTGGCACTGCTTGTCCAAACCACCTCGCTGATTATCTCATTGTATCTCTGACTCGTAGTTGACCATACATTGCATATAGAAGAGCTGGTCTGTATTAGTAGGGTACGGACGCTGTGTTTGTGCTGGAAGTAGACGCATGGAAAAGTCATTTTAACGTGAAAATCACACACACCGACGAAAAACAAAACTTCGTACAAGTTATTATATACCCCTATATTTACAATGTATGTATAAGTATCATGTTCCAAGCTCATGTCATGGGAAAGAACTAATATTACCAACATGGTTCAAAAGGCGTTCATGAGTCATACTTTGGTCGCAAGCACAATCCAAAAGGAAGGGTCGGAATACAATCAAGGCAAATGAATACCACTTGAAGAACATGAACCGAGACTGCAAACTGACAGCACATGTTCTTGCGTGAGAATGCAAGCTCGCAGCTGCAGCTTGGCCGCAAAGGAAACGCACCCATGATCAAGGCTGCGGTGGGGGGTACCCCCCCTTTTTCACTACCTAGCCTGAGCCAGTCGCCCGATACGAGTGACTCTGTACCTCACTGACCAAAGCACATCATGATAGGTGGTTAGTTTGGCGTGACGTAGCTAACCATCCCACTAAGGATTCATATCGAGAACTGATGACAGCACTAAATAAACCCCATCACCGCAAGGAACAGTGGGGTGTGTCACTCAAGCCACTGACCCCGACCCACTACAAAACAAGGCCCTTAAAATGGACCCACTACCCTGCCGTAGCTTCGGTCCTCAAAGGTAGAGTGTCACATGAGAAACACGTACGTACCAGGTGTTGTACACCTTCTGACACTATCTATCGAGAGTTGAGTTCATGGGGATCGAAAACACGATTTCAATGGCGGGGACAGTGGTACGAGGAGAGGCGGGAATGTGTCGAAAAACTTCCAAGTATACAGTACTGCTCTCGGTGGAGCAAAACAAGCATATCAGAAACAGTGTTCCCCTACGACCTGAGTCAGCCAACACCGGATCGAAACAGGGCATCGACCACACACAACCAAATTCTACGGAGTTGGTAATAGAAATCTGACACGGTGTTGTTCATGCATAGACCGAGACTTGTCTTTCCGTTGTTTTGTTTTTTTCGTTTTTTCCGTTGTTTTTTTTCTTCGTTTTTTCGAAAAGTCCGACCGTACGCGCGCTACCCGGAAAATCGAAATGCACCAGAAACAAAATCAGTCAGCCAGTAAAGAAAAGAAGAAACCGATACGGTTGTCTCGGATACGGCTTGAAACCGCGGATTGAGCTGTGCATCGGAGTTTCTTGGGTCCACCGTTTTGGTTGTAGACTGGGCAGGGTTGACATCTGCAGTACGAGATGCCACGGAGCATTTGGCCCCCACCGCCTAGATGCAGGATAATCTCCCCAGCGATGCCGTTGGATATGTTTGCCGTATGACCTCCAAACGTGGTGTATTGCTGTTTGTAGCGAGCAATGTACGCTGCTCCCGGATATCAACACCTTCTACCGACGCCATCAACGAACCCAAGAGTCCAGCGAGATACTTTACCAACTACTCCCATCTTCGCTATCCGTATCAATGGTGTTTCCGGCGTGGAGCGCGTCTGGCGTGAGCGCGTCTCGCGACTCGGCAAGCGCAACACGCCCCTCCACACCTCCACTTCTGAACTCAGACGGAGCTTCGAGTCAGCATCGCTGCACACCCGGAGGTAGCACGCACAAAGAGGGGCCCATATTATATTCAAAGAGGAGCCAGTTAAAATTTTAACGCCATAATCGATGACGTTCCCAGGTCTCTATGGTCTGTATGTGGGATGTGCCTGTATTTTTCGCGACACTTACGTCGACCCCTACTTGCGAAAACGGGAACCGAATGACCGAAGCTGCCTCCATGTGCTGCGGCACTTCGTCGTCAACTTCCTGCTGGGCGGCGGGCGTACCGATAGCTTTCGCGACGTCGGCGGCTCGCGAGGTGTCTTCGATTTCGCCCAGCATGAACAGATCCCGATCGCGTTGTTGTTTGAATACCTCCACGATCGCCATCGTCTGACCAAACGACCAATTGCCCTGCGAGAGACTGGCTTTCGTCGGGGGAGTGAGTCGTCACGCACGGGATGATTACCGGCCTCCGCGCCGCCGCCATTCCTCCCTTGTAAGGTACAAGTTTTTGTTCATGAAATCACCATCGATTGAACCGTGATCGTGTCAACCGCACTCCTATTCGATACCGCGTGAGTTTCGTAATCCAAACAACAAAAAACACAGCAACAGCAACAGCAACAGCAACAGCAGACGTTCACACCGGAGGACGAAAAGGTAAAGGCAAGTGTTGAGGTAAGTGTTGTGTCGTCGGAACACGCTTGTTTATGCTGTGTGTTTCTGCTCTGTTGCCGACTAATGTCCCATTACATGCGTCTACTCCTGTCCCGTGCGTCTCGGTGCGCTCGTTGACCATCCCAAGAGACCTATCATGTGGCAATGACTTTTGTTTATTTTCATAACTGTACACCACTCGCTCCGGAATTACCTGAGCACTGTGGAATATTGACGCTGAAAAAAAAAAAACGTACTTATATTCGGGGGCAGATTGGAATATGGCAACAACGAAAATCAGGTCCGGAGTGGTCGCTACAACTAGCCGGACAAGACGGGCTGTTAGCGCCAGAATCTGATATCAGGCGACAATACACAACACGAATAATAGCCCGCAGCATGTGTCGTACATCGCTCACGGTTGCCTCCTCTGTCAAGGAAAAGACAGACCGCGTTTACGCTAATCGCAATTATCACACAGTAGTGGCAGCCTCGTACCGCTGCTGCCGCCGCTCCTGCTGCTTCTATGTTGATGATCTCCTGTCTTGGTATTTTTGTCCTAAATCTGCAAACTGTTGTCCCCAGAAGATTTTTCGCTGCTAAAATAATCTGCTGTAAAGCATCAAGTAGAAAAAAATGAAGCCTGTGGCTCCTGACGTGTCGGCTGTTTTCATTCAATGCACTACCAGCAGCAGAAGTAAAATTTAGCGCGAAAAATGACGTTTTCTTCAAGTTCTACTGTAGAAGTAAACACAATTTCAAATGTCCTCCGTTTCTATGGCCGTTACTGTGGCCGTTAATTTTTCGCCCTTCGGGCTGTGCAGACTTTTAAGGCCACCGGGGATCCCACAGGAATATCTCGAGTAGGAGCTCGTATGGAGGCATTTGTGGCGTAAATATAAAAACTTGAAAACAGCGTATGGCATCTACAAACAAGATCCTTGTTTCGAACGTTCAGGGAAAAAAATGCAGCAAACATCTATTCATAATGATACAGAACGTTTCAGGATATTCTAGCTCTAGGCTTTAATTTATCCCACAATTTCCTACCCCAGGAATGAGATATTGCAACATATCGTTTGCCTCCGGCTTTTCTCCTACGACTCGAGAACGGTTGCTATATCATCCGCCTGGCGATCAGCAAGCATATGGTGAAAATCGTATTTTCATCGGTGGTGTAACCATCGTATTGGGCTCTTGCGCGTTAATTGAAATATTTCAACGATTTCGGGAGCCTTCGGTGTTGCTGGCTGGCAAGTTCGGAATCACCAAGACATCTCATGAGTCTCTTCTGGCCGCCTACGACTGCTGTCTGGCGCACCCGATGTCGTCATACCTACACCCCACGAGGAGCGTCCCTCAATTTCGCGAGCCGTGGTCGATAGTGTGACGCTGTGGTATAGTTGCTCGCTATTAATAGTGAATTGCACGCGTTCAATTGGGATTCGTTTTCTGTCTCGTTTTGCGTACCCCAAATTTCGATCACTGCTAGTAGCGCCTCTATGTCGTAGCGTTGACCTCTCCTGAGAGCTTGAGCGAAACCTATCTGAACAGACTCGCAGCATTTGTGGATGAAGCACTCTTGTCCCTGGTAGAGCCATCCCATGGTAGGGTATGAGTGTAGCATCAGTCCCATCACTCCTCACATGAGGAACTCAATTATCTCACCCAAAAAATGACTTGGAAGGCATTTGGTCGCACAACCCGACCAAGCTTCTATGCCTTAGTCCCAAAGTAAGATTTACTCGTGAAATTACTACATTGACCGGCAGTTTCTCACAGGAGAAACTCAATCGCCCAGAGACGTTTTGGCGCAATCATACAACTGCAACCCCTACCGTGGGATGACTCTGTAGCCTAACCATACGCCACGAACCAGGCAAAGCTCTAAACGCAGCGTGTGAACATGGCCATGGTTTTTGATGTCCCGACAAAATATCTAGATATTTGAGTAACCGAAAAACCGGGGATCAGGGGATGCGTGAGTCCCCCAGTGGCCTTAAAAGTTGCACGTGCGCTGCCGAGCCTTTCGAAGAGCTGTTGTCAGCTTTCTTCACAACACGTGGCGTGAAAAACATGAGCCATGTACTCCCATCAAAGGTTTCGAACCCCAGCCATCCACTGGTATGTAGTCAGCACAAAACCAATCTACTGCGGGTTGGTGTAACCCAGGTTCCACTCGCGACTTACATGCCAGGAGGCAAGGTTCGACGGCGAACCAAGCCAGGGCAAACTATAGAAGTGGAGTTTGGCAAGCGAAAGGTGCTTCTACAGGCATAACGAGTGCCAACAGTGATTTCTTGTCTGCGGAAAACGGATTTCGCAGACCAAACACAATAACACATGTGACCGCGCGGATATCGGAGGGTAGTTTTTACGCTCTCTCATTGACGGAGTGCAATGTGGTGGTTCGCAGATCGGAATAATAAATGAAAACAGACGACGATAAACAGCGCAACCGCGTTTTTAGCCGTTTTAGGTACGGGTTGGGATTTCGGGAAAACCGTAAAATTCCACCCACGGAAAAAGTGGCCGTTAAGATTGTCAGCTTCAATAGGGAAGAAACTAAAACTTGGGTACAACGGTCTAGAGGATCGGGCAGCCGCACCGCTCGAGCTGTACCTCCACTCGCGAGCGCACGTGACTGAGCATGGTCGTTCCCTAGGTCATTGACAGGCAGTGGCTGACCGCAGAAGGCGCAGTGAGCTTCCAGGCTCTCGTGGTCGAATTGACAAAGTGACCGCACCGAGGCGGCCGACCGACGAGCTCGGAAACGGCAATAGCCGAGACGTTTGTCACGTTGGGCGTTGTAGCGCGACGAGTTGGTGATGAATTTAACTCCCCGAGGCACCAACGGGTGCCTACGAGTATGGCCGACTCCAGTGGAACAACCTCGTGGGTGTCTTCCGCGGGCGTTGCTGCTGTAGCGATGGTTCTGTGCCGGGTGGACGATCGTTTTTCGAGTCAACTGAGGCTCGTACTCGTGAAGATTCAACCTTCGCAGATTTCGGTAGAATGCTGTAATTTCATCAAAAGGTGAAGTGCTTTACATATCGTCAAGGTCGACCCCAACTCGCAAACGCGAACCGCCCACCGCCCCAAAAATCCACGCGTTCAGATCGTTACGCGAGCTCAACAGATTTTCCCGTCTCTCCGTCACCTGAATCTTCGGAGACTCAATGACCACCTTGAGTACAACAAGGCACGATATCCAGGGCTTTCCATTGTCATGACCCGATCCGTGGGCCTAGTCATGAGTTTTCTAGACCTTCGCGGGTCGAGTCGGGTCGGGTCGGGAGGTCTCACGGGACGGTTCGGTTCGGGTCGGAAGGCAACTCATGGGTTTGACCAGGGCGGGCCGGATCACCCTGAACCGACCATGACCGCGAAAACTGACTTACCCGTGATGAGCCCTGACGACGATGCAGCACCTGTTGAGCGGCTGCCGCTCATCGTGCAAATCTTCATTATTAATAGAACATACCAGGTACTACGTTGGTACGGTAGATGGTGTACCTGTTACCCACATCGACATCGCTTGCCCATTGTTTGAACGCTATATTCTGGAGAACCCAGCACAGCTTTGGAACATTAAAAGGGAGACAGGTTCTTAGGCTCTATCACAAAAGAGGATATTGTGTTGTACTGTGATAGACGATGTGTATGTTTCCACTTGTTCATCTTCTAATCGTGCCACCCCTTGCGCAGTTAGACCCACGGGCTTGTATGAAGCATATGATGGAATTTTACGAAATTTGTCAGTCGAACACTGTGAACCACCAGTGGTACGTAGTTTCATTCTTCACCAGCACGGTTATACGATGCCGGACTCACGTACTCAACGGGTGCTGCTACTGCAGCAGGTTTCTCGTTTCTCGCCATTTTCACAATCATTGCTCAAAGCTAAGTTGTCGTACGGTGTTGATCCTGCCGTCGACGCCAAATGTGGGTTGATGTAACCCAGGTTTGACTCGCCAACTTGCAACAACTTATCTTCTTGTCTTTCGTAGCGTGTAGTACACGCCAGGCTGAGGCAACGTTCGACGGCGAACCAAACAAGGGTGAAACAACAGAAGTGCCTTGCTGAGGCGAACGAGAGGTGCTTCAACAGGAAGAACGAGAGTCGACAGGGATCGCTTATCGGCGGGGGGCGGATTTGCCCGTGTCTGTCACATGAGTCTACGAAGACTCCACGACCACCTTTGTTATAACAAGAACGGTATCCAATACCTCTGGAACTACTGCCATTCATAAATAATTTAACGAGCATAATATAGTCTATATACATTACTTTACTACGGTAAAAAGTGTACCTGTGCCCCACACTACCAGGTGTTACTCCATGCCTAATGCCTAATGCCTAATGATTTAAACATACGGATAAAGCTGGCCAAACCTACCAGATAGACGCGGGTAGTTTGTAGGTAACACTTCAATGGCATTGGGACGCACCTTGCCTAGTTCATAGCTGCTGACCTGCGAGCGAAGCACTTAACATTCAAGCAGGGTCAGCGATCTACAAATGTATTCAAGGTGCGATAAGGAAAACAGAGTAGTTTGAATTCGTTGGGGTAGGGATAGGCAGCGTTTGTTTTGTTTGCATGGTGATGAAGAATTGAGTGTTTCGGGTCATTTCCGGCTGGCCCATGCCGGCACTATAGAGCGGCCAATACTGCTACACAAACGCATCATTTTTCGAAATGTTGGAGCTGTGAATCAGCAAGATTTCATTGCTAACAATCTAGTCGACGGTAGGTGTGCAGTTAGCCGACTGACCGACTTTAGTCGGCAGGTCGGCTGGAGCTGGTGGCTCGGCGAGTTGCCAACTAATGTCAGGCAAGATAGTCGGCACCTTCGGGAAACAACTAACTGTCCGACCAATAGCTATCTGGTGACTCAAGTCAGTGCGGACTCACAACTGTACAAATTGTATAATATCTGGCCTTATGAGGGGCTTGTGTGGTCTTCACAATCAACAGACGTTTCCATCCATCGGACTGTCTACGTCCTCCAGCGTACGCAGCTTTTAGTTTTTGCGTGTTCTTTTTGTTCTTGACGCTCACCATACACACGGACGTACATTCCTCGGGCTGGTGTTAATGCGGATGTTTGTTGCCTTTTTTATATATATATCCTCCGGCGGATGGGGAAAAATAAAGCTGTAGCTTCCCACACTTCCACGTATTTTCATACGCGTCGTGTGTTGATTTAACTCAGTTGCTTTCGCAGCCCAACGCTAGCTGGCGCACCCTTCGGGTCCCATTGTAGGTATAGTTTGTTGCTATGTCATGTGATTGCTACTTACGTTCTCGCTCCATTGACGAACACGTTGGAGTGATTAAACTTTCAACTTTTTCGGCACTGCTGCCTTCCTACTGGTGGTGAAGTTTGTCCGTAACTAGGTAAGTGTGCCGTGCTACCTAATGTTGGTGCTTTTGATTGCTTCCGCCAATTATTTCGATACGTTTTCGTTTTTTTCTACATGTAACCACCGCTTCTATACTATTTAATATATAGAGTACATAAGTAGAAGACACGCTCCCGCTCATTTATTTGACGAATACCCCTTCCTTGAATATTTGAGATTTTTTCCTTTCCGGCACTTTAACTTCAAATTCTGCTGCAGAGATCTGTCTCTTAACAACTCAAAATACCAGTATGTGCTATGCTATCATACTTTGGTGCCTTTCATCCCATTACTATGGTGCAGGTAGAAATTGTACCTCAAGTTCAGCATCTACAAATCGACATGTTTTGAGGTGGGCACGTATGGTCTCAAGACATGAAACATATCGCCGGCAAGCTCTTTCAGGCTGATCGAACCATATTGTGGGTTTTTGTTTTTTTGGTTCTAGAAAGGCCTTCAGTTAGTTGCATTCCTCGATACAAATTGGTTTAACCCTTTTACAATTTTTTGGGGACAAAATTACTTGGGTTTAGTATAGGGAGGGGTTCGGGGGCTCTAAAGGGGTTTTAAGCTATTGGGGCTCGATGTATGAGTCATGAGTTTTTCAGCACCACCGTATGTGAATGTATCCCGTCAAGGCGCAACTTTCTGTTCCAGCAAAAATATTTTCTCCTATATTTTGAAGCGAGATGTGGGCAAAAAAACGATATTTTCCCTGCTCCAGCTGTGGAGATTTTAGCACGAAATTGGGACGACGAATGTCAAAAATCTCATCTGGGTCTCGGACTCCGACGAATTGGGCCTGCACCCAGGACATCTACCAGGTGTTATTTTTTTCCCAGAAACATCTCTGTGTTTGTTGTTTTCGCATTAAACCGTCCTTTGTACCCAACGAAATCAGTCCGTGCTGATTTTTCATCCACGAGATGTTGCAAATTCTGTGGCGAAAGACTGCGAAACAGAGTAAACCAAACAGTCGCAATCGATCTAAGTTTACGGTCATTTCTAACGACACTTTTTTGACAAGATGCTTGCCAATTTGGCAAGGTTTTGGAAGTTTGGACTTGCCAAAATAGCAAAAAACATGCAAAAGTTATTTTTTGAATTGAACCCGAACGATCCCAAACCGCAACACAAGGGGTTATAAATCCTGCGAGGGGGGCTCTTTGGTTGAAGTTGATCCTTAATCCTGCAAGCGAGCCAGTTTTCATTGATTGCCTCACACACCCCACCCGCCCCACACAACGATATCACCTCCCCCTCCAAACGCTCTACATCAATCACCACCCCGTCCTGTAGAGCACGGACACGAGGTAGATGCGGCTGCGCCACCATAGCTAGGCCGGGAGGGCCCTCTCTCGGCTGTGCTGTGGTGAGCTACTACTACTACTACTACTGCTGCTGCTGCTCTGTCTTCTTCGCGGTTGTCGCCATACACAAACACATCCGGGCTCTTGTCTTTGGTTGTGTGTGTCGCCACACGCCCGCGTCCGTATTTTACTCATCATGTATGTATGTGCCGCGCGTTTTCCGTTACAATCGTGCGCAGTCGCGTCCTAGCGGTAGATGGCAACCACGTGTGAAAGGCTGCCGGACAGCAGCACGGGTGAAGTTCTGTGAGGGGGCGCGCACGTGCGTGCGCACACGGTGGCACTACTCCAATGCATCTCGAGGATTGCCCACACAAAATGAATTCCGTCTGTCCCCCAGTTTTTAGGACACAACATTCCGATCTACAAAGAAGGCGCATTGATCTCTGCTGTCACAGCGGTTATGCAAGAATGTTACCGGAAATATCCGCTTAGAATTTCCCAGAAATTCGTGGTGGGCATACTTTTATAGTGATGAAAAAAAAAGGTTTCCATTCACATCGCAGGCATGATTCCTATCTGACCTGGAAGGCGTTATACACTCTCGGTTTACTCTACAACCACCCCCTTCTTTTTTATTCCCGTTCCGCTTCGTTGGAAAGTTTTCGGAAAGTGACATTTGCCATTTTAGGACTATAACGCCAATGCAAGGTTGTACAAACCAGACCACCCCACGACGCCCGACGTTAGACTTGCGCTAACTTCTGTATTCGTGGGAGCTACGGAGGATACACGGTGTCATTGGTAGTAGCTATGATAGGGCTGGCGACTCTCGCCGTGGGGCCCGCGTGGATGCCACATGGGCATCGTTTTGAGCGGGTGCTGAAGCATCGTCACAAACAGCAGCCGCCCCAGCCTTTGCCAGCCGAATTTTGCCGGACTGGAAGGACTGCCAACCTCTAAGGTACATGTGGGCTGTGCCTCAAACCCTTTCTGCGCCAGCATTTACTTCATGGAGAGCGTCGGCGTGCCGTTGGCCTCCTTCTGCTGCTGTGAAGGGTTTGAATAGTATTTGAGGGCGTTATGATGAGAAACTTGCCAAATATTTTCTCAAAGCTTGCCAAATGTGCAGTATTTCGCGTTAGAAGTTTTTGTCCTCTTTTTGGAAAGTGTTGCCAATGTTTTCTAGCCAAAATGACAAGTTTTGGAAATCTCGTAGAAAAGACTCAAGGCAAGTGAAGTGCCTGCGTGCCGGGTACGATAACACACAACAAAACAGGCCAGGCCATAAAAACCGAAGAGATTCAACAAAGAAAATGAAATAAAAACAGAAAACAAATCAAAACAAACGACAGGTGTTCTGAAGAATGTGATACAAGATCGGAAAGGAAAGGAAAGGAAAGGAAAGGAAAGGAAAGGAAGGGAAGGGAAAGGAAAGGAAAGGAAAGGAAAGGCTGCAAGAGGAACACCACACATACATGCTGAAGAAGAACATACAATACCTATTGCACGGGAAGAACAGTACGAACAAGATTGCTAACTGCTGTGGCACGGACAGCTGCATAAATCTGTCGCACTCCTGCCCAGTATGTAAACTTGCGATTGGTGTCTCCCCTTCGGGCCTCTGTACCCCTTATGCTCAATGCCATCGATCTTCGCCCTACTGCTACTACTACTGCTGCTTCTGTCTCTGCTGCGTGGGCACTTGTTCCTTATTCCTCTGCCGTTTGTCGCGTCCGATGCTCGCTGCTGCTGTGCTGCTGTTGTACTATGCTGCTGCTGCTGCTGCTGAGACTCTCCTATTTTCCCATCATTCTGTCCCCTGGAACCCCCCCCCGCCCCCCCCCCCGTTTCCTCCTTTAGCACCAACGCGTGCTACGATAGAGGTGCACAAACCATTTTTGTGCTTAGATTCCTCAATTTGAGAGCTTAAGGCCTCTCCCCAACGCTGATTTTGGAGAAACAAAAACCTGCTACCCGATGACAGGGACTAGGTATAGGTATTCAACGAGAATATCGTGAAAAAAAATTTGGCCCTTAATATTCAGACGATTTTGGGTTAATTAAGGAGCGGGCCCCGCCATTCAGAAACCACTCATTTCTTCACACGAAAACTACTCACTACACCTCTATCGCAGCATGCGTCTACCCGGTTCTCCGAAATTTCCTTCCATTCCGTTCCGCCAAACTCCAGACTGTTCCGACTTTCTTGCATTTTCACCGACAACAACGCAAAGAAGAGGAAGGAGATAGCGGCATAAGGCCTGTGGATGGAGAGGGAAATAAGGGAGCAAACAAAAGGAGAAAAACAAAAGAAGGACAACAGCAAGTCATCACTGTCGCTTTTGCGCTCCTCCCATTAAACTCGAGAAAAACAACTGGACCGAGAAAATCCGATATAAGTAATCACCTGCGCGGGAATTTTATGTTGCATGAAGCTGCTGTTACTGCAGTGCTGATGTAATGTGAAGGCACAGGCACAGTCCTTCTTGTGGTAATGATGTTTACGGCAAATAATAGTGCCTGTAGTTGCGCGTGTTATTGTAGTGTAATACGTTTGTGTATAGGAAGTCCCTTTCGCTTCGGTGTCACATTTACAACCCTGGTGTCGTGTCTGGTTAATTTTTTGGCTTTTCGGGGTGAATGCGGGCTAATTTTTCGTCAAAATGATGGCCATTATTCATGGATTTTGTTGTCAAGACCGGATTCGGGTTCCTCTCGGCTTCGTGTTTCTTGAGCACTTCGTTGCACCCCTGTCAACTCTCTAAAAACGATGGAGAAATTACCGTTACGCACCCCCTTCTTTGATTCTGCCGTACTGTTCTGCCTGTGCGGTCTTCATATTTAAAGCGCACCAATTCCAAGTAGATTTTACCCAAATTGTTGGGCACGATTTGAAGGTCCCTCGCCCTCGCTTTTATGCTCCAACGCCATAATGGTATTCATAATATGGTGCTACACACGCAGCTTGCGAAGCTGAGTTTTGATCGAAGATCCTTTTTGGTCGATCTCATCATCACCATCATCATTATCATCATCACACACAGCTCAAGTCCATTTGTATTTTTTAAATAATAATACTACAATGTCATCCGTGTCCTGCACACACCACGTTGATTTCGGCCTTCTTATATCTTGGATCTTATTATAACACGACTCCGAAGGGAAATCCGATATTGTATTACTAGGTATATAAGCATGGCAGTAAGCGATGCGTCATATCCCAATTGGTCTAATTGGAAAATTCATTAACAGGTGTTTTTCGCGTAAGACGGGGGGGGTTTTGCTTTCAATCATTGCATGAAAAAAAAAAACCGACAGTGACGCTTATTCACACATTATATGTCATACATACTAATGCTTGAGCAGATTTGCAGCGACTCCCAGAAGGAGATTGTTGGTTCGAAGTTGTTCATTTTCCCTCTACAAAATTACTGGAGCCTGTATATCCTGTGACGCCGGACTTGATTGTGTGTCACTAGATTGCCTTGTATGTTCTTCCATTTACAAATTTCCTTGTATTTTTCTTGCGTGTTTTTTCATTTTTCTCACTCACCATTTATTTTTTGTTCTTATTTGCATGAAACAGATTGAATATGTATGGTGTGCTGCCTTGCATGTTTCAAGTTTTCGCCCATAATACCATACATTACGTATTATGCTCATTGCGGTTGGCATTGCATGTCCCAATCATCTTGCTGTGTTGGCAATGTGTACCTCTGCCTCGTAGTTTGTGACCACACCACAGAGAGAGCCCATCTCTCCATGAGGCAAGAGCACGGACACTGGTTGCGTGCTCGATGTAGATGGGTAGAAAGGTCAGGTAGATATGAAGAACACACACTGTGCGAACAACAACAGCACAGGTCATTTCTTCAACTACTGTTCAACAGACCTAATTGTATGCAACCCGTCCTTGAAATGTGTCTCTTTATTCAGGGCTAATTTTATCGACACATTTATAATAAATATTAAATTTGGTAAAAGTGTTGAACAAAATTTTCATTTGATTGGTCTCGACCCGCCTCATCAATCAAGAACCTGATTTCTGGGCAATTAAAATTTGAATTTTGCTAAATATGCGAAAAATCGTTCAAGACTCTTATGGAGGGAAATCCAAATCCAAGGCCCAACTTGATGTGGCATATTCGCACTGGGACAACACACCCGGGGCAATCTTGTGCGATTTTGGCCGCGTCGACGACCACAATCGCGAGGCGGTGAAAAAAACACGAACCTCAACAAGAGGCGACCGGGGTAATAGCCGCGCTGACGTCTACTAGTGTAGTATCCGGTCGCCCCGGTGGCGTATCAGGTTATCTTCGAGCCTGATGGAGGTCAGTTTCGTGAGTTCGAGCCCCGCCGAGTGCATACTCGTATAAATTCGTTGGGACTTTTTCTTGTGCACAAATTGACTTGCGGAAAGCGCGAGAGCGTGAGTTAGCAACATTTGATGAAAAATCGACGAGCAGTGGGACTGCTGAACCCTATGCGCGATAAAAGTTGAAGGCAAGAACCGGGGGGGAGAAGGGACGACACCTGTGACCACGGCTTGTCCAGAAGCTGGAAAGTGAAAAGTGTGAGCAAAAAAAAAAAAAAAAAGTGTAGAATAGAGACGGTAGAAGGATTGAAAATCGTATCCAGGTCGTTGCGCCTCAAAAACATAAAGGCGGCCGTGATCCCAAGTTTCAACCGGCTGGCTCGGTCAAGCCGCACGAAACAGACGCAACAAGCCAAAAACACGATCATTCACTCAAACCAAGAGTTCCAAGGCTTCATCGCCGCCGTTGCTCCGCGCGTGACGTATTGAGGCTCCCTCGGTGAAACGCGAACCTCAACAAGAGGCGACCGGGGTAATAGCCGCGCTGACGTCTACTAGTGTAGAACAGAGACGATAGAAGGATTGAAAATCGTATCCAGGTCGTGGCGCCTCAAAAAAATAAAGGCGGCCGTGATCCCAAGTTTCAGCCGGCTGGCTCGGTCAAGCCGCACGAAACAGACTCAACGAGCCAAAAACACGTCATTCACTCAAACCAAGAGTTCCAAGGTTTCATCGCCGCCGTTGCTCCGCGCGTGGCGTTTTGAGGCTCCCTCCGCTCATCCAGGAGGCCCTAGGGGTGATGGGTTTCCAGTCTGGGCCGCTAAAGAAACATAGAGGCTGACGGTGGCGCGCACGCTACGACGCACGCGTCGCTCTTGGCTACACGCTCTCGTCGGTGTTCGTCAGCAGGGCGTTATGTGACTTGCTGCGTTGTTCCGATTTCCCACATGATTGGAGAACAACGCGCCCTTTCCTCGACAAGAAACAAATCAGTTTTTTTCTCGAAACCAGACACAAACTTGGACTACATTATTCCCACGAGTAATTTATACACGAACGTAAAAGCATACCCTGCCGGTCGTCTGTACGGGGCACGGCACTTTCCCCAAATAAAAAATGTTAAGAGATTAAAAGAGACCAATAGAGACTGACACCCCTCCTCCTGACAAACGTTTTTTGTTTTATTCTCGTCTCATCCATTGTCTCCGCACTTTTCCTTTCTCCATCTTTTTCCGTAGACGAAACTCAGATACGCCCGGGGTCAACGCAAGCTGGACCAGCTGTGTTCGCCAGGCAGTACTTGCCAGCGTTTTCAAATCTCAATATTTGAGGCATATACACATCGAATGCCTCAAATATTGAGATTTGAAAACGCTGGCAAGTACTCACTTTCGTTTGTGCACCAGTTTTCGTCCATTTGCAGAACGCAGACTTCGTGTCAACCTTGCCCCTCCGGTTTAATCAACACTATGGACTTGCTGACCTTCTTCGGCTGAACCCTATAAGGTTCAACCAAGAAGG
Source organism: Undaria pinnatifida (assembly GCA_012845835.1). NCBI lineage: Eukaryota > Phaeophyceae > Laminariales > Alariaceae > Undaria > Undaria pinnatifida. Next base: position 14,194,587 of record JABAKD010000028.1, read on the forward strand.
TGAGATAGCCACCCAGGAATCGACAGCTCTTTTTGCTCTGTGTTTGACCTGGGTAGTAACGATAAAATTTAGTTGGGAAATCAGGATTCTTCGTCGACCATCGTAGCATCTAAACTTTTATTGCGGATGATGCGCACCTCGTATCTCATATTTAGAGGTGGGCACCTATGAGAAAAAAAACGGTTTCAACATTATGTTGGAAACCTAGCAGGCGTGCCCGAGTAATCGGTTCTTCGCACAAAAAAAAGGCGGTTTTCTTGGCCGGTTTCAAACCGATCAACCGAAAACCGGATTGAACCAGAAAAACCCACGGTTGACGGGTGAACCGGTTCAAACCGGCAGAATCGGACCGATCCTTGACTTGATACCCTGCTACGTACGGCAGTAGCATATAGTCTAGTTGTAGTACATTAAAGCAGCAGCAGTGTTTCCATCTTTCGACCTTTGCCGTACTAGTATGATTAATAAATCTAAATGACACGCCATTGACATGGACATTATTATCACGTAGCAATTACCAGGCATTCAATCATCTAACAATATAGTCGTACCCAATTCATGCAACATGTTTTTCGTTTTGCAATCTGACAATGTCAAGCGCTTTTATTACTCCGATCGTACTCTCTTACACACACGTATTAAAATTAATAAAAATTCACTCCAACTAGTGTGAAATCGAACATTTCGTCGAAACTCATATTTGCAAAGTGTGTGTGATACTCCGATGGCGCGTATTACTGGATGTGTCATCATTACGGGTGGAGGGGGACGAAATTTGACGGCTGTGGACGGAATGCATATCCTGTAAGTCGTGTATAACCGATTAGGGGGTTTTTAATTGGGGGGTGGGGGGTTGAAAAGGAGGGGGGCCGGGGGGGGTTGTACTCATTTGTTGCTTGCCTTAGTCGTTTGACCATTGACCACGCATCCCTTTCGACACGGAGCAGCGTTCCTACTCCTAATAGAAACACCTCCAACATTTGGGCGCTTATTACGCGTTTTCCATATACTACACAGAAACTGTTTTATTATCCCATGCCAGTTTTGTTTCGCTCTCCACGGCCACCTTCTATCTCCTAGGACAGCGATCGTTTTCTCGCGACTCTCTACTCTACGAAACTCTTCAATGCCACATACGTCAAAATTTCCTCATCTCCTCTATTAATAGCGCATCTCGTTCTTCCTTGCATATTTCGCGTTCCCTTACTGTGTGAGTCCTACTCTCTTCTGTTGTGCCACAAGGACTCCTGTTTGTAGCCACGCCCTCCCCCTCCGGACTACGGTTGGTTTTGTCTCTTCCTTCTTTGTGGTAGGTCCAGGCCCCCTACACGAAATTGCATTTTCAGCTTTTTCGCGTAATCCGTTGGGCCGTGCAGGTACGTTGTCATCATTCCAGTATCCTCCATCAACCCCTCATATATCTCAAACTTTACTAATGCTGCTTCTCGTGCACTGTATTTCTTAGGGCTTGCCTTTCCCTTCCTTGTACTATGTCTGTTATTTCTGTCTTGTACCTGCCAAACTTCTCTGTAGACAGTACCTCTTCTTGGTCCCCCCTTCAGTCCTTCCTTATTTTCTCGACTGCATTATCCCATCTTATTCCGGCTCGCCCTTTTCATTTTTCAACCTATCAACTATGTATGGCTGGCAACCTTTTTTCTGGCGTATTCTCTAATTCATAGTGCCATTTCAACTTTCTCGCGTCTCTGTTAGTCTTGAGTGGGGACATTCCTAGTTCAGCTATATTTTTAGCTGCTGTACTCTGCACTCTGTTTCCAGTTGTTTAATGAACTTCGCGTCCTCTTCCCATACTTCTCCTTCAGACTCTAACTTCGGGTACAATCACATTCATCAAAATATATTTTGTAATCCTAGTGTCAAGGTGCGAGTATGTTAAGATCGCATCCATCTTGCCTACTTGTGATCGTCCCCTTTCCTATTACTTTCGCTATGTGTGCTTCCCAAGGGCAGTCCCCAAGGTACGTGCATTGGTCTTCGACCGGTAGTTCATCTCCCCACTTCCATTAAAAAAAAACGGATTATTCGTATCTTCGTTACATACAACTACTCGTAGTGATGATTTTTTCACGTTCGCTGCCACTCTCCATATACCAGGCACTAGTGTACTCTAGTGCTTTCTCCATCTGTTTGTGCAATCCTTCGGGTGTTTCTGATATCCCCACGAAATCATCCACAGACATCAACCCCGACACCGAAACTTCCCCCATCGTGACTCCTTGCTTTGCTGCTTCGGCTGCTACTATCATGTCATTAATATATACCTACCTTGGGTTGTTTGTGTTTTTCCTGGGGTATTCCTGCAGCTCCAGAATGACTGGAGCCTGTCCTGTGACTACGGGCTTGATTATGCGAGTTAGTGTGAGAACAACAACACAACAACCTTGAATAAAGTGGGTGATAGTGTACGTCCCTGTGCAGCCCCCTTTAAAATATGAACATATTTTTATATTTCCCCGTCCAGCATCACAGCCCTTCTCGCACATTCCATCATCTTTGCGGGGGGGGGGGCGGGGGGGGGGGGGGGGGGGGGGGGGTGGCGGGGGGGGGGTCCAACAGTTTTAGGTCGCATAAATGTATAGGAGCTTACTGTACGCGTGGTGCTAGGTCTAGGAGATGGTGGGGGTGGCGGGGCAGGCGCGGGCGGGGGGAGGTTTACTTGAACTTGAAGACCATATATATGATAAATAAAGGGATAAATTGGAGCTACAAGTTGTAGTATATAATATGGAATACAGAACCATAGAGGAAGTATATAAAATGAAAAGAAGGGGTGGTAATTGACCAGTTGCTTTCTTTCTAAGAGACGATGCACAATGAACTTCATAAGGAGCGAGGATACGTGGGCAACGTGTGCAAATCTTGCCATCCATGCCGTAATATGCTAAATGGTAAGTTGGTGCCACATGTTTCGTTAGGTAGGATATACTCCGGAGTATATGATACTCTATAGCCATCGATATTTTTTTTGTTTTTCTGGCTGTCGTCATATCATAGCCTATACCTAGCCATCATGTGGTACTCGGTCACGGGGTGTGTGACGGCTGTGTATAGTGCCTACATGACACACCGGCTATGTCTTGTATAATGACCTAGTCTATACCTCGGATGTACGTCACCCCGTAAAATATGATGTGCTGTTGTTGCACCATATCTCTTACAATATCACACACAGCCTGCAAATATGAGTTTCGGCAAAACCCTCGATCTCACAGCTGGGGTGAATTTTCAATTATAAAAAAAAAAAAATTACACACCAGCTGTGAGATCGTATATTTAATAATATCATGACCTATATATACCTGGAATGCACGTCACCCCGTAAAATATGCTGTGCTTTGTTGTATCACCATGTCTTATATAATGACCTAGTCTATACCTGGAATGCGCGTCATTTATTAGGGTGCTAACAGTGGCTCGGATGCCCGCATACACAACATGTACTGGACGCATGCATACCGCTACGTTCAATGATTTGAAGGCGTTTCATGTTGCCACCCGGTTTAAACCGCCTGAGAAAAAATTGGTCTAGACATTCGGTGTTGAGATTAACGCCTCCTTGGCCGGTTTTCGTTTTTTTTTTTTCTCTTGAGGCGCCCACCCCTATCGTGATGGACAACGAATCAGGAATTGGGAGGGTGTTGATCGTTTCGTTATGCTTCAAGGAATGTTCGCACCGAGATTCAACATCCTCTGTATAGAGTTTCAAGAGTGTTGTACAGACCGTAGTATCAAAATATCTCCGTACATAACGGGATTTACTTGACACTGCATCTCTGAACAAAGTTGTCTTGGATTGCGAATAGGCTAACATATGCAAACGCGCCGCGGGCTCAAGAACAAAGGTGTCAGCTCATTTGAATTTATATACGGTAAAACGTATAGGCCGTAGTATCAAAATATCTCCGTGCACATAACGCGGTTTACTTGACATGGCGTTTCTCGTCGAAACTATCTCGGATTCTGAATAGTCTAGTAAGTGTGCAAACGTGCCGCGGGCTCAAGAACAATGGTGTCAACATTTGAATTCATGTATGGTAAAACGAGTCTAAAACTGCCGGCTGAATTGAAAAAAAAACATAGCAGGACCAGCCCCGAAAGCAGTCTCTTCTCCCTCCCCACTACGATACGCGCGTTCGATATTATCGTGAAGAGTGTGCAGCACTTCGTTCCCTCGTCGACTCTCACCTAAACCTACTAGATGAACAATGAGAGCGAGGTACTCATCCTCAGAAAAGGCTGCACATTAGAGTCTATACTTAATGGTCTCGTACCGTAGTTTTAATGGCCATGTAAACCGTGTGTCCGCGGCTGGTCGCACACCACTCTAATCTGTCGGAGAGAGTTAATATGTGACCAACAACGTGGTTACAAGACTCTTCACCCAGGTCACGAGTTAGATTCACAGGTTCGATAATTTCCTCTGAGAACCGCCCAAAAATGCGAGACAGCCACGACCCCCGTTTGGCGAGAGTGACCCAATAGACTACACTACCAACGACTACCGTACGAGAGACTGCTGCTCCCTGGGGTAGAAGTCATGAACTACACAGAGTTGAAGTTGAACTGATTTGTCCAATACAACAGTAGCGCTATGATGCACGATTGAAGCTGAGAGTTAGGCGGGCGATCACGTTGGCGCCCAAGCCAAACGCGTGTTTGACTGATTATTTTTATATTCATATCGTCGATATATTTTCTTCCAAGCTCAACTGGTACGAAAAGGTTTACCCTCCACGACTTTCTAGAATGCCGAGAACAATAGGTGCCCTGCCTTTCCCCCCCCAGTACGTGCATTCGCTGTTATCGCGCGTAGCGTCCACTGCTCGTCGATCTGCATCGCTCTCGCACGTTCCGCCTGCCTATTTTATGTCAACTCTTCTACGGGCTTCGAACCCACGACACTGAACTCGATAGTTATCCGGCTTTTACTATTATACAGTATTGAACCACCTAGAACGCCGACGCTGGATTTGCTGCGCACAATTTTTATACACACAGGCTTGTACGCTTATTACAGTTTAGGCTAAATCATCACAACAGGAATACCATTTATACCTGGTATCATATACCAGGTGTGTATATGTAAAATATTATCTTCATTTTGTTTTGGCGCGCTGCTCTCCGGTGGCCAAGTGCTTCTTTTCTCGCACGTTCGGCCAAGCGGCAAGCTAGCCTGCCATGGCTACATTATGAAGCATGCCTGGATCTCGGCCGAGCTCCGTGCCGGCGCTCGGCGCTTAGCCGGCTCTATTTGGCAAGGGATTGCGTTCCGCCTCCCTGAGACGAGCAGGTCTCTAGGCACACCCCTAATTGTTTTTTCGAATTTTGATATTTTGATGAACTTTTACAATTTTTTGTTCTTCGTTTTTTTTTTCGTAAAAAATGGCCCGCTACTCAACTAACCTTCAGCACAGCAGCAACAGTAGAAACAATCGCCGGGCTAAATTAACCTCCGCAGCAGCTCAACAGCAGTAGTAGCAGCAACATACAGCAGTAGTAGCAGGAGCAGTACACATGTGGATCGGATTGGTGTGGGGTTTGGGGGCGCGCCGCCCTGGGCCGTTTCGGCCCCGGATCTCGACGTGGGTGCGTGGGCATGGGTGCAGATAAAGGTAAACCGGCCTGCGCTCTCCCACCGCACGGGCGTCCGCTCGTCGAGGCAGGACCGAAAGCGTCTGTGGGCAGGTGTCTTTATTTTTCTCTGTGCGTGTCCGAATGTAAGGAGCGTTTAGACTATACTTCAAAACAATACATAGTGTTCCCGCCTGAACCCCCTTCTACTTGATGCATGTGGTCAAAAATATAGACTATGTGTGTATGATATGTGTGTACGATAATAGCAACAGACCTAGAACCAATCCACCCAGCCAATCAGATGGCGTCCTGGGCGCGTGGCGAACGCTGAAATAGAACTGAATCCGATTTTGGCGACAGCAGCACCGTGTATATACCTGAGAGTCTGGCTATCGCAAATGAGGAGTTATATATCCTTGAACCCTACCCATGGTTCCACTTTGCCCAGAAAAAAACATTTGGCGTGGTCGAGAATCGCGTGCATGCTGCTCTCGCGATCACCTTCGCCGCGCACGGCGCCATCTTACACGCTTTCCGCGCTCAATGTCCCTGTGAGCCCGTCTCCCGCTCGGAGAGATGCAAGCCGTCCCCTGTGGCGCTCGTTCCAACACTCGGCTGCTCCCGGTCTCTACCTCCCAGCCTCCTCCTGCTGGCATCCGCTCTCTGTCCGGAAATATATTGTCGGGATATGCTGTACTTTCTGCGGGGGGAATAAACGAGGAGAACACCTAGTTTTCTGTTCCCCTCAATCACATTACCAAAGCGTTGAACACTGCCTCCAATTCATGAAAAATCCTGCAACGTACGCCACACAGACTGAAATTGTTGCCGCCAACCAATTAATTATTGACGAGCACTATTATTCCACGTGCGGTACACAGCATCTCCTAACCACAAATAATTCGTTTGCGCGTACATCAGTGTAACGTGCACCCACCGCTATCACACTCTACCCGCTAATGAATACTACTACTGCTACTACTGCTACAACTCTTTCTTTGGAGCAATGCACTAGTTCATGCCACACATTTCCTCTTAGGAAAAGCCGTGGAGCTTATCAATGTGAGTACGCGTAACACCGATATTGGTGGGAAAAAATGTATACGCGTGTGTTACCGGTGTCTCCCTTTTCGTCTTGCGACGCCCCCGGGATGTCACGTTACCCACATCCCGAAGGGGAACCTTGTACATACCTGTATAGATCATGATCTTTTTTTTCACGGGGCAGGGGTTTGATAAGGAGTTTCTTTCGTCTCGACCTCATTGTTATAGGATTCTCGAAGCTGGGATTTATCGGTCAAATCGCCTCGTTCGAGCGCCGTCTTCGGAGGGCGGCTCCAACCACCCTCGCCCTGCCGTATCCCTTCCGCACCTCGACGTGAACGCGGATGGATACTGAGCGAGACAAGCGAGAAGCGCGCAAGGAAATGTATTTTGAACGGTACTCTCCAATTATTCTTCGGATGTTGATGTATGGAGAGACTGATAAATGAAACTAGGGGCAAGACATTACTTCCAATTTGGCGGCACATTCTGTCCCAAACCAAATATTAATAGTATTCACTGAAAAAAAGAAAACCATGGTACCGCGGTAGGTATCATAGTAGTATTGCACTTATTTATTGAGTTGGGGTAGGTATCTCCGTGGAACATGGATTTAGACTTAGTAAGCGCACGCATAACTGAAACGAGGAGATAGTGATTACGATTACTGCGCCAGAAAAAAAACACACAGCAGCATTACGCGTGGCTGCGTCCCCGGCCTCGAGGGTGGTAGCTCGGGCACATCGACATAGTTTGTACTGGTGAAAGTAATTTAGGTACGAGTAAGAGCACACACACTGACGGATGCCCAACTTCACACATGCTTTGCGTCTGAATTATACCATGGATGGGGAGGTTTTACCAAAAAATGGGGAATGACTTTTCGACATAAAAACAACGGGGAAAGTCGTTCCTGTTGCTAAGCTGCGCCACGCGAAGGTCGTAGACGGTATCCACTTAAGAAACCAATGGCATGCATTCGTCCCGGTATCGCGTCGGCGGGTGGTTCTTTTCCCCTAGAAGACTCTATGGAGAAAGTATCGGCGATGTGGAAAGCGTGCTTCGTTGTTGCTGTGGTGCATGTCTCCGCCTGTTTCTATGGTCGTTCGCCGCGGGCAACTGGAAAAGCGGCGGTGTTAGGACGTAACTGATGAATATTTTTGAATTGCTTTCTGACGTGACGTGCTCCTACCTGCTGATTGTTGGTTGATCGTCTCTACTGAGTTATTATATAGAGCAGGTGGCCCCATTGGTCTATTTAGTGGTTACGTTCGAATACTACTAGCGTTGGTCCTTGAATTCAATTTTCGGCGGTATGAGATTTTTTACTTCATGTGCAAAAATATTGCAAAAGTTGGGCCAAGTATCTGCTGAGAACGCCTAGCAGCGTAGGTAGGTACAATTTGACCCGAATCGACGAGGAGGAAAGAAAATGCCGAATTCTTCTCCCGATAAAAATCAAGGTATGTACCGTAGTGGGGAGGGGGCAGGAGGGCCCACTATGTGACCCCTCATCTGAGTTATACGAGTACTACTACTGGGAGGGGGGGCGAGAGTAGGCAAGAATAATGAATCGGATGGAAAAAAAAAAAAATGATACAAAATCGAGGAGGGCTTTTCAGACGAGCTACATGAACAAGAAATTAATCACAGCAGTACAGTAGGGGTGTTCCGATTCAAGATAACCCTGTGACAAACCGAAGCAGGCGCTCATTGCTCTTGTCTGTTGTGTAGGCAACATGTGGCTGTTAGTATGCCTGGACATGGCGATTTAACCGCTCTTATGTCCCGAATAACTTTATCTCTGACGCTCTGGGTGCCAACTAACTGTATAAATTCATCGCGAGGTCGAGCGTTTTGTACGAATTGCGGTCGCATGGCAAATTGTTGCCCTACTCGAGTAGTATGCAAGAAAACCCGCTAAAATAGTGGCCAGCTTAGTTATGTTTTCACCCAATAAGCGAGTGAAATCCGGGTTTTCGGGGATTTTTTCGTTGTCGCGAAATCGACAAAGAAGTGATTATTGTATATTCCATGATTACTAGACCATTGCGCGAGTCAAATGCGCACCGTTTTAGCCTCATTTCAGGCTTCTTTCCACAGTTGTTATGCTCGAGTTGTGCCAGTCTTTTAGTTCCATTTATAATAGTATATATTATGTCGTTTGGCTTTCAACACCTCATTTTTGCTCGAAATTGTAATTATAACCGGGGGGGGCTGAATCCTGGATACAAATCGCTCTTATTCGTCCTCTTACATTGCATTTGGTACACTGGTGTTGTTGTTCAGGTGTTTCTCTCATCCTCATTTTGAGCGCGTGCTTGCTCGGCACGCCAACCTGCTATAGGCTTAAAATCGTTTTTTTGTGCGACATATCATGCATAACTGGTCGAATTGGGTTCGCATTGCAAATGCTTGCCGCATACGGAAGTATGCGAGAAAACCCGAGTCGGTCGAAATAATCGTGGGGTTAATGGGACAAAGCCTACCAGCCGATCACGATACGCTAATGGGGTCGGGGTTGACACGCCGGTCGGGGAGGTTACGACCCTGGAGATCATCGTTATAGTTCCCGCTTTGTTTGAGCTGTATAGATTCGGAGGATTTCTGAACCGAGGATGAGACCCTACATTCCCCGTGGGCGACGAAACTGCCCCCCATTGGTTGGTGAGCCTCTATCATCCTCCTGGGGTGGGGCGGCGTCGTGGAGCTCGAACCAATCGGCGATTTCAGCCAACGGAGTTGGGGTTTCCACACCGTGTGGGGCGGTGACGACCCCAGAGAACTCGGTTTCATACCCAGGTTTGTCTCACTTCTAGGGATATAGAATGACCTCCGGATCATGGACGGGACCCTATCGTCCCCGGGTGGAGCTGGCTCTGCAATATACGACTCCCCGTCAATCAGAGATCGGCCGGTCGGTGGGGTTGGGAAATATCCCCACACTTTGCGGAGAGGTATCAACTCTGGTGATATCCGTGTTCGTTCCTGGGTTGTCGGAGTTGTATATGTATGGGTGGATGGATATTGATCATGGGATGGGACCCTAAAGTCCCCAGATGACGGTTACTTAATGTACGACCCGACCAGCGATCAGACAAAAAGGCTATACCAGGAAGTACATGTTTTTTTGTTTTGATCGAAAACTCTGACCCTGAAATTATTAACTGCCGCATTTTTAGTGCAGTGCTATCGCGTACTATGAACACTCTGTCTACCACATAGCAACAAGTAGCAGCATTATCATAGCATTCGAGGAATTGAATAACGAAGGCAGTGACACCGTGGTTCACTCGTAGAATGCCGCCAGCAAGTCTCTCCTCGATCAGACTATACTAATACAGGCAGTCGGTCAGTGAACCTCGGATCTAGATACTATCATGCATGGTGTAGCAGAAGCTGGCTCAGTGCGCGCCTCTCAGTGGCTACGTAGAGAACATGCACCATGATACATGGCTACCCCCTTGCTGGCCCTGGATGCTTGGATGAGTCAAAACATCAAGAAACGAACTCGAAACGTCTCTTCGTGGCCAGAATAGAGGGTCAGTCTGCGTGGGCTCTCGGATTTATCCGATCGAAATATGATGACGCTCGAAATGGACTTGACGCAAGAAACGGCAGAAGTAACTAGTCCACTATTAGTCGATATAGATCTCTTGGCACTACTTCACATTCTACACGCGTAGATTATGTGTTGTGCGGTAACGGTCTTTACTCTCTATCGAATATTGAATCGAACGAGTCGAAGTGCTGTCCTGCCCTACCCGGAGCATGGGTGCCGGCATGGAGCCGTTGTTTAATTGTGTATTCATAGCGGAACGGCCAGGATGGGGAGGTCAAGACCCCGGAGCTCATGCACCCGTTGTGTTGTCCTTCAGCCCTTTTGTCGGTGTGCCGTCGGTAGTCGGTACCCTCGAGTGGCTGCTCTCTCTTATGTGTTGTGGCAAGGTTGGTTCTTAGGGCGTCGCCGGACTTCTTGTTTCAAACCTTTTGAATCACAAATCGATTGCCAGTGGCCATCTCATTGTGCTGGATCAACCGTAACCGCAGCATGTACCTGGCATTCTAATATACTTTCCAGGTCGGGGATGTCGAGGTGTCGACTTCGATTTGATTCACACTATTAATAGTTGGTTCTGTTCAGGAAACGGACGTTGTTTTCTTGCACTATACCACTCACTGCTTCTTACTGTTGCTATGCAAAGGCAATGTTTTGTGTCTGCATCTATCTCACACACCTGGTGCAAAAGCCGTGACCAACGTATCGGTATATTACATATGTCTATTATGGGTGTGCTCGCTGTCGTTGTGGACGAAGGGCGTTTGGATCTGCACGCCAATGATGCTTTAGCCTTTGCGGTGCTGGCTCCTTTTCCCTACTCTATTAGGCTGTTTCGGCCCAATACTAGCTACACCCAATACCCTTCTGCCCTTTCCAAACTACCTGGTAACTACGTACGCACGGGTTATATGTATGCTTTTCATGAATATATTTTCTAACGTGGTGGGTCATAACCGCATCATAACAAGCGCATTGCAAAACCAAACAGCCCCAGAGGGCATAAGACAGGCGGCGCGTTCCGGAAGGAAACTACTATGCAGATGCCGCGAATACAACAATGCTATCGCAGTGAACCTATAGACTAAGTACAGTACTCAAATTGGTGACGCTTAGCCCAATGCCCGCCGACGTGACCATGTGGTATGGTGTGTAATACCGGTTCTATTTCTTCTTTTTGTGAACCTTGTCTCCTCAGCTGATTATCAGATTCGTGATGACAGTGGCGGCAGATTCCTAAAGCTTTGTCACGCGAACTTGGCGTACTAGCGGGTTCGCGGCGAACATTTTAGCGAAGGTACTTAGTGTTGCTTCTCGGAGTCATTTAGACATACATGGCCAAGTTAGTCACTTGTTAACGAGCCCCATGCGGAGCATCTCTTCCAAGGACAACCTCCCGTTTGTGTCGACTCGCCGCCTAGTACGGTATTAAAATCATATATACCCCGTACATTCAATGAAATATAGTGTCAAAACGCCTTGTTGCAGGTGCACCAAATGGTGCCAATTTATATTTTCTTCATTTCTCGTGCAAGGAAAATCGCGATGTATTGCATGGCTGAATGGGGTCCTCTGTCTTTTTTTCCCTGGATTGTAAAGTTTTCCGCCAGTGAGACACGTGAATATATTCCACCTCTTTTTTCAACCGGTTTTTACGGAAAAAACGTGCCAAAGCCATCCTTCCTCGATTGGTTCGGGGTTCAGTTTTTACAGCGAAATTGGTCCAAGAGGGGCTTCAAACCTCAACGGATTCGGGGGGTCTGGACCAATAGATGGTCTGGACCAATAGATGGTCTGGACCAATAGATGGTCTGGACCAATAGGGTCTGGACCAATAGATGGTCTGGACCAATAGATGGTCTGGACCAACAGATGTTCTGGACCAATAGATGGTCTGGACCAATAGATGATCTGGACCAATAGATGGTCTGGACCAATAGGGTCTGGACCAATAGATGGTCTGGACCAATAGATGGTCTGGACCAACAGATGTTCTGGACCAATAGATGGTCTGGACCAATAGATGGTCTGGACCAATAGATGGTCTGGACCCATAGGGTCTGGACCAATAGATGGTCTGGACCAATAGATGGTCTGGACCAACAGATGTTCTGGACCAATAGATGGTCTGGACCAATAGATGGTCTGGACCAATAGATGGTCTGGACCAATAGGGTCTGGACCAATAGATGGTCTGGACCAATAGATGGTCTGGACCAACAGATGTTCTGGACCAATAGATGGTCTGGACCAATAGATGGTCTGGACCAATAGATGTTGCCCCGGAAATAGTTGGTTTCACCGAACCTCTGTAGAGCGACAATTCGCGTGCCGAAGAGGTGGCTTTCTCGAGCTGGACCTACCCTACAACCCACGCCTACTACACCCGTATACCATACCAGACTGAACACACACTACACACCTGAACAGCGCACCACATGTCTGCGGGCACGCGTATACCATGCCAGACTAAACACACTACACACCTGAACGGTGCACCGCATGGGACGACCTTGCAACAAGACTTTCTTCAGAGGCACTAGTGGTACGTTCTCCCGGCGGTCTGCCAAACGTGCAGCTGAATCAGAGGAAACGGCGGAACCAGAGCATCCTCATGACACCACGTCTTACAATGCCGATGGAGAATCATCGGAGGCAGAACGAGAATCCCACGAAGCGCGAGGGCCCGCAACAGACGCAACTAGTGATATGTCGATGTACGGTATTGTTGTTATATGTTTATTATTAGCTGCACGAAAGAGAGGCTGGTGGAGAAATAACTTTTGGGGGTGCGAGTGGCCCACGTCAACTTCATGTCGTTTCGGGGAAATTATATGACGTTTCGGGGAATTCAGGGTAATTTCGGATTATTTATCAGAACAAATGACAACGCCCGATTTTATTTTTAAGGCTAGATTCGGGTTCCTCCCGGTCTCCCGGTTGAGGCCAACTTGTTTCACACCTGTCAACTTCAAAATTGCGCGAGAAAAAAGGGGGTATTATAGCCAGTTGAGGCAAAATTAGGTCGGACGGACAATAGCAACAGCATGAATATTTCCACCTCTCCCGCTGGCCAGTAAATTTACCTGAAGCGTTTATATGACAGTTACAATCCGCTAGTTTCACCATAGGTACCTTATCCACGCGTCTCACAATCTCAAAACAATGCGAGAAACTTGTATGTGTTCTCACACTTGCCCAAGGATCATCGCTGTACCCCTACGCAGGCCTTGAAAAACATGCACTTCGAAATTTCATACCGACTGTTTCTGTGGATAGGGTTGGCATAAACCATCTGGTACCTCTACAATGGTTAACCCGGCTAAATCTGAAAATATCATAGATGTGATGTTGGCATTGCGATTTAAAATATTTAAGAACCAAGCAACGTGCGTGATACTTGATACCACGCACTCGTGCGTCGACGTGAGTTATACTGTTTTTCCTGACATGCCGTGGTCTGTCACGCAGGTGTTAGCTATGTGGGAAGATACGTTCACAGGTGTATTCAAGTTTCGGGCACGCTGGCTGATACAGGCATCAGACCTTCCCGCAGACAGCTTGCCACAGCTACGAGCAAGCCGTCAAGTCTCTGCCGGTGACCATAGCGCGACGGGGCGCACGGCGTCATCGGATAAAGATCAACACGAGGCTGACGAGGTTTTCCTAACTGACCGTGTGAAGGACCTCGAGGTGCGTGCTATCGTGAAGCCGATCACGCTATGTGTCAGCACCACCGCAACGACGGATCTGTCTCCAGGGAGGAAAGGCAAGATGGGACCGCGTCTTACCCACAAATTTTGTGACAAGTCTGGCGAATTCCGTCTTCTTGAAGGCACGGACCCCATCCTCAAGCGCGCCAGAGTGCGACAAGCGAACGCCGTCGCTCTCGCCTCAAGGGCTGACCAGGAAAACGAAGCCGCTAAAAGTGGCAAGCCAATCGCGAAAAGCAACGGATGGTTGCTGCCAAAACGGGGAGTGTTTCACCGAAGGAGTGGGCGAGATGGTGTTCGTGGGGCAGAGCGTGAGGTCGAGATAGTGGCCTCATCTTCGAAGAGCACGGGGAGACCTCCAAGTTCACCAACCATGGACATCGACGTATCTGATGACAGTGGGACTGAAGAACCCCCTAACTCTGAGGATGGTGAGTGGAACGAGGGGGAAGAGGGTGAAGACGACGATGCCACGGACTCGGATTCCCCGAGAAACTCAAATACAACCCTCTCCGTCAGCGAAGGCTTTAAGCCGAGAAAGTCGGCCCGTCAGCGCCAGTCTCAGCGGTCCCGCCAATTGGATGCCTCGCCGGTTTCTCGTGCCACACCGTGTCCTGATGCCGATGTGGAGGATCCGCCCAAAATAAAAACGGAGACCTGCTCCGACGAGCAAATGGAGGATTACTCCGACGCCCCAGGGGGGAAATGCTCCGACATACAACTGAAGGATTGTGCCGATTCACAAGTGAAGAATTCTTCCTCCGCACAAGTGGAGGATTGCCCAGAAGCACAGGCGGGAGATAGCTCCGAAGAAACCGTCTGCCCACCTCCACGATCTTCGGCTCCCACTTTCCAGAGACGCCGCCGCGTGTCTTCGAATAAGCGCCGGGGGCCGCTCCCACCCCGATCTCGACGTTTGGCCATGCCGCCCATGGCAGAGGAGCCTCTGAGGTCTGACGTTTGTGAAGCCCCTGTCGTTGTTAACGCGAAGTTGTCCGCGGCAGGCAAAGCGGCGCGTCCGGTGAGGACGCGCATGTCAATGGGGTTGAGGCCGAAGTCTACCCCAGCGCTACCCCGCAGCTCTTCGATGGAGGATGTTGGCAAGGCCCCCCCTCAGCTTGAAACAGCCACAAAGAGGAAGCGGAGTGGTGCAGCCAAGACAACGCAAGGAGCACCCCGATCAGACTACCCCCCCCTGCGTACCCCGGTGGGAAAGGAATACCAGGCTGACATCCCCGACTTGCTATCGGCTGAGGAGAGGAGACGACCACACACTGGGGTCAGCGCCAAGATGGTAGGTCATGATACGACGCACGGTTCGCTCCTGTGCGACAGTCCTTGTCCGTCGAGTATACCTTGCGCAGGTAGTCGCATTATTGTCGTCGTTAAACTTATTAAGGATGCCATGTTTAGTGAAGCTGCGGGTCACGAATTCTCCCGTGCTGAAAATCGACCTATACACCGGCGATGCTATTGGCCATCAGTGACGCCGACTGCAAGTTTATGTTTTCATGTACCATCCCATACTCCGAGGTTCGAACGCGGCAATTTCTCTATCCCACATGAACATAAACTTCATCAAGCGTACCTCCAACGGGACCTCGTAACGACGTTAGGTTTGGCGAAGCGTCCAAGACTGGGACCCGCAATCCCGTGGCATGTTGGCGAGATACCTTCACGCCGCCAAGGGGGTGGTCGAGGCGAAGCAGACCCGCCCTGGCGTTGCTGTTCACGTGCGTCTCGGTGGAAACAAAGGCAGCAGTGGCGCCGGTGAGGGAGACAATACGGGGATTGCCAATAGCTACGCGGTGTGGGCGGTGTCTTCTGGCCGTGAGACTTGTGGACTGGTCAGAGTCGCGTGCTCGGAAATTGCTCAAACGGACATTCCAAAGTCCGCCATCCAAAGAGTGCAGGTGAGTTACCCCCTCTGCCGCCAACTACACAGACCTCCGTCAACGCTATGCGTTTCAGATGCCGCGTTATGAGCTAAGCCCTATAGTGTCACAGTATTGACTGCCGAAGTGTAAAACCGACAGCGCCTCGCATGTGGAGGGTTGGCATTTGCTCTAATCCTGCCAACTTTACAGATAGATCGGGTCAAAATGCAGGTGGTTTCCTCTCCCCAAAGTTTCCCACGAAAACTGCCCGCTGTCTTATGTGTTTCTAACATGTTCGTGTTTTCTGATTATTGGAATTGTTCGAACAGGAATTGGTTTCGAAGAATGCCTGTTAGAGTGTGGAATAGTCGCGACAACTGATTTCGGAGAGGGTATACCAATTGGAATAGTCGTGACTGTAAATGAGTTTGGAGACGGTCTAATACGCCGTTGTACCAGACGATTCCCAGAACACATATTTCGGGGGCTTGTCTGCAAATCAGAAATATCTGAACCAGCAATAATATTGGTTGCTGTCTATATACTGGAGTTGTCTACGAAATCAATTGGTTTTCTTGGCTGGCTACTGTTTGAACTTGTTCTGAAGATGGTACGTATGTTTTCGTGTTGTCGTGTTGTCATGTTTTTTCTCATAGTCAAGACCACGGTTGACGGGTTATATTGCAATATAGAGACATGTCGATTGCCAATAGGGCCGATATCGGGGGATCGTCCAAGCGACAGATGGTTACATGGCCAGGTGGCACGGGGCCGAGGTGACATGAAGCTGGTTACGGCATGCAAACGAAGAACCCAAGAAGAAGGGCGACAAGGAGAAGGGAGGGGGTGGGGGGAGAGGGGAGCGGGTTGGGCACCCAAACAGATACTGTTGTTATGAAAGCAAAAAATAACTGGCAGGTCGTGTAGCAAGGCACCAATGTGACTAACCCATGGCACCTGTGCCATCTATTTGCTGCCCCCTAATTATAATTATAATTCGATTTCGATTTCGAGAGAGTTTTTGCGAGGGCATGTAAGATAAATTACGTATTTGGGGTGCGCTCAGGTAAAATACCCGGGTATTAGCCCGTACCCGACTCTTGGTTACGTGGTACGGGTTTCTACACCGTATATAGGTGTTAAGTAGGTTAGGTACGGACCACGCTATCCTATCCTACCCAAGGTTTTAGGTACGATGAGAACGACGCTCAAGTACTTTCCGGGTTATAGATATCCCCGCCGACCAACTACACGGGTTGAGGTTCGACCCTGGGGACGACCGGAATACCTTACCTAAGTTCTAGGTACGTTAGATACGAACCCCGATACCTTATCTAAGTGCTGGGTACGTTAGGTACGGACCCCTTAATACCCTCCTAATTTTCAGGTACGGTATACCCAGGTATAGGTAATACCCAACGTATACACGTCGAAAAACTACCCGGGTAAAAATACGAGCTTACGTGCTTTACCCGAAATGTCTGCGTTATATGAAGCGCTTATGATGCCATCTGCGATAACAGTTTAGTTGAAATTTATAAATGCAAATTTTCCAAGCGGTCACCCTGCCACACACTCAGGACACCTGCCACCTTCTGAGATATCCAACCCAGGGGGTAGAATGGCGGCGTGGACAACGATCCAAAACACTCTGGTCGAGGCTGCGAGGGCCACGCTTCACCGAGCGAGGGAGCCAGCACAACGCACGGTCCCCAGCCAGATCTCAAGCCAGATATAATCGAGGTCGCGCCGGGAAGGACAGTGGCCGTCATCACTCTCAAGCTTGTTTATAATATACACGGGCACGCAGGACGTGTACGATTTGTCGGCGGAGACTGCAAAAGTCGTTGATGTATTTGTCGTGCCGAAGCGGTACTGACGAGAAGGGGCTCGCGAGGTGTCGTTCATGTACTTACTGTGGAAATGTATGGTGCACCATCGCTCCAGCCCTTGGGATACAGGGTGGTTTTGTGGCAGGCTGTCATCGAGCCAAAAACAAAACAGGTGGTTTTGTGGCAGTCTGTCATCGAGCCAAAAACAATACCGGCATGGTGTTTCGTTCATTGGAGGTTGTCGTTTTTCATGGGCGCACGATGGATCTTACTATTGACTGCAGAGTCTACTGGCAGGCCCAGTCAGTAGATGGCCGCTGCCCGTAGTTTTGTGCTGTGCGCCAGTACATACTGTTCCAGTGCCCAACCCCATCAATTTGACGTTTTTTTCTCGGGTACGTACCTGTTGCTTACTGAAGCACGTACCCGCACTCGCAGCTGGGTACCGACCTCGATACCCTACCTAAAGCGTACGTACGATGGGTTCATCAATCCAATACTCATCCGGGTATAGGTAGTCTACTCGTCCACGAAATACCCAGGTTAAGGTACGAGCTTGGCGACGACCTCAATACCTTACCTAACTTTTGGGTACGTTACGTAGACGACCACGATGCCTTTTACCTAATCGTAAGGTACGTTAGGTACGGACCTCGATACGCCACCTAATTTTTAGGTACGATAGGTGATATATATCTACCCGGGATAAGTATAGCCGTCGAAGAACCCGGGTTTAGGTACGACCCTGGGCACGACCGGAATACCTTACTTGAAGGCGCCTTAGGTACGGATCCTGATACTTTACCTACATGTTGGGTACGTCTGGTACGGCCGTCAACACCTTGCCTAAGTTTAAGGTGCTCTAGGTTCGACCTCAAAAACGTACCCGGGTATAGGCATACCTTACCTACAGTAACATACCCTTGGAGTTCTGACTTTCATTTGCTGCTGTTGGGATGTTTTTGTTTCGTGCCTTCATGTTTCCCTGGGGGGCGACAGCGGCAGCTGTGAAATCGGAGGTCCCTGTCGACGTGAATAGAAAGGAGGTGGCAGGCCTTGTGATTAGACTGCAGGCTCGTCTAGGTAACGAAAAGCTGGAAAGCTATGCTGCTCGTGCTTCCTATCTGTGGTACGAGCGCGAAAAGTATATTTTTCTCTTGGCATTGTTTGTCTCCTTTATTATTTCGTTATTTCGTTCTCTCCCTCTGTATGCCTCTTCTCCTTTCCGTCCTTTTTCGCTTTGATGGTGATGTACCACACTCGTCCAGAGCCTACGCGGCACATGGGAGAGGGCATCCGCGAGAGGGACTTCACCTGTTTCTTCTTGTCTCATTGCGCCTTTGCATTTTTTCTGTCTTTTGTGCCATTATCATTCCCAAAGTCCTCCTGTTTTTTCTCTGCCACGGTATGATGTTGTCATTGATTTCTTATATTATACGGAGTAATAATAACACATAGTTTCTCATTTGGGTTGTTCTTTTCTGTGTTTTGCGTAGTTGTTGGATATCTTGCCGAAAAAATCGATTCATCGTTCGAAAACTAAATAAAACCAACGTATGCTACATTCGATAGACTATACTTCATATGTTTCGTATTTCGATAATATTTTCGATGGTGCTATTATACACGATGACGATACGATAAAACGATCGAAAAACGTCGAACGTCCTCCAGGGGACACAGCAACTATTTATACCTGCACTAGTTCAGGACCTCCTATGGGAAGCCCGACACCATATGCGATGGCCCGTACATACTGTGTAGGGCATCCCTAAGGATGTTCGTTGGGTGTCCTATGGCGTATACCATACGGTGTCGCATGGATATCCCGTCCGACATCCCAGTGGCAGTCCCGTAGGAAATCCATGGAGTTCCATGGGACATCCCATGGGAAGCCCCAAAGGATTTCATTTCCATGGGAATAATTATCCCGTGCAGTATCCAATGCGATGTTCCACGGGATGGACGATACCCCATGACCCGTCTGACCATTCATCCCGTGTCATGCCATTATTCATCAACATGACGTTCCATAGATGATCAAATGGGACGTTCCACAGGTTTTCCCACGGTATGACATTTCCCATGGGATGTCCCATGGCAACTTCCTGCCAGGTATGGGATGCCCCACAGTAACGACGATGGGATATTAAACGACCTATGGGATGTCTTGTGTCCTAAAGGGCGTCTCATGGAACTTTTCAATGCAGTATCGCTTAACCAACCATGGGAATGGTTCATGGGCTTTCCCATGGGATGCCATGGGGTATGCCCAAAAACGCTAAAGACCACAGGACACCCACACTCCCGCGGAACGTCCCATGAGACGTGAACAACCCATGGGACCGACGTATTCATTGAGATACCCAATAGGACCCTATAGAACAACCCATGGGATCGGTGCTACTGTACGACGTCCCATGGGGCTGTCGGATACCTAAGGTACGCCCAATTGGATGCCACATCGGACGTCCCACCGAAATCCAAGGAATTATGGTACAAGATAGAGATAGCTGACATACACATGAATATACAGCAGGAGATTATAACCGTTCGTACCGGATAGTGGTGTCCTCATATGTGGAACATGGTGCCCGGTGCCGTGTATCATGGACGTGTCGACGCAGCATTCCACTACGGCAGCATTGTGTAAAATTGGAAACATTTTTTGGTGTTGAGCTGTGACTGTAGTTGCGACTTGGTACTTATGGGGGAACAGTTACACATTTGTCAGTAGAGCATAATGTACCTGATCACGTGTATGTATGCTATATTTTTCAGGTACACCATACACAATGTATCTGGTAGTCAATACCTAGAATACGTTGATCCTGAGAACCTCCTGGTGGTGTTGCATTCAGTTGTATTCAGGGTTCTCGTGTTGATGGCGCGACCCCGAAAACATGTGAACATGGGCCTCTAGCGCCGGTTTTCACCCCCATGAGGGTTGCGGTTGTGGTTATTGATGCTTTGGTTGAGCGGTTTGGTAACGATAATTGTATCGTTATCGCTATCGTCATCGAAGTTATTTTGGCCTTATCATACCAAAACCATTTTCAATTTGCGATATCCAACAGTAGTTCTGCGTACCCGGTACGTACGCTGACATGTTATTGGCTTCCCTACGTCATTTTGTGATTGTGTGCTGTTGGCTTCTCTAGTTCACCGTAGAATCTTTCACCACAGTTTTTTCACCTTCCTACTGACGAAGAATCAAAATGAACACTCAAGTGCTCAGCTGATGACGTCGTGTAGAAAGGACCGATTTAATGGGGATACAACACACACAATTTTCATTGTCCTATAAATATTGTTGATACTCCGTACGTATTTTCGAGGGTGTGGTATATGCTCCAAAGGATGATGATGATGATGATGATGATGATGATGGCGATGATGGCATGTTCTCACAATAGCTACGTAAGCGTTCTGAAATCTAGACCGTGCGCACGAAAACGTCTACGTAAGGAGACATCCTCATGGAAGACGAAACAAGTACCCAACAACTAGGCTCTACCTAGCCTCCACAAGGGACGCCTGAGCATAGACGTTAAGGAAAACCTGTGGTGAAAGTTAATGCACGCATTCACGCCCGTAATCATAGGTGAGGCATGTTCTAAGGCTCGTGCTCCCACATTTGGGGGGGGGGGGGGGGAGGGACTTGGAATTACAGTGGAATAATTGTTGCAGAACCAAGCGGTTTATATAGCCTTGATCGGCGAGTGTCGTGTCCAACAAATACACCTTAAACTCTAGGCGAGAATTCCCAACAGCAGCTGACAAGGGCGGTGTATTTTTATTTCGCTTTTGGCCCACGGAGAGAGAATTTCTTCTCGACATGCCTAGAATATCTACCGTACCCGCTGCATGCGGGGGTTCCAGTCTAGCGGCGTTGTATTTGAACGCACTAAACGGCTTGAAGGCACAACTGCTAGGGCTCCAAACAATCCAAAAGCGCCTTTTTCTGGAATAGGGCCGCTTTAGGCCAATTTTTTCACGATCTGATCCGCGAGTCAAAAAGAGCTTTTCCACCTGGATTCTTCTTCAACTGGATTCTTCTGGGCGTTTTTATCGTCAGTCGAGTGGTTTTTTGGTGCTCGTGCCAGAGGCGGTTGATTTAAGGGGTGCTGCGGTATGATAGTCGAAAGTCGATCGGAAGCTCTGTGCTTCATGTTTTCTTCGCGAACCACGCATGCTTGTTACACAACGAGCCCTGGTCCAAGCCGGTTGGTGGACTTGGCCCAAAGCCGCCAAAGCTACGCTCGTCCGTGGCGTTGCACTCAGCCATTAGCCGCTGAGGCTACAGCAAGCGTAGCTGTTGTTGGGAAAGTGTCATCGATACCGCGCGCTGGTGCCATCTGGCATCACATGATACACGCCGCTGGCAGGCGGAGATAGGAACGTGCCACGCTGACTTGCGGCGAGAAGTAACAGCATTGAAAACAGACAAACCAGCATCGGCGATGTTGTCGGCGATGTTGTCGTACCTGGTATGATTGGTGTGTGCGCGTGTGTGAGTTGTTGGGCTGGGATAATTCGAGGGCTTCATAAACGTCTTCAACTGAGAAACCCGACTGGCGCATCCAGTGGATTGACTTCTTGTGCCAGTCAGGTCGCTCCGTGGGAAAAACATGAGTCGGAACGTCTCTTTATCGACTGTGTAAGAAGCCCGATGCGGTTTCCAGTCGATAAGGGCCTTTTTTCGACTGATGGTGTTGTTGTTGTTGTTGTTGTTGTTGTTGTTGTTGTTGTTGTTGATCTCACATCAACTCGCATAATCAAGTCCGTGGTCACAGGACAGGCTCCAAGCGGTCCACGCATATATCAAGGCTGACGCAATTCATGCCTCCGCCGGAATGATATAAAAAGTGAAATCGGGAGTCAGTGTACGATGTGCCAGGTCCAAAATGGTGCATACTCCTCACTACTCGCGCCGGGAAAACGACTGTAATACCGCTTGCCACCCAGAAAAGACTACCACGTGTATTTTGACGTAGTACGTATTAATACGCATACGCACGTCAGACGCAAGTCAATTAGAAAAAAGAAACAAAGGAAGGAAAGGAAAGGAAAGAAAAGGAAAGGAAAGGAAAGGAAAGGAAAGGAAAGGAAAGGAAAGGAAAAAAAATCGAAAAAGGAAAGGGAAGACAAGAAAAGACAAGAAACGCAAAAAAAGACAAGACAAGTAGAGGAAGCAAGGGAAGGAAGAGAGAAAAAACGTCACACTAACAAACCCGAAGAACTAACTGAAGACGGCATTGAGCTCATAGAGGGTAACAAGTGGATCCGAATGTTAAGGAATTGGTGTTTTAAGGCATATTTTAAGGGGTACCTTAAAGGCTATCATCGATGCGTGCACCGCAGTACAATTAAGCAAATGGGAACGGACTACGGGCTGCGGTATTGGGTCTCGTATCGCTTGCAAACCAGTTTATACCACGAAAGTGTTCGAGGTCTAGCTGTATAAAGATATATATACGTTTGCTAAATTTTCGACCATTCGTTTGTGTCGATCTTGATGTTGCAGCATCCAGCGCTACGCTCCGCAACCTTAATCGAATATATAATTTGTGACACGCTCTTACTATGTTAAGATTACAGCACTTGGCGCTATGGTCCGCAATATTGCATTGTCGGATGAAAAACAGATATGCATACATTTACATATATTATGAATATACCATACCTGGTACCACGTGCACATATGATATTATAAAAACGAAAATACACTCCAGCTGTGAGATCGAAGATTTTGTTCAAGCTCATCTTTGCAAGCTGTGTGTGATACTCCAATCGCGCGTGAGAGTGGGTGTGTGTCTTGATTAAGGATATAGGCCGGCGACTCCCCTTAGAACCACCGTGTAGCTATCAGGGTCAACAGGGTGATGTTAAACAGTCTGTGCGCGGAAACGTGAAACCCGTTTTTGAGGGGGGCTAAGTCTGACAGCTGTGGAAGGAAATTGATCGGTTTATCAAGTGTATTTTGTACGTCGTATAACCGGTGAGGGGAGGGCGGAGTGTCTAAGCGCATGGGGCCTGGGTTTGAACAAGAGGGAGCGCGCGGGGGGCGGTGGGGAGGGGGGCGCATTATTTTTCTTGAGGGGACAGGATTTGGTCAGGACTTTTTTTCGTCTCGGCCTCAGTATGGGGTTCTCGGAAGTGGAATTTCTCGGTCAAATCGCTTCGTTCGAACGCCGTCTTCGGGGGTCGGCTCCAACGCCTCTCGCCCTGCCTTATCCTTTCCGCACCTCAACGTGAAGGCGGATGGATACTGAGCGAAACGAGCGAGAAGCGCCCACAATTTTGTATTTTGAACGGTACTCTCCAGCTATTCTTCGGATCTTAATGTATAAAGAAGTTGATAAAATGAAACTTGGCAAGATATGCTTTCCAAATTGGCGACATAATTTGTCCCAAAACAAATACTCGGAGTATTATTTACTGTAGATAAAATACTAATGGCACCGCGGTAAGTATCATAGTAGTGCATCTTATTATTGAATTTCGGTAAGTACGTCCGTACATGAACATAGACGTGGCAGGCACACGCATGACTAAAACGAGGAGGAGGTAGTAGTGATTACGATTACTGCGCCAGAAAAAAGCCACACAGCAGCATCACGCGTGGCTGCGTTCCCGGCCTCGAGGGTGGTAGTTCGGGCACATCGACATATTTTGTCCTCGTGAAAGTAATATAGGTACGAATAACAGCACACACTGACTGATGCTCAATTTCACACGCTTTTTGTCTGACTTATAGCACGGGGGGAGGGTGTACCAACAAGCAGGGATGACTTCCAACACAAACAACAAGGGGAAAAGCGTTTCTGCTTTTAATTTGCACCACGCGAAGGTCGCAAGCAGACGGTATCCACGTAAGAAACCAGTGGCATGCATTCGTCCTGATATCGCATCGGCTGGTGGTTCTTTTCCCCGAAAAGACTTTTCGGAGATGGATAGGCGGTGTGGAAGGTGTGCTTTGTTGTTGCCGTGGTGCCTGACTCCGTTGCTGTGGTCGTTTGCCGGTCAGCTGCAAGCGGTCGTGGTGGGTGCGTAACTGGCAAATAATTTCATGTTGCTTCCTACTTGACGTACTCCTTGCTGCTGATTGCTGATTGATCATCTCTAGTGAGTAATATAGATCCGGTCGCCCCGGTGGTCTAGTGGTTACCCTCAAATACAGCTAGCGTTGATCCTTGAGCTTGAGCCCCACCGCTGCGAACTTTGACTTTGTTTATTTGAAGAAATTAAAAAAATATATCAACTAACTGCTGAAAACGCCTAGCAGCGTGGGTAGGTGCAATTCGACGCGAGTCGACGACGGACAATGCTGAATGATTCTCGCGATGAACATGAAGGCATGTACCGTCGTGAAAAGAGGGGAGGAGGGGCCCCCCACTATGTGACCCCGGATCTGAAATATACTGGGCAAGAGTTATGCGAGCATGCTAGATGTGATGGAGAAAAAAATAGAAGGTGAAGTGATGTGAAGTTGCTTCGTTACTGCTGCTTCAATGATATGATACCCAAGCAAGTAGCACCGATCGACTCGATCTGGACTGCTGTATTACGCCATTGGTCCATGTAGAACTTGTGTAATCACAGGCCAGTAGTCACTGAACTTGCTGAACTTCATAATGATGGTGAATTGTGGATTCCTCTATCCACGAACCCCAGCCGAGCCGATCAATCGAATACCAGGAGAGGTTGGGTCATATTGTGTGCCGTGGTATCGAGGCAGAGGGTCAAATGAAATGTCCACGTGCACCGGGGGGTTGGGGTATAAGAAAAAAAGTTGAGCAGTGCTAGGTGCCCCATTTTTCTAGTGGCAAATACCTTCAAGGATTGTGGACCGAGGGTTGGATCCTGTTATGTGGTGTTGGCGTTGTATACGAACCTCAGCTAGCGAGGGATTCCTCACCGTGTGGTGTGGTGTCAACACAAGAGAAGTCGGGTCTCGTCCTCGGTTTGTTGGAGTTGATAGGGTATGGAATGATTTCTAGAGCGGGATGGAGCCCTATCCTCACCAGGTGCGTCGGAACGCCCCCCCCCCCCCCAATTGGCTGGCCTATATCCTCCTCGTGTGTCTCTGGCTCTACGAGTTGCACAGCGAATCAACGATAAGCCAATGTGAATAGATGAGTGTCACACGATCATGCGGGGTTGTGTCGACCCGCGGGAGAAATCCGTTATCGTCCCTGGTTTGTCAGGATTTATTGAACGGCCATAGAACTCCACGTCCTCCCGTAGTGGCGCTACCCTTATGTACGAGCCCCCAGACAATCAGCGGTAACCGAATACGGTTGGCGTTCCCCGCCGAGCGGGCCTGTGTCGACACTGGAGGTTGTCGTTGTTGTTCCCGCGTTTTGAGCTGCAGAGATTCGGGGGATTGATTAATCGGGGATGGGACCCTATCTTCCCCGTGTGCGGCAAAAATGCCCCCATTTATGGGCCTCTATCCGCCTAGGACGGAGCAGTGGAGCTCGAACCAATCAGCGATTAGCCAACGGGATTGGGGTTTCGTCACCGTGCGGGGCGGTGTCGACCCGAGAAAGCTCGGTTTTGTTTCCGGATTGGTCGAGGGTTTAGATATGTGGAACGACCTCTGGACCGGGGATGGGACCCTACCCTCCCGAGGTGGAGCTGGCTCAACATACAAACCATGGCCAGTCAGAGATCCGCCGGCGGGGCTGGGATGTCCACGCCGTGCGGGGAGGTATCAACCCGGTTGATATCGGTTTTCGTCCCTAGGTGGTCGGAGTTGTGGATATGTGGATGGATTCCGATCCCAGCATGTGACCCTATCGTGCCCGGGTGACGCCTACTGTGTGTATGAATCCCGGCCAATGAGCGATCAGCCAAGAATGACATGTTTTATTTTCGTCTATCCTAAGTCGAGCCTGAAATTCTTCACTGTCAGAATCGTAATCGCTGCAGTCGCGTGCTGCATCTACAAGAAGTGAGCGATCTACAGCTAGCAACAAGTAGCAGCATTGCAATAGCGTTCGAGGATTTGAATGAAGAGCGCGGAAATACTACCGTGTCTCGCGGCTGGAACAAAGTCAGCACGTTTCTCCACGATCAGACAACACGCTGACAGTCGATCTGGGAGACTCGGATCTGGATGGTACTATTTATCATGCATGGTATATTTCAGAAGCTGTCTCAGTGCGCTCATCTCAGTGACGACGAGGAGAACACGCAACAAACATGGTCAGTCACCTTGCCGGCCCCGGATGCTTGATTGAGTAAAAACATTGTAAGAAACACAAGCGACGCGTTTCGTCGCCAGACTAAAGGGTCAGTCGGCGTGTGCTCGGATTTATCCGATCAAAATCTGATGAAGCTCGGAATCGAATTCACTTAAGAACCGGTAGCAATTAGTCCAGCGTTAGTCTATATCGAACTCTTGGCATTACGTTATATACTGTACGCGTAGTCTATGATGATGCGTGGTGACCTTTTTTACTATGTCTAGTGCTGAGTCGAACAATTCCAAGTGCTGCCCTGCCCTACCCGAAGCATGGGTGCCGGCATTCGCCGGCACCCATGCAGAGCCCCTTTATACATTATTATTGCTTCAAAAGAACGCTCAAAGACAGGCAGAACAGGGCAAGGCGGGGTAGTGAACGATGAGTCATGCATGTCCCATCACCGTCACCTACATAACCGCCCATCTATGATGGCCTTGACGTGAGTTTGACACCTACTATTACGTGGTTTCACCTCAACCATGACATGGTTTCACGTCAACCATGTCGAACCTGTAGACTAGACTATTCATCTACGGAGGGCACTCCCTAACAACTGGTCTTTTTTTAAGAATTATTGTTCAGGTTGAAAAATGGAGCAGAATGGCGAAAATCACAACGAAATCGTCTGGTAACCGAGACGCAGCTGTTTTTGCCTCGTTCAAATCAACTCCTGTTATACCATGACAACCTTGAACGGTTCCAGCTTCAGATTTTCACTATCAACACCCAAAGCTGGGGTTGAAAAATGAAGTATTGTATAGGCTTGTGCATATATGCTTTTAATGATGAGAAGCAGGCGATGGAGCGAAGCGACAGCGCTGCGACGAAGTCTCTCCCTATGTAACGGCCAGCTGTGTCCAGGTTGTCAACGACAAAAAATCCGAAAAACAAATGCAAACGGGCTGCCGTTAATTGGCTTTTTCCCGAGTCTGTCTGTCTGCGGGTGTGTGTATCTGTTCATCGACGCTGGCCCCTCAAACCCAACCAACCCAACCATCCCGAAGCCGATTTCGACCAACCCGGCGGCTACAGACGTCCTTTTTCATCTCGTCCATCTACCTCTGACTGCGTCCAAAACTGTTCTGAATTCGTAGAGCTTGCTCGTGATATTGCCGATATACCCATCCAGCTTGCTCGTGTGGGTTAAGGGGTGTGCGTTCTTCACAAACCTGTTATTTCCCCCCATCCACACAACAAACACACGTCTGCCATCCTTATCATCGTACTTTATCATCGTACCATATCACCATCATCATAGTGGTTCACGACCACCACTACCACCATCCATCACCACCCACAACCATCGCACACCCTGTGCTCGGTACATGCTCCTGCCGCGGTGGTGGTGGTGGTGGTGATCGTGGTGGAGGTGAAGATAGACAGGATCGTACTTGAGCGTTTATGTAACGTCATGGAAACTCTCATGTTTCAAGATCAGCACCGAAAGCCGAAAGCTGCGAGGAGCGCTTGTTTGGGGAGAAGCGGCGCCGACTGGAATTGAGTGTCAACAAGAGCGGGTGCGAAGCAGTGGGTTGAGTGAGCTAAGGCGATGAGAACGGCAGCAATAGTAATAGTATGGCAGCAGCAGCAGTAGGATACCACCGCGTGGTGGTGATGGTGGTGGTAATAGTGTGGTGGAGGTGGAGAGCACACCATCACGAGACCAGTATATCGCTTTTCCTGGGCTTTTTTGCGCTTTCAGTTTTTGCTCTCTACTTGTGGTTTTCATGTTTCCAAAGTATACAATGCGACGCGGGTCGACGAGGGAAGAAAGTGCTGCTTTGGTGTGCGTTCGTTTTGTATGCGGTACTACTTTCGAAAGCTAGATCAACCTGGCTCGACATCAGAGAAAATCTCGGTCAACACAATAACCGTAACCTTTTTGGTCGATCTCACAGCTGAAGTGTATTGTTTCACTTTTAAAATATTCCAAGCGCTCAGTGCTGGCCCCACGAAGTAGCTTGAGTGTCCCGAGAAACCGATGGCCATGTACGGCTCACGCCTTTAGCGATGCACGTTCTAAAACGTCGCCTCTTCGGAGGAATCGACCCATTCGGGAATTGCTTGTTTGCTGTAGCTCCGATTAAAATTTAAAGACATTAATTTTTCCTTGAATTATGGACGAAGTCGTTTCGTGGTTTTCACTATATGAATTCCGGCTTTCCCCGGCACCTTTACACAGGTGCCCTAACATTTGTGGCCTGCGGGTGCTCCACCCGGAAATGACCACGCAGGCTCTCTAGATTGGCGAAAGCAATCGGCTATTCGGCGCAACGTGCCTTTGATAATTCTGTAGTAGCGCATGAGCTTCCATCTGTGAGAGTGCAGGGGTCTGGCGTTTTCGATCCACGCTTTAGTTTCTGTATTCCCTGGTAGTGTGTGAGATGGAATGGCGTTCGAAGACTTGAGGATGAAATATGCACCGTTCGACGCCTCAATGCAGAACGCCAGATCTCACTCATTGATCTTCATTAGATTAATACAGGTGTGTGAGCGTGCTTTTGCATTGCATCAAGAGCAAAAGAGAGACCACTTTGGAACAGTAGCAATCGACGTCCACCGCATGTTCCATCATGACTCGACAGCACTAATAACCCGAGCATCGAACCTGGGCTGGACCTCCGCTGGCCTGCCATATTTTGCAGGGAGTACACGGGAACATGCGTACGAACCTGGTGGACCCAAGTAGCCCACTCGAGATGTTAACTCACCCTGTAACAAAAATTGTTTCACGCATATTGAATTCCACAGGTGTCTGGTTTTGTCCCGCTCAACGCGGGTTATACAGTTGCCGTGCGCAGAACAAGGTTGAAGGTCTTGATCCTGTTGACCCTTGCAGTAGGAGGGGAGTCACCGACCGGTATCCTTCACGAGGACCCTGTAACACGCAAGATCGAAGTACCACCCACATACGCAGCTTGCAAAGCTGAGTTTGATCAAAAAACATTGTTGGCCGATCTCACAGCTGTAGTGGTTTTTTTTTTTTCATTTTTCAAGTAAATGTAGTACACCCCGCCCCAGATTTAGTTGGTATTTATCCGCACCAAAGAGGTACGCGACCATCATGGTCAAACAAAACAGAACAAAAATACGTCAACGCCTGTCGTGAACCTGCTTGGTGATAACGTAACCGTAGTACACCCCGCCCCAAATTTAGTTGGTATCTAGCCGCACCAAAGAGGTACGCGACCATCATGGCCAAACAAAACAAAACAAAAACACGTCAACGCCTGTCACCTGCTTGGTGATAACATTTCGCGAAACACCTATTTCAGCTATTGTATACGAGACTCGCCAGCCTGGTAGTGCGATAAAGGAAGAGCACACGCACCAGGAGAGGCCACCCCGTAACACGCGCTGTATAGGCTACGTAGAGGCGACATGCAAGGTACGTCGTACAATGTAGTACGTAGTAAAATGGACGAGGAACAATTAATGGAAGGTTTCTGCGCTGAAAATGGTTCCAAAGCTGAACTACTCTGTACTACTACTATTATTACAGCTATTAATAGCTGTATGTATCAGGTTGAGCACGAGAATGCTCGCATGAATGAAAACAAAACACGAGAATCGCCAACGCAGTAGCTTATTGCGGTTAGGAGTTTTGACCAGTTGACGGTGTCTGTCACGCTCCTCGTCCCCATCCTTGTAGAATGTAGCGCACAAGCCAACCCACGGCAGCCAGGAACTCTCGTTACAGCGTCGTGGAGGCACGGCTTGGGGTATGTTATATTGGTGTGAGTCTAACGTAAGTCTATCCGTTGTCGAAAGGTGTTCAAGACCTGTGGCCGACAGCTCGTTGTGACTCGTACTATGCTGCTGATTTTGTGAGCCTGTGTTTGGCCGTTCCCCCAGTACAAAATCGACGCAATGCTCTCGACTTGCCGAATTGCGTTCAGCATTTGAGTGCCGTCGCCGTTCGCTTGGTGTCAGCGATACACCAATCAGCGGCGTCGGCGAGCTGCGTCTACTTATGGGCGGCACGTCCTGGGCGATACTGGCGGGGTAGCTTCATCCGTATAGTCCGTCCGGGCAATTTTTATGCCGTTTTTCCCAAAATCGCTTGGGATCGAATTCCGAGTTACTGACCTACTCCCTGGTTCTGATCAGACCACCGTTGGAATGCCCTGTTCCGCGCGGAGTCATTCTTCGCTACCTCCCCCAATTTTTGTTTCAAAAAAAATCCAGTTTTGAAACCAGCTCCCGGCCGTATCTCCTAAAGTACGGTGCCCCTTACCATCGCGACGTCATTGTCCGATAGACATTTATTTGCAAACAGGAAAATAAATGTTATACGAGGTAGAACTTTTTTTTCATAGCCCTCGTCGTGTCGGCCAGGCATGAAACGTTCGTTCGTTAAAGGAAATCGCTGGTTTCGGGGGGCGGGGCTATCGTAGAATCAGTCCGGAGGTTTCGATCGGAGCATTATGTTTTTCGCGATGGGCGAGAAAATCGCGATTTCGCCAAAACATTTGGGAGATTTGTTTTATAGTTTCATTTGGTCGAGTGTCGTGTCCATTTTTGTTCTTATACCTTTTTTTAAGAGATCTCGCCGAGGCGCTCACGGCAACTCATCCAATCTCAGAATTCGCCGGTTACATATCGAGAAAAAGGCATAAAACGCCCCCCAGACAGCGCCCTGCGTATACTGCTGTGTTTGTTTGGGGAGTATTGAACCGATAGATCAGGCAAAAATTCCTCGGATTCGGGCGAATTGAACCTGCACCCAGGGCCATTTTTTTTTTTTTCCACAAAACGATATATCGCCCGCCGAAGTTTCCGCTAGTGTACAGAGACCACCCGCAACACACCGGACTTGGTGTTGGTTGATATTTCTTGGTGTCTATCTGCTGGTGGTCGTGATGATGTAGCGCATCCGCATGTGATCACGGGACGACGATTTCGGAGTACTTTTTCAAATTTGGGGCTGTAATGTGCCGTTTCCGGGTAATTCGGGGTATTTGTTTTTAACCGAAACGTGGCCAATTTCGCATATATATGTTCATAGTTCGATTCCTCTGTACCCTGACATTCGTGCCAACTTTTTTCACGTGTCAACTTTCAAAATTGAGCGAAACACAAGTGGGGGTCATGCGTTGATAAAATTGCCCGGACGGAGACCATAGGTATAGTTGCTGCTTTTAGTTGTTGATGTTCACCCTGTCAACATACTCACTGCTGTGGGATTCATACACGTTCAAAGGGCTTTACATCTGTAAAAACGAGCGGCCGGTGTACCACGCAACTTGCAAAGATGGGGACCCTATATTGATCGAACTGACGGCTGACGTGATAAATGTGTATAAAATGTAATGTACGAAACACGAGAAGACATAGGTTGGCAAGGGTTATTTGCCGTGTCCACCTCGGTACGGGGTTCTCGAGCCTCGGATTCTCGGTTGAATCGCTTTGTTCGAGCGCTATCCTCGAGAGGCGGCTCCATCGCCCCTCGCCCTGCCTTATCCGTTCAGTACCTGGTCGTAAACGCGTACGGGGTTTAAGAGAGGCAAGCGAGAAGTGGCCAAGATATGGTCTTTTTGGCGATGCTCTTGGGGATTTCTTTGGGGTTTGACGTATGGAGACGTTGAACGAATAATACATGTGAAAAAACTCTAATTTGGCACAAATTTCCAAATGAGTCTTTTCGGCCTTGATTCGCTTTTTTCATGGCCGCCTCGAATCGTTTGCCCTATCGTAGCTACTGCTGTGTCGTCGCTTTTTGATATCTGATTTCTCGGTTAAATCTTTTTCTCGAGCGTTGTCTTCGAGGGGCGGCTCCCACGTCCCGCGCCCTTCCTTCTCCGTTTCCTACCTGGCCGTAAACGCGCACGGGGTGTAAGCGACACACGCGACAAACCACCGCGATTTGGGATTTGAGATTGCGCTCTCGAGTTTTTTTAATCTTTAAACCTTTTCTCTGCAAGTAAGTTCTTCGTATATTGTGGAAATATCCCAGAGGGCCCATCGTATCTCGCGCCGAGCAGGGGCTGTTTTGTTACAATGGTACGATATGATACTGGTCTAAGGATTACTTTGTTTGCATTGTGTGAGGCAGCATTGATGTCTCGATTATCGAGTCATCCCACGGTAACGTTGCAGCATCAGTGCCTGAGCTCCTCACATGAACAACTCAACATCTTACCCGAAAAACGACTTTGAAGTCGTTTGTTCGCACAACCCGGCCAAGCTTCTATGACTTAGTCCTGAGAAAAAATGTACTTGTGAAATTACTTCAATGACGGGCAGTTCCTCACAGGAGGAACGCCATCGCCCGGGGACTTTTTGGCGCAATCCTACAACTGCAACCCCTACCGTGGGATGACTCAAAAATCTTTGTTTTCCGTTTTACTGGTGTAAGTTCTGCTTGCACTGAAAGTACTTATTTGAATAAGGGCATTCGGTATCGCCTCGTTTTTCCCTTGAGTGCTTCTCTATATAAACGTTCTTGGTATAGAATGTGGAAGTAAACCCGGGGGGTTTTCCCAAGCCACCATCAACGTCGTCTTTATTTTCCCCTTCGTGAATAAAACCATTCAGTATACTTGTCTTTTTATTGGCGCTATTGTCTTTTTTCGTTTTGCCTAGAAGCGAAGCAGGTTTTCAGTACACTTTTCGGTATTTCTGCACTTTTTTGTTTGATTTACGCTAACTGTTACTTGACGGCACATTCACCAACAGTGTGTTCGCCTATGCCTGCTTTCTTGCGCATGACGTTTTCTGTCAAATTATCACCTTCATGATCTCATGTTCGTATGAAAGTCCTGGCATTACTTGAAACTTCAATGTCGAATCGGACAATCACAACTTATTTTCCAGCCCTACCCGAAGCATGGGCGCCGGCGAATGCCGGCACCCACTAGAAGCCTTAACAAATTAATTAATGAAACGCGTGGTATCGCCATAGCCCTGCATGAGAAACAATAACACTCGTATAGATAACTTAATATATGAACTAGTAATCAGGAAAACTATTCTGCTCCGTTCTTTAATGTAACCAAATTTTAATCTTGCATAAAGGTTGAGGGAGGAAGTCCTCAAAAAATCACATTACATTTTATTGAAACCCAAAAAGGCAAGCCAAAATGAGGTCTTGAAGAAATGCCCCGAGTTTTTACGGATGCCCTGCCAAAATGCTCGGATCAGACTGAGCTCTTCATCGAGATTGAAACCGCGTGCTATTTCTATTATGTGAATCACAATCGCCCCATGAACTTAGTACTGCCGAAGAAGTATTGTGGACCTACAAATTCGGCAGCAGCAGCGCGCAGCTTTTCTAAAAGTAACATTTTTATTCTCCCCACGACGAACCAGAGTCAAGAGCAGGCTTTGTCTGCTTTGGTAACGGCAAGGTGTGTTCTGGACAACTTCGAGCCGGCCCTGCAAATGCTCCACAACGACCAGGGATTGCCGGACGGTATTGAGCCCTGGACGCTGTGGCAGGTACGGCGGCTTGCAATTGCATGGTGTAGTACTCTGCATTGTTCACGTTCTATTACTTGTTTCAACGCAAGTGCTAGCGAGCTGTCTTCCCCGAACCTCGGTGCGCTAAGTTTACTGTTACGACCCACCGTCGTGTTGAAGGTGAGAACCCTCGAGAGGGCTCTCGCAAAGGACTACGACCCGAATAGGAGATTGCACGGCTGGGCTCGACCGGGAATGGACATGGACCGCGAAGACTTCATCGACCTGGCTACGGTCAGCGAGCAAGTTCCCGGCAAAACGCCCGCTCAGGTATTTTCAAGTGTCCGACTACTGAAGTAGCCCTAGCCGTCGGCGGTGCGAACTATCGTACTGAACCTATGCAAACCTGCAGATAAGGAAATGTCAATTGTGCGAGTTCGCTGCTGTGCATGTATCCGCACCCCTACACAGGTTGAGACCGCAAACCACGAAGCTGCTTCATCCGTTGAACTTGCGTGGGCTTGCTTGTACGTGCCGCAAATGTTTATACGTTCTAGGAACCTTGACACGCCAAAGTACAATGCCAGCAGCCGTTTTTCTTCCACGTATCTGCGGTAGCACCGGTATGTATTTCGCGTAGCACCGCCACTGACTCCAATCGCCGCTTCTGTGCAGGTCGTGCCCGTGGCAACTTGTCGCGATGGTTTTCTGTTCACTCAATCTCTCTGTTGACTGATGTTTATTCAACCGCGGCAATAGGCCATTGTGTCACTATCCTTTGGATTTTCCAGAATTGGTGGTATATTCGTTGGTATGCGTGCTGCTGCAGGCTTCTTCTCCGTACACTGGCTTATTTTCCTACGTTCGTTGACCACCCGCTGTTCAGGTGCTCTCCTTCTACTACAGGTACCTCGCGGCTGCCGAGCCGCTCACGGACGTTGTTTTCGGGCCTGAGGTGCGCATTTTTGTTTCGTTGCGTCTTCTCATATTTTCCGACCTCGTCCACATGAACCAGGCCCTCCACAAATGGTATCTCTACGAGATAGTTACTTTGTCTAGAACAGGCAGACCGTGCAGTGCTATGGACGCGCTCTGCTCATATGTAATACTCACCCGCGCCTCAATCGATGTCTCCACGTGTGGCCGCAGGCAGCAAAAGCTCGGGAGCAGGAAAGAATCTGCCCAGCGCGTAAGGCCGACTCAGTCGTTCTCGGAAATGGCCGATTGACGAAAGGTAGCGTCCATGCCACCAAAGCCAAGGCGCCTTCCATGCAAGCATCGTCTGCGCCGCGCAGAGTCCGTCCTGCTGAAACTCTCACGAACCCGCCTGAAGCAACGCCCAAACCCAAACCCCGAGTAATTCGACTCTCTGCCCCTAAGCCTGTTGAATCAATTGAAAGGAGTTCCGCACGGAGAGACGACACCACATCCGATGCTGTAAGGACAGACGATAGATCGACAAATTGGGGTTCTTCTCCCCCAGCCAGTGACAAGGTTTTGTCCGCTCCGGAGGGCACCCCCACTCCCCACCCGTCGGCGGTGTCTAAACATGCCCCATCCGAAGCTACGATTGATGGTGGCGATCACCCTGCCGAGGCCGACCGTGGAATGCGTAGAGAGTCGGACAGGCTGGGCGACAAGGGTGGGGGGCGTGCCGGCGTCCGCGAGCATTTTGCTCAGCAGCGGAGGTGTGCAGTAAGAGAGAGAGAAATCTCGAGAATCCTTTCTCCCGCTGGTTATGACGACCGTCTTGCCGAGGCCGCCCGTGAAAACGGTACAGAGCTTGGCCGCGCGGGCAACGAGGGTAGGGGCCTTGGCGGTGCCAGCGCACGATTTTCCCCGCAGCGGATGTGCGCAGGTAGAGAGAGAGAAGACTTGAGGACCATTCTTCCCCCTGGTCGTGATGACGCGGATCGTGGAAAGGGTAGAGGTGGGGGCAGGCTAGGTAGAGAGGGTAAGGGCCGTATTGACGCCAGCGAACGCGTTTCCCCGCAGCGGAGGTGCGCAGTGAATGAGAGAGAAGTGTCGAGGATCCTTCCTTCCGTTCCCCCTGATGCTGAGGTGTTGGAGGTGAGCTCTGTGTGGTTCGCGTTGCAGCGCGTGCTCACTGATCTGTTTTCAGTAGTAACAAAATGATTTTTGAGTGGAGTCAGCTTACTATTGGTAAAAAAGCGTGTGTGGAACCCTAAAAATCTACGTACGATGTTCATTCATGTGGTCATTACGATGGTTTCATGGAAGGCCTGAGCAGTTTGCTCAAATTCGTTGTTGACGGCAACGCCCCTCGTTTCGCTTCCGCTCTTGCCTGGCTTCCTGAGTTACTTCGTGTCTTCATTTTATGTTGATTGTCTAGTGGTCTAGTGGTAGATACCCCGACAAAGAAAAATATCGAATGCGATTGAGGAGTCTCTGTTGTATCTTCCATTCGTTGAGTTGAACCTCTTTCTCATATGGTTTATATATGTACCCGTCTACCAACACATACGATGCAAAAAACGAACACACACGGAATCGGGTGCTTTGGTAAACTGTGCTTGGTTGGCGTGTGCGGTGATGGTTCGTGTAAATCTCGGGGCCTCTCGCCCGAC
The DNA here is from genome assembly GCA_012845835.1 of Undaria pinnatifida. NCBI lineage: Eukaryota > Phaeophyceae > Laminariales > Alariaceae > Undaria > Undaria pinnatifida. The sequence continues at coordinate 14,231,450 of JABAKD010000028.1, forward strand.
ATTGTGCGCCGGTTCCAATTGACATGCGTGAGAATAGCGAGAATAGCATGTAAACCGTGGAAGGAAAATTTCATACCAGCCGCACCAAAAACAGGGCACGTTTTAAAGTATAAACGCACAAAAAATACAACAGACAATATAACGTAAATGGGAGTGCAGTGTTCGAGCACTCGTGTTCGTTTATTGTGAATTATAGTGGTTAATCCCTCGTCCGTAGATTTACGAACTCACGAATGCCTTCTCAACAGGTGGAAGACAGCGACGACGCAGATGTGGGCATCGCTTCTCAGAATTCTGGGCGATGGCCGACTGGTGGCGGGGAGCCTACGCAACCGTCGGATATGAAGACCGTTGCTCGGCGCGTAAACTTAACGGCATCAGCCGGGCTTTCGTGGGTGGCAAGGCAAATGCGTCGGCAGGCGGCATCGACAGTAGGTTAGCGATTGATCAATTTCTCCTGTTTTGTCTAGGGGGATTTGGAGGCCACGCCAGTACGCCCATCTTATTCTGGCATGTTTCCGTTTCGCCGAGTGCGGTGGTGTTCAGCCGTGAGTTCCGAGACGCGTAGCCGGGTCCGCTGTTGACTTGTGCAGCCTGATTGAACCGTGACGATACATGCGCAGAATCAGTGTCCCGCTTGACCTGGGAGTATTCGTTTTGTTTTCCTTGTCGTCTTTATCAGAACCGGAGCCCCAACCGAGCGGAGTCCGGCCGATGCCCCCAAGTACTACACCCCGCCACAGCAATATCATTGAAGGCCAAATAATAGGAGACTCCGACACCGCGCAATACGGCTCCCGCAGTGAAGCACCTGGTTTCCAGAATGCCCGCAGAGAGTCGAGGTGGGAGCAGCCACCGATATCTCATCCGCTCCGGCATGAAGCGCATGCACGGCGCTTCGATGACCGATCCAGTGGTGGCCAAGACGAAAGGGGCGACATCCCTAGCAGCAGGAGTTGTGGTCCTGGGTACCGTGCCCAGGCGAAAGGCGACATGGCTTCAGAGCCGGCGTCAACAGATAATATATTTGGTTCCATGGCACCTTGCTGGAGGCTGCTAGAGCGTGCTCAGCCTTATATGGACAAGGTGTGAAGTTTGTATTTCACGGTGGGGCAAACTTTGTAATTCTGGCATGTTTCTTCCTTGTGTATTTAATTGGTTGAGGAGTAGAATAACTTCTGCATAGTATCTCTCTGGCGATGTTTCAATTCTGCATATGATGTACACATGTGGAGGTGTCCACGAAATATTTGCGTCGAGTGCCTTTGACGTACTGATTCGCCAAATTTACTGATGTTTCATATTGTAAGCGACTGACTTTGTGGTCGTCGTTTTCGCTCATTTTTTGTTTCAAACGATCTTGTAAATCTGCAGGATCAGCTTGAGTACATGAGGGGCCTGGTGCTTACACACGTCAGGAAGCCCATGTCTAGAGACCAGGTGTGAATTGCCGAATCTTGCGACCTTTTTATGCCGTTACTGTTAGAGGTGGTAATGGGCCTTTCGTGCGTGGGATGATATTATTGACGTTTTTTGCCCTGATTGATTTAACATTATCATTCTTGGTTTGTGCCTTGATGCAGCAGATACTATCTACAGGACCCAAATTCGTATATAGGTAAGTATTATCGCCTATATCATGTGCGAGGAGCATGACAAAAATTGCTAATGATAGTATAGTTGACGCTAGGAACTCGCGCAGCAGGATATTTTGTAACGGCCAAGCTCTCTGGGTTGGCAGATGATGGGCGGTCGCTTTACCAAAATATAGTTCGTGAAAAAAATCGTACAGAATATAATATTCTCAGCAGACAGGAGCATCAGGTATGGAGCAAACAGTAGACAGCAACAGGATGCAAAGACAGCCGCAGCTGACAGAGGCATCGAACGCGAGCAGATGGCGGCAGCAAGCAAAGCGCTGGCAACAGCAGGAAGCAACGCCAGCACTAGCCCGCAGCAGCCAGCAAAGTAAAGCCAGCAGCAGTCAGCAGTGACCAGTAGAAGCCGGCATAGGCAGCAGCAACAGCAGCAACCGTGCGTGTTGGTGGGCGGCTGTTGTGCAGTTGGTGGTGCCCATTTGAGGCACTGCTGCGTGCGCGCTCAGGCCGACAGTTCCGCGTCGTTGTATCGGTGATAAGCGTGCGCCCGTTCTTGTTGTGTGAAGCTTGGAAGACCCTCTTGTGTGGTTGTTTTTTGACGGGAAAAACACCAGGGACATAACCCAAGTAGTTTTTTTAAAGAAACATAATACGATTTTGGAACATCCGTTGTGACGGAGACCTCACCCTATTTGGAAAATTGTTGTTGGGGGCCTCCATAACGTATGTGCTGTCAAGATTAGAAACTCGCACTCGCTCCTATTGGCTCCAGACTTTGAAACCTGATTACCTTTTGCTCCCGCCCCCGCCCCCCACACCTGCCGACTATCTACACCAGCTGCTGGAGAGGGCCGAGAGCTGTCTCCAAGAACAAGACAAGATATTCACCGCCTTTGTAAAGTAAGGGCCCATTTTGATTAGTTTCCAGTGGTGACTTCACTGCGCCGAGTCATCCCACACTGGGGGTTGCCGCAGATTCTAGGAAGTGTCTGAGCTCCTATCACGTTGAGCTCAATATATCTCCCGAAATATGACTTCGAAGACCCGTAGTCGCTCAACCCGGTGATTTTGCGCTAGTAAATTCTTCTGAAACAAATGTTACCGTGAAATTATCATACTAACCGACAGTTCCACCCTTGAGTGGATCTCAACCGGTATCATACAAATCATGCAAATCATACAAATCACAAGAACGTATTATCGTCAAAAAATGGCAACTACCATCATACCTACCGCACTGTACAGGAATGACTGCACCATGCTGAAGTACTGGTGTTGGTTTCATGTTGTGCCGGGTCTGGTGATAGAGCTAAGTTGAGGTAGAAGTCGACGAAAAGATCATGTCGTGTCAACATAGCGCCGGCACCGGCCGTTTTAACGGGCATATCCGTTCCCGCGCACACCCGCTAACCTCGCAATGCGCCGTATCGTCTATCGTTGCTGATATAATTTCAGGATGTTCGACGGCATCGACCAGTCCCCGCAGGTGCCCCTTTACCCGACGAAGAGAACGCCACAGCCTCGCCCTCCGTCGACGCCGTACGGTGTGCGACGTTTGCCAGACGCAGGACCAATATATGCCAGCCCGCATGGATTGCCCCCGCCCCAAATATCGCCGCCTCGCGCCTTCAAAGCGCAAGAAAGGGGTCATTTTTCGTTGCGTCCCGACCACGATGGAGACGAGCGTGGCAATCCCCTAAGCGCCCCATCCCGATTGTACCCCCGAGCTGCTGTACCGACAAGTGGTCGCTTGCAGGTCCGGCCATCCATCCATCCTTATGATCACAATGGTGCAAGCGGATGGCGAGTTGGCGGTTTTGAAAACAGTGGTAGCAGTGATGTGGGCACCAGAGCTGAGCCTCCGAGTCGTCGTCGCTCCCCTGGGCCACATCCTTCAGATCCTTGCGTAAATTCGATGGGGTATCGGGAAGGCCGGTCTGACATGGGTTCCGATGGTGACACTAGGATGCAAAACGAATGGAAGCGGCAGAGGCCAATGGAGTGGAAGACCGAAACAGGCTCGTCGGCAGCAGCTGCAGCGGCAGCACCCGGCAGCATGGCCAGGAGCGGCAGCAAAGGGCCGGCCTGGGGTGGTAGCGGGACAGGCGCGTGGAGCTAAGATTTCAAGGGCTTCCACTGAGATTACAGCTCGTGGTTCTCACATCGTATACAGCCCACGGTGATTATGCTTCCCTTGAAGCGATCGGGTGCTGCGGGGAAAATGCCCTGTGCTGGTGGTCGGCAGCTGTTGTCCCTGCGCCGATACCGTGAGAACATCATCCCGAGTTGTACCTCAAATATTTCCATCCACGTTTAGATTCTGGCGTTATCATAGGCGGTTCTAAAGGTACCATGGCTGCGAAAGTGAAACTCAAATCATGATAACCGCGGCAGTTTGTTTTGCCTGCTCAATGCCAACAGTGAGGAGTTGCCTCGAGAGAACCGAGGCAGATCTGGAGGCCAGATATCGTTAGCGTGGTTGACTGATGCGAGGCACAAGTATTATTATGTTTTCATGTTGCGTGGTACAGTGTATTTACCTGGTTTATACGTATTTACTATGGTTACGTTGGATGTTGTCGTCGTTACCACTACTGCTATACTATTATTATTGCTTTCGTATTTGACTCGTGATCGTATGAGTTGGTACATGCCCTACGATACGAGGTGGACACCAGATGTGTTTCGCTGTAAATGGTGGGGCGGAGCAGAGCGTATACTTTCCACTCACTCTGTTCCGAAGAGATTTACCTACCCTCTACATTCCTCAAACGTCAAGCTCTTGGCGCTTTCTGTGAAATTTGCGATGTTCACCTTTCATGTCTTAGACGTTCCTGCGGTGTTATCGTTGTCGCTAAACCTTGACATACCCTGGCGAGTAAGGTGGTCATTGTGGACAACTCCTCGTTTTCTTCCAGACCTGCGGGGCGCTTGTACTTGGCGTTGTGGACCAGCAGCTGGTGCCTCGTCGCGTGAACTCGCAGTAGTCCAAAATGTACCAGTCTGAATTGTTGGTGTCACCCCAAGCATGATGTGGTGGTGAACGGCTGCGTGAAATGCGAGGAAACCGACGTCCTCCTTTTCTTCAAGTACAAGCAGTACTGGTATTGGTCGTGGAAGCGTATGCATATGGTCAAACTCTTGGCCGAGCATGCTACAAGTCGAGTGTGTACATGTGTATATTCCAGAGACACGCTTGGCAGTTCGCGTCTTAGTTTGCTCGTCCTTGGATCTGGACACAGCCACTGTGCCGTTTTCATTGGTGACCCTATGGGGCTACCGGTGGTACTTTCTTTGGTGGTTCAAAGGACTGCAACCAGGACTTGGGTGCTATATACCATCCGTCTCCCAGCACGGCGGATATTATTTCGCATCACTCTAGTGGTGGCTGCTTCTTCCTTCCCGTGTGCACTTTTATACCGCGTGTCCCGCAGTCTAGAGATCCATCAACATTTGAAAACAGCTGATGAGATATTCGTGCCAACGCTTGTTGTGTTCAAGAGTCGATTATTGGGGTTCGTCAAACAAACTGCGCTCGTAGAACACTTTTTCTCGTTTGTTTTGGTATTTTAATGCTAGAATCTACAAAACGGAACGCGGCTCGTTCAGCGTGTTCTCACGTTGCTTGTGTTCACCAATTTCGCCGCCTTTGCGATCCCACGATGTGATGTGTTATCTCCCACTAACGCGGGGGTTGCGACGTGTGCGCCAAATGTCGGTGGGACTCGAGGAGGCTGCCGTGCTCGTTGAAGACATCGCACGCCAGAGATTTGAGTCGAGAGCTACAGGAGGATCTGACTGCTTTAAATACAAGTATCGCCGTCTTTGCCCCTGGCGCACGAGCAGTAGCAGGTTGGTAACATAGAACAGAAAACTCAGGCGCAACGCAAGGCCTCCTTTGACAAATAGCAACCTCTTGAAGACCGTAGTCCGTTTGTTGTGCATCCATGAGAGGTGGCAGAGGTGAGTGCGAGACCACGGGGGGTAAGATTGACTTGTATCTACGCACGAAAGCTCCATACGAAAAATATCGATGCAGCTCGGCCCGAAACAGGTGGCCGGCGTGGCACGAATAACCTTGGCACGACTGTTGGTTGGGAATCATGCCGGCCGAGGATATACCGGGTGCGAATATGCCAAACTGCCACCAACGGACAGCATTTCCGGGGTCAAGATCATTGACATTGAATGCCTGTCCAGAAAGACAGGAAGCGGGAGTGCTTACACTGGGGATAATAAAACACATGGTTCGAGCGAAGGTCGGCATCCCTACGAACGTTAGGAGAGGGCGCAGCGAAGCCCATGGTAGGTAGTGGAATTCAGCTCTTTAGTTTCGAAGATTGGCCTCGACAGACTTTTTTGGGCCTCTAAAGGGACAGATAGAGGAACAGATCTTGAGTGACCAAAGGGGATTGGACACTGGATGTGGTGGATGGCAATGGGTATGATAAGAGGACTGGTTTAATGTGAACACACGCGCGATATGTGTGAATACACAATGATACAATAAGAAGCCTGCCTTGTGGAGATGTTGACGCATTTCTGTAGAACGAAGTAGCCAACTACTACAGTGGCCACGAGACTGCGCGACCTTACAATAGCAAACATAAAGGGACCTTGGTTTGGGTCGATCGGTATGATACAATGACACACAAGATATGCATAACCAGTCGTGGGAAGCATATCTCTAGACTAGAGATGCGCACCGGACGCCATTTCCGAAGAACAGAAAAACGGATATGAGGCGTTATTAAGCAAGCGGTTGCGTTGACATATACTACCTGGCTTGATGTACAGGAGAGGAACACCATTCCGCGATCATCTACTACACGCTAAGGCATGTTTTCATGAGCACCACTAACAAGAGCACCAGACATGGACGCGACATCTACAGGACCACAACATCTTCGACGACAGTGGGGAAAAAACAGGGCGTGTAATCGTACACATAGATAATAACAATGTGAAAAAGAAGTACAAACAGTTATGTTAACACTGCGGTAGACCACACTACCAACCCATTACGCAGGGTATCTCGTGCCTCCGGTTGTTTGCATGATCGCCTGACAACCACCAAACGAAGTAGCATATGCCTAGTAATAACAAAGTAAAAGTCACCCTCGCGTTCAATAGTGGTGACATCGCATGCCCACGTCACCTCGCTTGGTGTATTTCTAAGATGTATCGCTGTCTTGGATTTGGCGACCTCAGAGACCCACATCGGCACGGCAAAAATCATAGGCGTAAAATCGTATATATATATATGTGAGACAAGAATAATTTGAAAAGGAGATACAGACAGATATGCTAAAATTGCGGTAAACCGAACTACCAACTTAATACGTAAGGTATTCCGTACATACCGTCTGCATGATTGCCTCCCAACCTTTGCCAAGCGAAGTATGACTAACGAAGTAACGTAATTGAGCGCGTGTACACTAAGCGTTCTTTTCAAAACAATGACGATTCGCATCTCTCCCTTTCGTTCTCAATGGCGGTGACATTGCATGACCACATCACCTCGCCTGTTGTATTTGGCAATATGTATCTCTTTCTTATAATTAGCGATGTCAGAAAATAATGGTATCCTCATGATTGTACCTATCGATTGAAATATTCCATCTTTCGATCCATGTACAATAACAAATTATAAAGATTTTAACACGTTGTTTACTACACCTAAGAACTGGGTTGCATACTACATGTAACATCAAACCTTCTAGACAAATAAACATTACCAGGCGGGTGATATAAAGGGGTGTCTTCTTGCTGCAACCGTCAGATTCGTCCCCGTAATACCCAAGGGTTTATAATTTCCGCGCACCTATTGAATTGTTCGCCCCCCCGCCCCCCCCCGATCCCTCTTGTTCAAACGCCCCACCTGAAATCAAAATCTGCCACAGTAGTAAACACTACCAGCGAGCTATCAATATCATCTCATTATCCATCTAGCCATCCATGCCGTAGCTCCAACTCATCTCCGCCCCCCCCCTCCCAGTTCGTTCAAACGCCCCACTTACAATCGAAACCGGCCAGAGTAATAAACACTCCTAAGCAATTGATATCACGTCACTATCTTTCTAGCCATCCATGACGTAGCTTTCATTCATCCCCCCTCGCCCCCGGTCCAACGCCCCCTCCTTCCCCACACCCCGCACGATCGCCTAGGCCCAGCACCGCGCGTATAGCAAGCGCATACATATATGATTAATACGCGCAATCGGAGGATCACACACAATGTTGCGAACATCAGTGTCGACCAAATCCAGCTGGAGTGTATTTTTATATTATATGTGACCTAAATCTCTTGCACCCTCCCCACCACCCCCCCCCCCCGCCCCATTTTTTTTCTCTTCTTTTTTTTTCTCGCCTCCTCTCGCTTAAGCGCCCCACCTAATATCGAAATCCGCCAGAGTAATAAAACACTTGCCACGCCCTGGATATCGCTTCGTTATCTTTTTAGAGCCGTCCATGCCGCTGCCGCAATTCCCACCCACCCCCGCCCCTAACGCCCCCTCCTTCCCCACCACCCGCACCATCGCCTAGACCTAGCTCCACGCGTATAGCAAACTCCTACATCTATGCGCTAAAGCCCTTTCCCCCCCACCCCCCGCCTCCCCCACCACAAGAAGAATTTATAGTTTCCACGCACAAATTGACCTGCCCCACCCGTCCCCTCCCCCCCCCTTCCCCCCTCCCGCCCCCCTTTTGATCAAAATCAGGCCCCCACGTCCTTAAAAACTCCGCCCTCCCCTCACCGGATACTCGACTTACAGGATTCACTCGATAAACTGATGCTTTTCCTTCCACAGCTGTCAGATTTTGTCCCCCTCAGAAACGGGTTTTATAGTATCCGCGCACAGACTGCGTAACATCACCCTGTTGACCCTGATAGCTACACTGTAGTTGCAAGGGGAGTCGCCGACCTATATCCTTAATGAGGACACACAACCCGTAATACGCGCGATCGGAGTATCACACACAGCTTGCAAAGATGAGTTTTGACAAAATATTCGATCTCACAGCTGGAGTGTATTTTAATTTTTATTATAAACAAGAACGTTTTAACCGAGTGTTTTCAGTCGGTTTCAACATGTAAACCGAACCGTTTAAACCGGTTATTTAGAAATTTAGCATCCATAACGTTGAAAACCCGGTTGGGTTTTCACCAAGTGGCACCTTTTGGTGTACTCACGTGCGTTTGGTGTCGTTAGCACAGATATTGCGCTTCTTCGCGATGGATTATCTCGCGTTGTGATTGAACTGAGTAGTTCTAGTCTACTATCCTTGTTGTGGTAAAGCGCAACGTCAGGCTGCATCCAAATGTTAAGGAAGTAGTGGGTGTTAGTCTGTTTGACCACTTGCAAAACGTTAACCAATAGCCTACCCAAACTAAGCCTTATACCCAATGATGTCGGATTACGGCTGGAGATGCTTATCCTTACGCGTTTTTCGGCAAAATGGGTTTTTCGCGTGCTTACGGGTAATTACGGCAAAAACAGGGGACGTTTAAGAAACAACCCCGCTAGGATCAAAAGGCACGTCCAAAATTGTGCAGACCACTATTTCACATATTTTTTCGCAATTTATGTGAATTTATAACCTATTATTTAGGAGAGGACGTGTGTAGGAGAGGACCGAGGCGCCGCATGTCCATAACCGTCTTCATCTCCTCTCCGATCTTGGCATAGGCCTCGGCGAGGCGAATCTCCGCGATGGTCGTCCTATGCTCGGCACGCCATCCGGGGTCCTTCGACACTGCTGTGACGAAGTTGTGGAAAAGGTAGTGCTTCCCCGCGTCAAACGCCAAGCCGGTCCCAAACACGAGCGCTGCGAAAGCGTGGTGTGTTTCCTTCCTGACACCTCCCTTAAACGAAGAAGGGATAGTCTGCTGAGAAAACGCGGCATCCCTGACGCGCTTCGTCAGGACGCCCTCGTTCGTGAGGTTGGCGGTGTCGAAGTATGCCTTCGCCGCCAGCACAGCCGCCTCCGGCGGATTCTTTGCTGTGCACACCGCAACGCCGTGCCCCTTCTTCTTGAGGAAATGAGCCGCCAGCCGAGCAAGGGTCAGGCTGATGCTTTGGCGGCATGACTTGCAGCTGCCACGCATGTTGGTACCCGCGCCCGGTTGGCCAGGAGGGATTTCGATGTAGGGGTCGAACTGCTCGCGTACACGTGAGTGCTTGGACTTCTTCGCGATCCAAGATGCCATCGCCATGCTCGCAGCAGGTTGCAGGGTCACAGAGCAAGCTCAAAGTCCAAATGTGGCTGGCTACTGGGAAGCAAAAATGCGGGGGTTTCCTAGATATTTTTACGATTTTCCTTTATAGGGGACTGGGGGCGCAGCGTAATTTCGCCGGCCCAGTCTTATTACTTACCGCCAAAACGGCTCGCCGTAAGGACGTAATTACGTAATCCGACATCATTGCTTATACCGCTCTTTCCCCTTGGAACGGCGGAATAGCGGACGTGTCAATATCCACGCGGTTCCATTTCCTGGAAATACCGGGGAGGCTATTTTTCAAGTTCGACGTGGAAAAAGTGGGGAAGAACGTCGTTGAAATTTATTGGCGGATGATGGGATTCAAACGCTCAACCCAAACGCCCATGGTCTGTTGACGACGCCATTTGTTAAGGAATTAGTGGGTATCTTGGTCATTTTGACCACACTAAGCCTTGTAGCACAAACCACCACTAACAGAGACGACTCGCACACCCCAGCTCCGAAACTCCTGACATCACCGTCACGGCTGCCATCGTGCGAGGAGTACAAGCATCTGTCAATCTGCTTGTTAGTCCACATGACACTACTACCTGATACCTCCGCTAAATTCTAAACCACCTATCCTGCGCACTGTAAATGGGGGCATGTACCGGGGGAGAGAACGGGAAATACCTGTGAACACGTGTTGTGCCCAGAAGAAAAACGTTGGGTGTGAAATAACCTCCGCCAGTTGAGCTGGAAAGGAAACGGGACAAAACAAAAAACGCATAGACTAGACTAGACTAGACTAGACTAGACTAGACTAGACTAGACTAGACTAGACTGCATCCAAACCTACCCCCCGGATTACCCGACATCATCTCGTCCATAGTGAGTTTATCTACTGTATAAAAGGGAGAGTGCAAACCGCCGTTTGAGGGATAGGTCGATGGTGATGGTTTCCAGCGCCATTCATTCATGCATGCGTTGTACCCTTGGGTGTGTATGTATGTTCTGGGGTTTGTACGAGAAATGAAGCCATCGTCCGATACATAATACAGAAAAAAATGAAACATTTGTTTCTGCGGCCGAAAAGTGCAACCAAACTATATCGCAGGTTAAAATGGCCTTTAATTTAATGTAGAACTAATGTAAAAAAAAACGAAAGCGGAGAGCCCGATGAAGCATGTCATGCTATATACTGCCAGGTATGCAGTCGTCGCCTATCGTTATAGAGTGTCAGTATAGCTGGCAATAGATTCGGTAGGATAGTCCGCAGAGTTATGGTCTATTGGCCACAAGAATGTTCTCTTAAACGGAATATTCTGAGTGAAGTGGATAACCCGTAGAATCTAGCTAGTTTTTACCACAAGAGCGTTCTTTGAAATGAAACGCTCTTCCTCTGGACAACAATGATGTCGGATTACGTAATTACGTCCTTACGGCGAGCCGTTTTGGCGGTAAGTAATAAGACTGGGCCGGCGAAATTACGCTGCGCCCCCAGTCCCCTATAAAGGAAAATCGTAAAAATATCTAGGAAACCCCCGCATTTTTGCTTCCCAGTAGCCAGCCACATTTGGACTTTGAGCTTGCTCTGTGACCCTGCAACCTGCTGCGAGCATGGCGATGGCATCTTGGATCGCGAAGAAGTCCAAGCACTCACGTGTACGCGAGCAGTTCGACCCCTACATCGAAATCCCTCCTGGCCAACCGGGCGCGGGTACCAACATGCGTGGCAGCTGCAAGTCATGCCGCCAAAGCATCAGCCTGACCCTTGCTCGGCTGGCGGCTCATTTCCTCAAGAAGAAGGGGCACGGCGTTGCGGTGTGCACAGCAAAGAATCCGCCGGAGGCGGCTGTGCTGGCGGCGAAGGCATACTTCGACACCGCCAACCTCACGAACGAGGGCGTCCTGACGAAGCGCGTCAGGGATGCCGCGTTTTCTCAGCAGACTATCCCTTCTTCGTTTAAGGGAGGTGTCAGGAAGGAAACACACCACGCTTTCGCAGCGCTCGTGTTTGGGACCGGCTTGGCGTTTGACGCGGGGAAGCACTACCTTTTCCACAACTTCGTCACAGCAGTGTCGAAGGACCCCGGATGGCGTGCCGAGCATAGGACGACCATCGCGGAGATTCGCCTCGCCGAGGCCTATGCCAAGATCGGAGAGGAGATGAAGACGGTTATGGACATGCGGCGCCTCGGTCCTCTCCTACACACGTCCTCTCCTAAATAATAGGTTATAAATTCACATAAATTGCGAAAAAATATGTGAAATAGTGGTCTGCACAATTTTGGACGTGCCTTTTGATCCTAGCGGGGTTGTTTCTTAAACGTCCCCTGTTTTTGCCGTAATTACCCGTAAGCACGCGAAAAACCCATTTTGCCGAAAAACGCGTAAGGATAAGCATCTCCAGCCGTAATCCGACATCATTGCTGGACAAGATAGATAGAAGTAAGCGCGTTAAGCGCTCATGGGAACATAGAACATCCAGGAGAACGTTCCTTGTACGTTCCATAGGTAAAGGTCCGGAAGAGAGCACAGCAGCAATGCTGGGGTGAAGCGAACTCTGTGAGCTTCATCCCACCCCCGTGCTCTCACTCCTCCTCTTCCTCCTTCTCCTCCCTATTCTCCTCCTCCTCTTCCTGTCTCCTCGAGCTTGTCATAGCTCAACGCCAATAATGAGAAATCTATAAAGAAGAACCGGTGCTGTATCGAAGCGACGCTGATACCCCTGCGTCCCTTCCCTCACACCTTCCGGTACCACGACACCTTCACAAATGGCGTCGTCGGCAGGACACGAACCTGCGCGTGAAATCACAATGGGTTTCCAATCCATTCCCTTAGCCACTCGGGCACGTCGACACTGCTGTGCACCCTGATTCGGATACGCTATATTATTCCAACCATAGCACGCTGTTTCCGCAGGGGGTTAATTGGTTGGGACCCATACAAACGTTCCGGAGATCGCAGAACGTTCTGATGGTATTGTCATCACGTACGTGTCATATCGACATGTACCATAGGACCAAAACCTGCCAACAAGAAAAGGGCACGAAGGACAAGTGTTGTGCCGTATTCGATACCAGTGTATGATACGCAGCTACTATACATAGAGCAAAAGAGTGCATGAGGAGAAACAAAACAGAAACCAGGTAGTACTGGTATCTAGGAGAGCGCGTATGTTATAGCAATGTGAGACAACAACAGCAGCACACCACAAGGACGCTTGGTGCTTGGTGCTAGTTTCCATCTCACACTTACTAGTCTCCATCTCACGGACAAGATGCTTCAAAACTTCCGTTAAAAGGCGAAACGAAATGTTTCGAAGGTTTCATCAAAGCCAGATAGAAGATTACCAGAACGAACACTAGTAAAAGTAGTCGCGACGTGCTCTACTGCTCGCTGAAACCAACACAGCAGTGGTACAGCTACAGGCGTCGAGCACCGCTGTTGGTGGGCCTATACGAGTACATGAGCCGTACTGTGAGCGAACCCACTTAAAGGTGGAGTGTCTCATAGGTCAGAGATGCAATGCTCGAAAGGTTAAAGCACACAGCGTGCTGGTACCTGGTAAAAATATGCCAAGAAACCAAAACCCAGACATTGTTCAGCTAAAAAACGAAACCCAAAAAATAGTCACGCACTACTGCAGGCCTGCTGTGTCTATAATATAGATTATTAGCAGAAATGCGAGGCGATGACCAAAAGTAGGAGAGAGAAAGGCGAGTTATTGCCTTCATCCGAAGCGCGCAACTCGTACTCGGGGGGGGTGTGGTAGGGCAAACTATTGCACATGTACCCCTATTCCGTAACGACACGGTACAGTAGTAAGGTGTGGTGCAACGGAGCCGGCCACTCGAATTAGTCGAGTGCAAACAGCTCACAGGGGTCCAACTGCGAAATTTCCCACAAGGTTTTATTATGGGAACCTGGCGGGGTATTCGTCTGGACAGGACTCCCAGCATGGGCACAAACCACTTGGAATTAGAGTGGGAACGCTTTTGGAGTGGAAAAGAGGTGAAGACAACTGAATAGACCATAGCACCGAAACAAAAATAGGGGAGCATTTTCTTCGTTCGATTGTCATGGTAGTGTCCCACGAAAAGAGAGCACGGGAAGATAACATTTCGAAAAACTGCTGCGCAAAGCCGTGGTAGCTGCAGACTCAACAAGTCCGTCGCATAGTAGAGGCCCGGAGGGGCCCGTGGGTTGCGGATAGGAGACATATAGATAACCAAGTTCCCTACTGAATGAAAGGGAGTACGTTAAAAGACGAGAGGAAAAAAAAAAAAAAAAAAAGCTACCTAAAAAAAACGGGAAAAAAAGTAAGATGCACAGCTGTGCAAGCCGAAAAGAGCTTGCCTTGGGGAGAGAAGAGCACCGGGGAGAAGGTCACGCAGCCCAAGGTCGACACGTTCACTGCTACGACGTCGCCAATTGTAATGGTACTCCGAGTGGGGGATGCGTGGTTGGTCGGTGTTGGGAAGCGTGCTCCTCATGGGTTCCGGTGCCCTTGTTTAGTCTCTCCTCATGGCTCGAGACTCAAAAGCTTATACATTATTTCCTCTACATTGGACTCTAAAAGACAGACAAAACAGGCCCTTGGCACATGGTAGCGCAGGGCAAAGCAGGTAGAGCAGGTAGAGCAGGTGGAGCAGGTAGTGAGCTCCATCATAGAGTTGTATATCTTGCAATGAGGCGTTTAAGCCTCATTATTACGAGGTGTGGGGGAATATATAGCCTCATTTCCGTTTGTTTCGAATAGCCGCATTTTCGATCCCCCTCCCATTTTTTGATGTTTTGTTGACATCATTTGATGGGCAGGTGATCTGCATCTACGACTATTCAGGGTGGGCTAATGTTATAGAGTTTCAGTATAGCTGTCAATAGATTCGGTAGGATAGTCCGCAGAGTTATGACCTATTGGCCACAAGAAGGTTCTCTTAAACGGAATATTCTGAGTGAAGTGGATAACCCGTAGAATCTAGCTAGTTTGTACCACAAGAGCGTTCTCGGAAATGGAACGCTCCTCCTCTGGACAAGATAGATAGAAGTAAGCGCGTTAAGCGCTCATGGGAACATAGGACATCCAGGAGAACGTTTCTTGTACGTTCCATAGGTCAAGGTCCGGAAGAGAGCACAGCAGCAATGCTGGGGTGAAGCGAACTCTGTGAGCTTCATCCCACCCCCGTGCTCTCACTCCTCCTCTTCCTCCTTCTCCTCCTTATCCTCCTCCTCCTCTTTCTGTCTCCCCGAGCTTGTCATAGCTCAACGCCAATAATGAGAAATCTATAAAGAAGAACCGGTGCTGTATCGAAGCGAAGCTGATACCCCTGCGTCCCTTCCCTCCCACCTTCCGGTATCACGACACCTTCACACTATATAGTCATCGCCTATATATGGGTGCTAAAAACAAAAGAAATCCTACAGCCTGGTTCACGTTTATAAACCCAATCCCATTCTCCGGCGAATGTCCACGCCGTTTTTTTCGATTCAAACCGTGGAAGGTTGCTCATGTCTTCTATGTGCCCTCGCGAAGACCTCACTCCTGATGTTTGTTCGGGGGAGGGGGGGGGGGGTTCGCCTGATTATTCGTCAGTTAAGGTTTTTCGGAAATGTGGACTTAGCCCAATTTTTTCGGTGAAACAAAAATAAATAAAAGAGGGTCAGGCCTCGGGATGGGACACGTGTGCAAACTTCCAGGGTCTATCTCTCAAAAACGGTGTGGACATTTTGGATTTTTGTGCATCAGCATGTCACAAGATACCGATTTTCTTCAAACGACTTGGTTTTAGGGTAGGATCCAGTTTTTTCGCAAGATTCTGCTTTATGTTGAACACAGGCAGGTCAGATCTTCGATCATTTTAGCGAAAAATTGTACAGGCATGCCCTAGTGTGTGTCCAACCGGATCGCGCAAAATGCGGCGCATTTCGTTTTCTCGCCCCTGCTGCGAAAAAGCCTGAATGTTATTGACAAAATGGAATGCCTGTCATTGGTCGATACGGGTTCGCTCCTAGAGACAGTCCGAGGTCGGCAAATTGTTTTTGGCCGTGTCACCCTCTTACCCCCTTACACTGGGCATGGGGGTTACTATGATACCTGACTACTGTAGATAGTGCGAGCGGTATTCGTGGGGGAGATAATTTGGGGGGTTTTACCTGATCCTGCCTGTATGTTGAAACAAGAGCGCGCAACATTCGAACCACTTTCGATTAAGGAGTAGCGTCATTTGCAAATACACTACACAAGTAGCTTCTAGGCCAAACATGCAACCTCTATCGCGGCCCGCATCGCTCACATTCGCCTCTAACGGTCTCTTATTATCATCCCTGACAAACGGATCACTCCTCGCTTGCTCAATCCAAGCTCACCGTGCGTGTCAAGTGCTTATGTAAACCCCGCTGGTCGTTGTCGGCGAGAAATCTCACCGTTTTGGCAACGTGATGTTCGAACTAATCATGTACGTTTGCGTCTAGCAACTCCCCCAGGATCGTGCACGTCGTCCTCGCCGCCTTCCACGCGGTTTCAATTCGTGGGTAAGCATGGCTGCGGTAGGGAGCCCGGGTACACCCTTTTTCACGGTCAGATTCGAGCTACCATATCATCATAAATATTACCAGCATCATACATACCAGCATACCAGGTACATACTATCATACTGTCATACTGCCATACACGCACAGCTTGAGACGCTCGCACAAGTGACTTTGTATCCCAGTGACAAAAAGACATTTTTAGGCAATTGTTTTGACGCAGCTTACCTTACCGTTCCATTCATTACAGATTCGTATCGGAAAAGTAAAACAGCCCCGAGGCTTCATACGGCAAACAAACAGGGGGTCACTAGCGCGAGTGACCCCGATCCACTGCCGAAAAAGGCCTCAAAACTAAAGGAAAACCCTACGGCAACCTTTGTCGTTCTGTGGGTGCGAAAGAGTAGGCGCGCATACCCCCAGGCTTGTCCATGCCATTTTGAAAGCGGTCTGGATTTTAGCCAACTTGCATTATCCGCTTGCGATGACGGCGTGGCACAGCTGGTAACTCTACTTTATTTAGTGCATCGAGGACGGCCGTGGTGAAAACGTCAGCCGTAGTGTCAGATGTACTGTTCGATTGGGTAGGTTGGGTGATGGTGGAAACGGCTCTCGCAACTACTCGCTGACGACACTCTCCCTGTCGGACATAAAAATGTGCCTGTTGAAGTGTCGGACTTTTAAAACGTTTCGCACTTGTCTGTTTTGCTCAAACCGACCAATGACGAGACGGGTCTTGGCGTAGATAATGTTGTCGTCTGGGTTCGCTTTCGCGGGGGACAGAGGCTGTGGGTGACACTTAACATCGTGTATTGTACTCTTGATTGATGGACTTAGTATTTTAGGATGCAGCAGATAGGCGTATGGACAGTACGGCTGGTACAACAGTTCATGAGCACAAGCACGAATTTGGTAGCAAACAACAGAAGAAGTTGTTTACCATTATCGTTTAGGTCACACCACGCCTATATGTTCCAAGTACTCTACCTTTTTCGCCACTACACTCCTCCACCCTCCGCCCAGTCCTCACGTTAGCTTTCCATCGGCACATGAAAACCCTCCTTCGTCAGGGTTTGTTTGGCCAAGTCCTCTAGCTTTTCCAAGAACTTGCCTTTAGTCCAACGTCTTCGTTGCTGTTCGTGCGGGCGTACGCAAGAACGAATTTACACGTCGCACTACACCAGCCATTTCGAATCGCGTAAACATATTCCATTCGTCTACAAACTGATTTGAGTAGGTTGCGATACTGCATTTCGACCCCGTGACGGCCAGACCCAGCCCTGTGACAGCCTACTGATTGTCCTAACCCACCGCAGAACACTTGCTATCCCGGCCCATAGAAAGTCGTTTCATCAGGTTTCATCATATTTCAGTAGGTATTACGGTCTGCCGTAGGCCCCGACGGGATGACAGCTACGTTACTGCGTCTTCGCCAGTTTCAATTGGTAGCACCCCCACATCAGTTCTTCCCTTCTGCATCACACAGGCCTGGCGTGCTGGTTGTTTTGTTTCCCGACGTGAAGTAAACCCCATGTAGCACCAATGTGGAGTAGGTTGGTGCGTGTGGCGCCCCGGTGGTGGTGTAGGTGGAGAAGAAGGCTGGCGTAATAGCCGGTGGTCGGTAAAACACGAAGTACTAACTAAGGCGGGTGTGATAACCCGATTTACGTGTGTGGTGGAGCGTGATAGCTCTGGTGTGATAACCCAGAAATGGAACTCGGAACTGTGGCGAGGTAGCCGGGATATAAATACACAGGCGGGGTAGCCGTGCAGTGGTGAAGGCGTGATAGCCCTTGCAATATAGATGGGGCGTGGTAGCCCTTGGCGTGGTAGCCGTAGAAGAGACAGAGAATGGACACAAGATAGAGGCAAAAATATAGTCGAAAATAGAGTGATGTTATTCGGGTACATAAACACCCACAACACAAACTCCCGTTGTGGAAATCCATCCCACACATATACGAAACCCCCGAAATTCTCCGATCCATATTTTCGACGGATTATCGTCTACAATCTGACAACGGAGTGAGTACGTCCAACAGCCCCCCTACTCGCAACATTGTCATGATTTATCTAGACTACTTTGTTAAAACGTACATTCCCAAATACCAAAATACTGCAGAGTTTTTCTTTACTAAACTCCAGAAAACAAAGAAACTGCTGCATTTGCAAAAACACTCAAATCAATTCCCTCCGTTTGCGAAAACACTCAAATCCATTATCATCACACCCATGACCATTAAAACTAAAACACAATTCGGTATTTTCCATCGATCACTTTGAATGCAATTCCTTGAACCCTCATAAACATACATCAGAAAACAAAGCAAAGATACATATAAGAAATAGAAAGTCAGAAAATCAAACACTATCCGAGAGAGAAATCACGTCAAATTCATCACTATCCCCCGGTGAAATTCAAACTCCCTCTCAGGAAACGCCTATGGGAGAAAAGTCAGCGTGCTAGTACTGCGATGCTACGTTAATAATTTCGACCTCCTTCCTTTCTACCAGTTCCCTCAAAAAGTGATGCCTCACGTCGATGTGCTTCGAGTTCGAGTTCGAAATCGGGTGCTTTGCGATTTGGATGGCTCCCTCGTTATCCTCATACATGGCAATGCACGGCATCCTTGCCTCTTCGGCAACATAAAACACCAAACCTGCCTCAAAAACAAAATCTCCTTCCCCATGCCCGACATAGCCACATACTCCGCCTGAGTAGTCGAGAGAGTCACACACTTCTGCGGCTTGGAGTGTCACGAAACAGGCCCCCCGCACACATCACTACCCCCCCCGACACGCTTCTCCTGTCCGTACTGCGCGAAGCATAGTCGGCATCTGCGAACGAAATCAAAACTAATCCCCGTCAACGTCCCCTTCTGAAAGGAAATCCCAAAAGAGCTCGTCCTCATTGCATACCCTAGTATACTACGTGCCGCTTTCCAGTGGATCAGCTTTGGCGCACTGCAATACCTTGCTACTGCCTGCACTGAATTCACGATATCCGGCCTGGTCAACAAGGCAATCCACAAAAGCGCACCGATCAACTCTCGGAAAGGAAACACAACATTCAGCTCGTTAACATCAAAATCCCAAGCCTCCAAGTTATAGGAATCGGGATATCGTTGCCCATACTTCTCTCCCAATTCTTCCGTGTACGTCTCTTGCGAAACAGTCAACCTCCCTGCCTCCCTGTCTCTCTCGTAATAGCACCCCGAGTACCACTTGAGCTCGCCCAACGACTTAACTGGAACGAGACGTCCGAGGTCCTTACCGAACTGATCACAACTTTCCTTGTTTCCCACGGCAAAAATATCATTAACATGCACCACTAGGTTCATCGCTACTTCCCCCCTTCAACCAAACGAAAAACACACAAATCAGCCAAGCACTGCACAGACCCCAAAGCCAAAAGACACTTCCTCAGTAATGCATACCACTGCCTGGATGCCTGTCTCAAACCATAAAGACTCTTGCTCAGCTTGACAACCTTCCCTGACAACGAACCACACCCTTCTGGCAATCGCATGTAGACGTCCTCGGCAAGATCTGCCCTCACAGCAGCCTGGTCTATATCGAAATGGTACAACTCTAGGTCATGCTCACACGCCAACGCAGCCAACAAACGGACACTGGACGAAGCAACAGTAGGCGCGTACAAATCTCCAAAGTCAATGTACTCTCTCTGGATGTCACCCCTAGCTACAAGTCTCGCCTTCGCTTTCGTAGGCCAACCAAATTGATCAACCTGCCAATCAAAAATGAGCTTGCTACTGATCAAGTTGTCTATTCGTTGCTACTCGTCAACAATTTAGACCGCCTCTGCTTCAAGCAAACCGAACACTTCACGCTTAGCCGCGTCCATGAACTGTACGCCATGCTCACCGTCACACGCCTCCCTGAACGTCTTGGGTACGCGGAGGTCCTTGGCGTGGCAGAGAGGCATGTCGGGCCGAAGGTGAGAGGGGCGCATCTCGCGAAGAGCTGCGGCGACATCCTCCCGCGTGGCGAGGCGCGACACAGGGCCAAGCGACACTCCCGACCCCGACGGCCTAAGCAACCAATAGCTGCCCCCACTCTCCCCCGCGCCCGTGGTATCGTATAGCGGTGCACCTTTGCTCTCCTCCACGTCTCCCAACCCCGTATGCTGCTTGCCTCCGCCCCCCAGCCCATCAGATCCGTGCCCCTGCAGGAGCACTCGTTGCGCGTTCAGGGCCCGTCGGTTGGCCAGCAGCGACAGCGGCACATCCTCCCCCGCATGAGATAGGAGCCCTACCCCGTGGTCGAACGGCGTTGCCTCCGGCATCGGCGTAGAGACGGCTTCTTCCAGCACGCCTGAAAGCTGACGGTCCTCCGACCTTGTCCTCCCCAGCACGCGCTCGTCGCCCCAGGATCCTCGTTGCATGGGGGTAAGCGGCGAGGAATATTCTGCGGCGACCGGCGGCTGTCTCCTCCTGTACGGGGCCGGTGTTGCCGCCGGTGATGGTAATGACGATGTCGTCGAGGCGTCGTTCTCGATGGAAGATGGAGACCACTCCGGCATCGGCGAACATGCGGTTGGCGGTGTGTGAGCGCTGAGCGAGTGCGCAGGCGGCGGACCGGTAGCCGCGGGCGGCATGCCAGTCGGTCCGGGCGGCGGCGAGGTGTGAGCGCTGGGTGAACGCGCGGACGGCGGCGACGACGACAGCAGCGGTGGTGGCGCCCAGGTGGCTGCTGCAGACGGCCTACCGGCAGTGGCGGGCGGCGGCAAGGCGGTGCCGGCAGGATGGGTACCGGCAACGGCAGGCGGCGTCGATACAATCTTGAATGACACCCCCGGCGGCGTGGGCGGTGCTGGCGCGGAAGGAGCAGTACTGAACCTCCCCCCCCCCCGGACTGTGGCAGCGGCGCCCATGTATTGTTGCTAGAGTAGCATACGCGCCCTGTGTCAGCCCTGGGTACCTTCACACACCAGTCGGCATGGTTGTCGCCTGCGTTGAGAAAGTAACACGGCACTGCCTTGTCGTCCAGCTTCGACCTCCTCTCCCGGTACATGAAACCGTACTGAAAAAACGGCACCACCAAGAATGCACCCTTCTTGCCAGTGAACAGCTCCTGCGGCGACGCGCGACCGGGGTTTGACGCGGAAGCAGCCTGGTTGAGCTTCTGCGCGGCATCTTCGCCGATTCCGCGCAGAGCTTGTCCCCGCGAGCATCCAAGCCGCGAACACACGAGAACCCCCCCGGCCCCAAGCGTCGCTCCGCGGCGCGGTGAGATGCCATGGCGATTTTGTTGCAACGCTGGAGTGCATTCTCCACTACCCCATTGTATTGCTGCGTTCCAGGGGGGAAGTGCTGCACGGGATTCCCATGGTGGAGCAGAAGTCACAGTCCTTGCTGGTCCAGAGCGAATCGCAGTCGCCACGAACGGTCCGTATCCTCGTCCCCGCCTTGTGATCGAGGTCGACGATACACCGCCGGAAGACGGCCACGGCGTCAGACTTGCGACGAAGGGCGTAGTTAGCGATGTAGTCTGTTGCAGCATTGACAGCATAGAACATGTAGTGGTTGGCGCCTATGGTGGTGGTGTACGGGCCGCACATGTCGATATGTAGGAGATCGCCAGTCGCCTTCCCCGCTCGTCCCTTGCTTCTCTTCGGCACGTCCGCTCGCGTCCCCGTCGCCGGTAGGCACGTAGTGCAGGGTTCCATCCGTCCGGTAAGGGTGATCTCTCGCTGCCGAGCAGATTTCCTCCAAATAGGTTCGGACAAATGGCCGGCGCGGTCGTGGAACACGTTAATATCGACTCGCTTGCGATCGTTGCCAACATGGAAAGGGTTTTTACCGGGGCCCAAAATGGCCAATACACACTATCACTCGCTCTATCTTGCATCATACGGTCGAAATTGTCCCATTCTACGGCATACGCATCAGTCTTCACGTCAGAAATGCTCTGGGGTCGATGAATCCATGCCGTACTTGAATCACACGGAGTGGGGTGGGATACTGCAGTCTCAAGCTTCAACTCCAAGGAAGAAGCCATCACAACGCTCGAAGGTTGTACGAGGTTGTTTTGACTAAGAGGAACCGGGGGGAACATGCAGGCAGCAGACACGAATGCACTCTCACGCGAAGCACCCACTGGCATCGGTGGGATGCAAGCAGAAGACTCGGGGGCACTCTCATTCGCTACATCCACTCGCAACGGAGGACAGGGGAGTCGGGTGACGTAGAGGGAGTCGTTCGTCGATCCCCGAATACGGCGGAGCCTTCCCGCCTGTGTACCAGTGGGGTTTACAGAACAGTAGTTTTGTGCGCCACCTTCCAAATGGAGAAAAGGTTGGAGCCAAGCCACGGACTTTAAATCACATCCTGCACACACGCCACAACGTCCTTCGGGTTTCCGTGTTCATCTGGCTGGTGAAATACTAAATTGACGTCCCCGATTGCGTCTACTCCGATCAACCCTGAATCGCCTATCTGTAAGTACTGGTCGGTGGGGTGGCGAATGTTGTACATGCTCTCTTTGTTGTTGGACATCATGGCACTTGCTCCTGAGTCCGCATCCCGTTCCTCGCTACCATACGGCCTAGGTTGCCCCGGGGTACACCGAAGGGCGCTAGCAACACGTGTAATCAACGCTGGCTCAACACATCCTACAACGCTACCACGCACCACACCATCACGATCTACAGCAGCAGAATCACCAGACTCAGACTTGCCTATTTTCACACTACGTGCAATGAAGAGCTGCAGGAGAGCTCCACTGGCTTAAGCTGCGCCGGGAGACGGAGAAGAGAGAGGTGCAGTAGCAGAGGCAGACGTGGCAGGAGGCGTGCCCTCTTGCTGTTGTTGGAGCTGCTGCTGCTGCTCGGGAGTCCGTCGGTGGTGGTTACCAGTGCCCCGCTACTGCCCTCCACCCCGAGTATCCCATGTATTCGTTCTCGTAGGGATAATCTGCCGCTAACGCGTGCCGCGGTGCGTTGGGAAATTGTCCAGGCGGTAGATTAAGCGAAAAAATCGTCGGCGAATTCGACAGAAAATTAGGCGGTGGCACCTGCCTGAAGCCCTCGCCCCTGCCTCGGCCGCGCTCGCCCGAAGGATGATGCCGGTCATGGCCACGTCCTCCGGGGAAGGGGTTCGCATACCCGCCAGGCCCGGGGCCGTGTCCTGTCGACGGCGTTCTCTGCTGCTCCGGCGGGTGGCCCCGACTCCAACGCGCACCCGAGTCGTTTGGGTACGGTTGCTGTCGATATTGACCTTCGGCCCCGCTCCCTCCTCCGCGTCCGGCATACGGCCCGAGTCCCCGCGTCTGCAGGTATTCGTGGAAGTCGCCGTAGTATCTGTCGAATTCTCGACGCATAACGATGCATTCGGGGGTGTTGTGGCCTTGCCCCTCGCCGTGGTGTGCGCAGTAGGTGTACGGTCGGTCGCGCTCGCCATACCCCCGATCACCAGCATTCCTCACAGTCGCCCCGACCCACGCCGGCTGCAGTCAGGGCATGCCTTGTCTCCTCTCTCTCTTCTCCTGATCTCCCATTGCGCTCCAGCTCGTAAGCAGCTCTCCTGAGCAAATCTTCTATGGTACGACTCGAAAGATCGGGAAGGAGAAGCACGTGGTAACTACATAGCTTGAAAGATGGGAGCATTCTACGGGCAATATGTTTGCACATAGACACGTTTGGTCTCTTATCTCCGTATGATTCTAGCTTCATCCTTATGGCCTTTGCCCTACCGTAAAACTACATGATGTTCTCTCCTTCCTTCTGCCCCAATTCATTCCACTCATCCTCTACTATTTCCCTTTCATGTGTTAACTTTTGACAGCGTCGTGGGACTCAAACACACTCCATGTTCTTGGGGTGACCCCGCAGCAAAAATCATTTCTTGGACTGGTTGGGCGGTGATTCTTGAGATCAGTTGTGACCATAGCTTGAGCGACTTATCTACTCTCTCCTGCCCGAAGTAACTCCTGAGTCGTGACAGGTCTACATCCGGAAGCCCTACTGGTATCGATTCTCCCTTCAATACGTCCATCAACCCTTCAGCCGAGACCCAAGAAAGAACAGACTCTCGGAAAACACCGAAAGCTGATGAAGCACTTTGCCCGCTCTCAAATTTTCCAGACCAAGCAAGCTTTTCATTTTTCTGACGAATTTCTGTTGGGGCTAGACTCGTACGTGCCTGTTGGGGCGGTTGGCCCTCCCTTGTTGGTCATCTGCAGTACTTGGCGAAGGGCGTTGGCTAGGTCCGCGACCATGTTCGATGAAGTTGCTGATGGAGCTGAGGCTGTTTCATGATGTTGTTCACTGGCGGGGACGGACTCCCGTCCCTCTCCTCCATGGTGTTGTGCCGTGGCGGAGGAGGACTCGCATCCCCCTCCCCCGTTGCCTACTCCGCCGGGAGGGGTGTTTAACCTTTCCCCCGAAGAAGGTCTTGTATCGGTTCTCCTCATAAGCGCTTAGCAACGCACAACCCACTCGTTTGATGGAGATCGTTGACGCTAGCGTGTGGAGTAGGTTGGTGCGTGTGGCGCCCCGATGGTGGTGTAGGTGGAGAAGAAGGCTGGCGTAATAGACGGTGGTCGGTAAACTACGAACTACTAACTAAGGCGGGTGTGATAACCCGATTTACGTGTGTGGTGGAGCGTGATAGCTCTGGTGTGATAACCCAGAAATGGAACTCGGAACTGTGGCGTGGTAACCGGGATATAAATACACAGGCGTGGTAGCCGTGCAGTGGTGAAGGCGTGATAGGCCTTGCAATATAGATGGGGCGTGGTAGCCCTTGGCGTGGTAGCCGTAGAAGAGACACAGAATAGACACAAGATAGAGGCGAAAATAGAGTCGAAAAATAGAGTGATATTATTCGGGTACATGAAAACCCACAACGCAAATCCTGTTATGGAAATCCATCCCACACATGGACGAAACCCCCGAAATTCTCCGATCCATATTTTCGACGGATTATCGTCTACAATCTGACAACGGATTGAGTACGTCCAATAACCAAACCCACCGAGCCGAACGACAACGACACATAGCAGCAGTAATCTTGATGTTTAGTTTCTTTCACGCTCCTTTTTGCCTTTTGTTCACCCCTTCTATTGATTTCGCGCTTACTTGTTCTCCTTCTCCCTCCCTAGTCGTAGCTCGAATCCCAGGCCGCTAAGCAGGCTCTTCTCCCTCCTCCACACTACGGTATGCGCCCTCATTTTTTTCGCGAGAAGACTTCCTCCTTCCTTTCCTCGTCGACTCGCATCGAATTACGCCTGCACACGCTTCTAGGCGCACTCAGCAGTAGTAGTAGTTACCGTAGTTGATTTCTTTGGTTTTGTTTTCTTTGCAAATATGCTCAAAGCTCCGACTCACGTAGGATGTGAACTGCAGAACCAACTCTGGTAGCGTTCAAGTGTAATCACTAGACCACAGGGGCGACCGTGATTCCTAGTCCAGTTGGTGCCTCCATTTTTGTTGGCTGGATCCGGCCGTCCCATCCAACCCCAACATCTTCTTGGAATCTGCCGGTGTGCGCCTACCCACGATATGGCCATACGTTTCCTTCCTCAGGATTTACCTTTAGCGCTAGCTGTTGTTAATATGCCCCCGCTCTACGTATCGAGAATGAAATTCCTCAGCGTTGGAGTTGCAACTAAAACGCGTCACCACCACCCCACACGGAATTTTGCTGCGAGGACATCGCCAGCCAGACCGCGACAAGTTCCCCTCCCTACCAAACTCGGGGCTCGAGCGTGCCCAGAAACGAAACAGACATGAGCCACACTTCATTGTTTTGACTGTCAGCTTTCTCGGGGATGGGGTACTGTAGTTTCGAAGTTTCCAGCACAGTTGCCATGCTCCACCACCCACAGGTTGCAGATGCAAGTGTCAAACGTCAAATCTTCAAATAACGCATTCGAGGCCCATGAGCACGCCTTGTTCACGTGGGTAGAACTCATAATGCAACAGCCGACACAAATTGCTGGCAAGTCTTCAAGAATAACCGAAGCAAGTGGGGCAACTGGAAGCCTGCTGCGGGCAAGTCCTTGCGCAAGGTTTTCGTTGGCGCCCTAAGGCTGCGCATCAGTTTGACTTATGCGGGTGTCGCGGGATGCCATAGAGCTCATACGATAGGCCTGGTATGTTTGGTTTACTGTCGCTGTGTGCGCGTGAGTGGCTGGTAGCTACAGTATCCCATCCGCTGCGAGGCAGTGCTACAGAGCGTAGATAGTTCAAACGTTCGGCATTAATTATGGACGGAACGCGGCTGGTGAGAATTACTCAGATGGCAAACGGTAGCGAGCGTAACACATTCACCTTGCCATACCCTCATTTACGGCCGTCGTGTTTCTTAGAAACTCACCCCACAGACGTATGAATTCACCCCAGGCCTTCGGCGCGGACTCCGTCAAACGCGGGGGATTTTGATTCGGTGGCATGCCACGCAAGGCTTGCACCATAGAATCGTGCATCTCTCGTAGCATAGCCACCATGTCCATCTTGTGCTTTATGTTGGCCGTTGCATCCGGAGCCGGGACGACCGGATGACTTCGATTGTTGGTCGAGCTGGAATCGGCTTACCGCATGCTGTACGTCCGCATGGCTGGTCACGCCCCGACGCCCTTGATCGCCGAAATCCTCATGCCACAGATCCGCCCATACGTCTTGCGTGCTTTACGTCTGCTGGGTGACGCGAATCGACGCCACGGCTTCGCGTGCCTGCGGCCCCGACGCCTCCCCGATCATGCTCCCTTCTTCGTTAATCCGGCATGATACCTCCTCTATTGATAGACGATGCGGCGGGATTAAGAAATGTATTATTCCCCAAAGCGTAGAAGATGCGGCGGGATTACTCTACAGGTAGGACTTTGTATCCTCGCACCCCGTACGTGTACGATTGCATGTTTTTCGTGATGGTTTGTTTCGCAGAGCGACCGTGAAAATCCCGTGTCGGTCGCCCAGCTTAGCGATGGGTCAGCGCCTGGACCACTACTGGTTCTTCACGCGGTGGCAGATGCTCCAGGCGGCGCCTCTTTCTTAGTAGGGTAGCGGAACTGGATCGTTCAGGTTCCCTCTGGTTTCTTCTCACAGCAGGAGACTTTCCTCCGGGTCACGGCACTCCACTCGCACTGAGTCACGGACCTTTTGAAATCGATCGACTTATGGTATCTCGCGACTCTCGCATAAGACACACACCAACACCTACACTCCTGTACTTTGCCAGATCTTGGGGCCGGCATCGTCTTGCTGCCGGCTTGGTAGATGAACCCATCTCGATAACACAGAAATACAGAGAGGCAGAGTAAATTATTATTGTGTGCATGATCGGTGCAGCTTTTTTGGTCTATACGGTTACACGATTAGTCTCTACGGTTACACGATACGGTCGGAGTAAGAACCTACACAACCAACTTGTCATTTGGAAAGCCCCCGTCGCAAGGCCTGCATGGCCTAGCCATCATACCTCTCTGGACTCTCACGAGCAGCCGGCAGCCCCAGCCAAGGGTAAAGGGGTGGGAGAGGAAACAAGGGAAACGGAGAGGGTAATCCATCCAAAGGCCGTGCTATCTCGCGATTTCCCGAACACGTAGTGGCTAGGTTTGGAAATGGGCAATAGGTTATGAGGATAACCACAGGAGGAAGTGGAGGTAATTGTGAGTGCACGATAGCGCAAGCAAGTGTTGATAACTTTGTGTCTTGATGTCACCTCTACGTCCACTACATTCTCTCTCGGTTTAGCATTATACATACCTTGAGGTAGGTCCTGTTACTGGATCCAGTAGAGACACAACAAGAACAACAGGGTTTTTGATTCGAGCATGATGTTTCATTTCCCTTTCTCTTTCCAAGGTATAGTCTAGTCTATGTACCAAGTACATGTTTTTCTCGTTTATTCGGGTACTAGCGTTATAGCCACGGCTCCACCCGTGGCGCTGGGTCTGCGTTGCCCATGGTGGTGCTATTGTGTAAGACACAGTAGTACTCGCCGTATTTATAGTGTGCTGAGATGTCCTTTCGTCCCCGGGTTGTTGGAGTTGTGCCGTAGATGTATGAAAGGATTTCTGACTTGGGGATTGAGGATTATGCTCCCTGGACGCGGCGGGACCTCGACTTTGTCCCGGAGAAAACCTCTTGTAGTGCGCTTGCTTTATGAGCCCCAGCCAAACAATAATCAGTGGATGAGGGTGGGGTTTTCTCGCCGTACAGGGCGACATCGACCCGGGTGATCACTGTTTTCGTCTCCGGGTTGTTGGAGTTGTATACTTCGAAGTATGTATGAAAGGATTTCTGACCCGGGGATGTAATATTATCCTCCCCGAGCGCGGCGGAACCTTGAATTTGCCACGGGGGGCAACTCCTGCAGCACGTTGGCCCCATGAGCCCCAGCCAATCAGCGATCAGCGGATAGGGGTGGGGTTTCGACACCGTGCGCGAGACGGTATCGACCCCGGCGATCGAGGTTTTCGTCCCCGGGTTGTTGGAGTTGCATATATATGGAAAAGATTTCGACCCGGAATGGGACCTTATCTTCCCCGGGTGCGGCGTGACCTCGACGTTGCCGAATGGGAAACATTTCGCGGTGCACTGGCTCTATGAGCCCCGCAGCAATCAGCAATCAGTGAACGAGGACGGTGTTTCCATACCGTGCGGGGCAGTGTCGACCCGAGAGATCATCGCATTCGTCCCAGGGTTGTTGGACTTGTATGTGTATAGAAGGATTTCTGACCCAGGGATGTAACATTATCCTACCCAGGTGCGGCGGGGCCTCGACGTTGTCCCGGAGAGCAACTCTTGTGGCACGCTTGCTCTATGAGCCCCCGCCAAACAATAATCAGTGTGACGAATATGTCGCCACCCCCACTAGTTATTCTGGTCCCTTCTTGACTTCCCTACCCAACTGGTCTACTAATCGGACCCATTGGAATGAATTCTTCCAAGTCTCTCGTTCAGTTGCCAAGTCCGAAGTCCCTCTTTCTGGGCGCCCCTGACCACCACCAAAAAAACGCCATGAAGTCGTTCGGAACAACATCATGGGTCGTTAGCCGAACTGGCAGCACGTACCATTAGAGTTGTGAGCATGACTTGTGAGCTGACGAGTTGTGAGCATGACTAGTGAGTATCATCGGCATGTTGTGGTATACTCATGGTACTTCCCTTGTATAGGCAGTTCACAGCAGCAGTGTATATCCAGTCAATGTTATGGTCGCTCCAATATGAATGCTTGTACCCCATCCATGACATGTTATTCTCGTTTTCTTGGACCGCACTTATTTTCAGTTCTATTCACTCGTATATTAAGATCCTTCATCACCAAATAAGCACCTGTATGTTTGCCGCAGATGAAGGAAGTCTTTCAGTTTTTCAGCACGTGAACAGCTTAGCAATGCACTTGAAGATGTCACTAAGACTCCCTGTTTCCCCTCAGTCACTACCAGACGGTGCTGTAGCACAAACGGCTGGGCTCGAAGCCTTGATTCCGCATACAACGAAGGTTGAAGCAAGGAACCAATACCGACTGAATGTACAAGTGCATTGCTTACTTTTTGTGTAGTTGTTTTTCCATTATCTTGATTGAAGTACCTGTGTACGAAGCGGAAACACTAAAAATGAGTTCATCCGCTCCACGGCTGCATTTCATGGGTTCGCGTTCTACACAGTAAGAGGCAGATAGTTTGGGAAACCAGTCATAATGTCGTTACTTTTGAAGGAATTTTGCAAGCGTGAGGTTGATTGTGTTGGTAAGTACATGAATTTAACAAACTTATGATTAGTTCTGTTGAGAAAGAGATAAGTTAGAGTTTCATCTTAGATATTGGGAATACATCATTTTGTATCTCCTAACCAAATGATGAGGGACACTTGGGTTTTCAATGCTCCCCCTCACAGTCAATTCAGGCATAATGCACAAACATTATCAGGAATATTGGTGTATAATACCTTCCTTGATTTACTCTGTTATGATTATTTTTTGTAACTTAGGCGCTACAAATAGGAGATAGTTTTCAGGGGTTTGATCATGATATATGTCATCAGTGGATCACGGATGCATTCAAGCTCTTGTATTTTAAAAACCGTCTAATCTCATACTTCGAAGTATATTATAGTAACTTCACTAATCCGTTAACCTTTCGATAAGCCTACATTTTCCTAAATTACAATAGCAACCACAACATCATCAACAGATGTAACCATGGCAACAACAGACCATAGCAATAACAGCGTTATTATAATAGCAACAGCAACAACAATATCAATAGGTACAAGAACACCACCACCAACAGCAACAAAGCAACGACAATCGCAACCATAACAACAACAATGAAACCACAACCGCTATAACGATAATGACAATCACACGTAACAGAAGATCGAAAAACAACATGAACCATTAACGATAGTAAAAAACAGTCACCATCATAACAGCAATAACTACAACAACCATAACAACAATAAAGCCATTGTATCAACAACCATACTATCACCATTGACCGTACCATTTTTTTTAATTTTTTCATACAGTAGTTTCTAAACTTCTCTGTCTGCTATCCAATCTCTTCTTCCTGTTCCTATCTTCCGTGTCTATGTGATTCCAAATCTCCGTTTCCACTGTAAACCAATATTTATCACGAACGCTCGGGTTTTTTACTCCCCTTACGTATAGTTGTGATAGGTGATCTCTCGAACAAGGAACTTTTAAAGTTGTGTAATTTGTTTCTCAACTTCACCCTAATATACCTATTATTAATCATATTCTTCGTTAGTATTGCTGCTGCCTTTTGGAAAATTTCAATTTCTGAACATCTAATTGCAAATCTACATAGCTGGCAATGGAGGGTGTCGCACTTACAACTATAAGACAATCTAGTTTTCTCTATGATGATATTTTCGGTAAACCTCCAACGTTCACATGTGGTCTCGTTTATCATTCATCTTATTTTGCGAAACCCCAGGCGTACTTTTTAAAATCTCCATATCCAGGAAATGTATTGTGCTATCATACCTGCTTGTTCCTTGACACTAGATACAGGGTTTTCTATTTCTTCTCCGTCAACATCTTCAACACACACCGACATTCCACCATATATATTCCCAGTACGTAGCTTTCATTCATCCCCCCCCCCCCCCCCTCCAACGCCCCCTCCTTCCCCACCACTCGCATGATCGCATAGACCTAGCACCACGCGTAGAGCAAGCCCCTACATATATGACTAATACGCGCGATCGGAGTATCACACACAATCTTGCAAAGATGAGTTTCGACCAAATCTTTGATCTCACAGCTGGAGTGTATTTTAATATTATATGTGACCTAAACCTCTTAAAACCCTTCGCCCCCCACCCCCCTCTTTTCTTTCTTTTTTTTTGCCCGCTCTCTTGCTCAAATGCCCCACCTAATATCGAAATCCGCCAGAGTAATAAACACTTCCACGCACTGGATATCACCTCATTACCTTTCTAGAGCCATCCATGCCGCTGCTACAATTCCCACCCACCCCGCCCCCAACGCCGCCTCCTTACCCACCACCCGCACCATCGCCAAGACATAGCACCACGCGTATAGTAAATCCCTACATCTATGCGACCTAGAGCCCCATCGCTCCCCCCCCCCCCCCGCCCCCACCCCCCACCTCCCCCCCACCCCCCCCCACCCCCACCTCCCCACCCCACCCCCCCACCCCACCCCCACCCCCTCGAACACTCCGCCCTCTACTCACTAGTTGTACGAGTTACAGGATATACATGATAAACTGGTGCATTCTTTCCAAAACCGTCACATTTATCCCCTCAAAGGATGTATAGTTTCCACGCACAGATTAAGCTGCCCCGCCCGTCCCACTACCCGCCCCGCCCATGATATACTGGTGCATTCTTTCCAAAACCGTCAGATGTATCCCCTTGACGGATTTGTAGTTTCCACGCACGAATTGAGCTGCCCCACCCGCCCCCCCCCCCTCCCCCCCACCCCCGTTCCCTTTTGATCAAAACCAGAGCCCCACGTCCTTAAAAACTCCGCCCTCCCCTCACCGGTTATTCGACTTACAGGATTCACTTGATAAACTGATGCATTTCCTTCCACAGCTGTCAGATTTTGTCCCTTCAGAAACGGGTTATATAGTTTCCGCGCACAGACTGACAAGCATCACCCTGTTGACCCTGGTAGCTACACTGTAGTTGCAAGGGGAGTCGCCGACCTATATCCTTAGTGAGTACACACAACCCGTAATACGCGCGATCGGAGTATCACACACAGCTTGCAAAGATGGGTTTCGACAAAATTTTCGATCTCACAGCTGGAGTGTTTTTCTTTTTGTAATATGTTCCCGTCTAGTTTAACAGTTTCTTCAAATTTCGGACCATTGCTCTGTGATCCTGATGAAACTGTAACAGTATCATCAATGAACCTTTTCGTACTGTTTGCATACTGTTCTATGAATGTATTCGAATACAGGGGTTCATTACCGTTATTCTTCGCATGTTCAAATTCATCTATCATAACTTTTAGGAATTTGACCTCATGCATAAATGCAAAATCGTTCGCTAAATCCAGTGCAGGAGAGGTTCCCATATATATCCCGGATGATTGTTTATATTATTATATTGTAAAAATAATAATACACCCAAGCTGTGAGATCGAAGATTTTGTCGAAACTCTTTTTTTGCGTGCTGTGTGTGATACTCCGATCGTGTGCATTACGGGTTGTGCGTCCTCATTAAGGATATAGGTCGGCGACTCCCCTTGCAACTACAGTGTAGCTATCAGGGTCAACAGGGTGATGTTAGGCAGTCTGTGCGTGGAAAAACTACAAAACCCGTTTTTGATGGGGACAAAATCTGACAGCTGTGGCAGGAAATGCATCAGTTTATCAAGTGTATCCTGTAAGTCGTATAACCGGTGAGGGGAGGGCAGAGCTTTGAAGGGCGTGGGGGCATGGGTTTGAACAAGAGGGAGCGGGGGTGGGCGGTGGGGGGGGACGGGCGGGGCAACTCAATCTGTGCGTGGAAACTATAAATCCTTTAAGGGGATAAATGTGACGGTTTTGGAAGGAATGCACCAGTTTATCATGTATATCCTGTAAGTCGTACACCCATTGAGGAGAGGGCGGAGTGTACGAGAAAGTGGGGGGGGGGGAGGGAGCGGGGGGGAGGGGAGGGGGGGGCGGCATGGGGGGGGAGGGGGGGGGTGAGGGGGGGGGGGGGGGGGGAGGGGGGGGGGGAGGGGGGGCGGGAGGGGAAGGAGGGGGGGGAAGGGGGGGGGGGGGGGGGACAAAAGGGTTGTTAACAGCTTTAGGTAGGGGTTTGCCATACGCGAGGTGCAAGGTCTAGGCGATGGTGCGGGTGGTGGGGAAGGAGGGGGCGTTGGGGGGGCGATGAGTTGGAGCAGCGGCATGGATGACTCTACAAAGGTAATGAGGTGATTTCGATGTTACGTGGGGCGTTTGGGCAAGAGGGAGCGGCGAAAACAAAAAGGGGGGGGGCTTTCGGGGGTGGGGG
This sequence comes from Undaria pinnatifida, assembly GCA_012845835.1. Lineage (NCBI taxonomy): Eukaryota > Phaeophyceae > Laminariales > Alariaceae > Undaria > Undaria pinnatifida. The sequence continues at coordinate 14,265,255 of JABAKD010000028.1, forward strand.
TGGGGGGGGGGGGGGTAACAGGTTTAGGTCGCATTTATGTAGGGGCCTACTGTACGCGTGGTGCTTTTATGATATAAACTATATACATTACTTCCAAATGGTACAAAACCTTCGTTTAGAACAAAGTTTATCCGTTCACACAATTTATCTCTTCTTACATATTATACGTAGTATTATACATAGTACGAAGTATTATCGTATTGCTTATATACATAGTATCATGTACTATTGTACATAGTACTATAGTTTTTCACGTGGCATTATATATCGCAGTAGACTATGCCCCCATTCCGCTGCGGACTGCAACTTCAGGCGACGCGCGTGAGAGTGGCTCTGTTCCCCGCCCCCAAAAGAACATTAACCTGTTGTTTGTGGGCACATCGCAAAACGAAAATACCTTCGTGGACGTTTAAGGTTGCAAGGACCTGATACCAAGACAACCACTCAAGTGAATCCTAAAACAGTGAAACACCCTTGACACACACCCCCACCGCGGTCTTGGCGGTCTTGGTTGCGGACAATCTCCTACCGCCGCCACATTGTCTAAACCGCTTCGTCCACCACCGTCGTGCACGAAACAGCTCAGAAACTTGACGAATTCGCAGCCTCCTCGTGACCTTGTTGATGAGAGCGCTCACATTTGCCCGTTTGCCTGCCCTGCTCGAACATTTAAGCAATAACCGGCGTACGAGTCATGTAGTATTACGGAACCGACTGCCACCTCACACGCGAAACAAAATCGCGTTTGAAGTAGTGCATGGTTCTGATCTAATTCCGGGCGTCAGTACCCAATCAGACGATTTCCCGGCAAGGTTCCCCGCCGTGTTCTCGAAGGCTGCAACTGGCTTTAGGTCCGGCGGCCTACTCCTTTCCAAGATGTCCGTCGCGCTGAACAGCTCTCCCGTCAGGCCTCGCGCCTACCGCGTGTGAAACCTCCAACCGCTAACCAAGTGGGTGCGGCACTAGACCAACACCTGGCTGCTGGCCTCGTTGAACACTCCACGTCAGCATGGGTAGGCCCAGTTGTTGCCGTACCGATGAAATCCGATGGCATCTGCATCACGGTCAACTGCAAGAAGCTGAACACGCTCAGCATCCTTCGCCTGCTCCCCATCTCTCCTGTCTTGTTTACTCATCACCAAGGCTACGACATGATGATGGTGTTATGTTCTGTATTATTACGTACTATTAATAGTATGTGTTACCAGGTACCAGGTATGCATCATTAGACTATGTGTTAAGGTACTAAAAAAAATAGATTTCATGACTATAGGGCCCTCTTACTTGATTATTGAGCGGGTCGGGGACTCACGCGCAAAAGTATCTCCAAGTTGGTTTCCCAAGCTGTTAGTTTTCGGGTTTCTTCGTCCGCGATATGGACCGCAATAGAATGTGCTTTCACTTTTTCTCGCAGTCGGGAGTGGGATACGGGGTCTTTCCGGCCATTACATACATTAGTCTAAATAGTTAGTGACACAAACAGTACAGAGTGAAAATGGGAACTCCCTCTATTTATTATAAAAAATGAAAATACACTCCAGCTGTGAGATCGAAGATTTCGTCGAAACTCATATTTGCAAGCTGTGTGTGATACTCCGATCGCGCGCATTACGAGTTGTGTGTCCTCATTAAGGATATAGGTCGGCGACTCCCCTTACAACTACAGTGTAGCTATCAGGGTCAACAGGGTGATTTTAGTCAGTCTGTGCGCGGAAACTATAAACCCCGTTTCTGAGGGGGACAAAATCTGACAGCTGTGGAGGGAAATGTATCCTTTTATCAAGTGAATCTTGTAGGTCGAATAACCGGTGAGGGGGGGGGGCGGAGTTTTGAAGCACGTGGGGGCCTGGTTTTGATCAAAAGCGAGCGGGTTTGGAGGGAGGGCGGGGGGGGGGGGGGGGGGGGGGAGGGGGGGGGCAATTTGTGCATGTAAGTTATAATCCTTTCAAGGGGATAAATCTGACGGTTTTGGCACCAGTTTATTATTGGGGGGGGGGGGGGGTTGGGGCGGGGGTGTGGCGTGTGGGGCAGCTCAATATGTGCGTGGAAACTATACATTATTTTGAGGGGATAAATGTGACGGTTTTGAAAATAATGCATCAGTTTATCATGTATATCCTGGGGTAAGTCGTACAATCAGTGAGTAGAGAGAGGGTGGAGTGTTCGAGGGGGTGGGGTTGGGATGGATTGGGGGGGGGGAAGGTGGGGGGTGGGGGCGAGGGGGGGCGGGGGAGGGGGCGGGGGGGGGGCGGGGGGGGGGGCGGGGGGGGGGGGGGGGGGGGGAAGGAAGGGTTTTAGGTGAGGGGTTTGTTATACGTATGGTGCTAGGTCTAGGCGATGGTGTGGGTGATGGGGAAGAAGGGGGCGTTCGGGGCGGGGGGGGGGGGACAGCAGCTGCATGGATGGCTCTCGAAAGATAATGAGGTGATATCCTGTGCGTAAAGTGTTTATTAATCTGGCGGATTTCGATATTTGGTGGGGCGTTTGAGTAAGGGAGAGCGAGGGGGGGGGGGGGGGGGGGAGGGGGGGGGTTAGCAGGTTTAGGTCACAAATAATATTCAAATACACTTCGGCTGTGAGATCAAAGGTATGTAGAGGCTTGTTGTACGCGTGGTCCTAGGTGTAGGCGATCGTGCGGTTGGTTGGAAAAGAGGGGGCGTTGAAGGGGGGAGGGTCGGGGGGAAAAGAATTGAAAACTACGTCATGGATGGTCAGAAAGATAGTGACGTGATATCAACTGCGTATAGGTGTTTATTACTCTGGCCGATTTCGATTGTGAGTGGGGCGTTTGGAAAAACTACGCGGAAGGGGGGGGGGATCGGGGGACGGGGGGGGGGGGGGGGGGGGAGGGTTGGGGTTTTTTCGTGAACAAGAGGGGTCAGGGGAGGGGGAGGGGAGGGGGGGGGGGCGGGGGGCGGGACATTTCAATATGTGCGCGGAAACTATAAATCCTCAAAGGGGATTTATAGCGTAGCTCAGGTCTCAAGGTCGGCACTGACTGGTCAATTTATCTTCCTTTGTTCGGCGTCATTACTGGTTCGATCCATCGGATAACGGTTCTCATTACTGGTTGGTTGGTCGGTTGGTTGGTTGATTGGATCCATCAGAAAACGATAGAGGTATACGAGTAGTCTAGTCTAGTCTATATAATAAAAGTTAAAATACACTCTATCCAGCTGTGAGATCGAACTTTTTGTCGATACTCATCTTTGCAAGCTGTATGTGATAGGTATATAGACTATATACCATTTTTTAGCAATTGTCGTTTCTGAATGTCGGGGCTCTTTAACCTAACACTAACACTATTACTACTACTACTACTACTAGTACTACTACTACTACTACTACTACTACTGCTACTACTACTACTACTACTACTACTACTACTACTACTACTACTACTACTACTACTGCTACTACTGCTACTACTACTGCTACTACTACTACTACTACTACTACTACTACTACTACTACTACTACTAATACTACTACTACTACTACTACTACTACTACTACTACTACTACTACTACTACTACTACTACTACTACTACTACTGCTACTACTACTACTGCTACTACTACTACACTACTACTACTACTCCTACTACTACTGCTACTACTACTACTGCTGCTACTACTACTGCTACTACTACTACTAATATTAATAATACATTCGTCGAAAAAAATTGTAGGTGATATGTTTTGCGCGATTCTCGTTGTGTACCTAGGCTACGAGATTTTTCATCCGGCAGCAGTTTTTTTCCTCTCCGAGTCAGATTTTGGGCGAGGTCTTGAGCTCCCATTTGTAGGAATCCTCCGAAAAAGAGTGGTGCATCTCTATCGTAGCACGCGTCGGCTCACACTGCCTGGTACAATACCTGCCCACAACCGTTTGCATGCCTAGGCGTGTCGTTGAGTGGATGATAATGCCACCGGGGAATAGAGCTGCTCCGGGGTGGCTCGTCACGGTCATCAACGAAGTCATCAAAGACCTCGACCACGCCGCCGACTACCTCGACGACGACACCGTCTTCTACGCCCACCTCTCCATTCATGAGCTCAATATGAATAACCGTTTCCCAGCGCTCTTGAGGAAGCACAACCTACCTCAAGTTATCTCGCTTGAAGTCTTCCGTCAGTGCCACCGATGCTGATTTCCTCGGGGGAAAACCATTTCTCCGGCCGGTCTCAAGCCGAACGTCGGCAAGCTGGAAGCTTGCACGACAATGCTCCGTTCCGGACGACCTGTAACAGCCACGCTTCACGCTGTGCGGTCCAGTCGATCCTAAAGGAAGTTCTTGCGCGATATGCCGAAGCGGATACGGCCAATCGCCTCCCTCTTCAGTTATGGCGTCAAGGCTCCGAGGTCGTCATTAATCCCGCCTTGGAGGCCATTATTGTGCGAGGATCCACCGCCTAGTCGTCGACGCCCCTAGTCCTGGTCTACCTCGGCTGGTGCACTGTCACCTTCACCTTCCGCCATTTCCTCTCACGGTTGCGGCAGAGGTAGTAGGTGTCCACGGTTTTCGGTGCGTCCCTCGAACAAGAAAAAGGCGACCAGACAATTTACCCCACGTACTCACCAGCCCTACGGTAACGGTAACGGTAACCCTGGATCCTGAGCGATGCTGGATGCCGCTCGCTCTGGAAGCGGGAACCGGTGTTATCGTCGAAAGCATTAACCGCCGTTGCGATTGTCTGTTGAGCTGATTATATATCCGAGCATGCGATGTTGCACCTTTTGGAGCTGGCTGCTTGCTGTATTTTTGTTCTTTGGCGTAGTCTGCCCCGGTCTTTGACTCATTTCGTGACCAAATTGGTAGCGTTCACCTTCCTGGAGTTCGTTGTTTAGTTATTTGTTCCAGTCAAAACTCGGGCGGGTGTTTTCGACCTCCGTGACCGAGACCCAAACACAGCTCCTGGGGAAGCGTATCCACTTGATTAAAAGCTTGACAGTGTTAATGCCAGTCAGCAATCGGACGGTCACATTTGAACTTTCCGCCGCAGAGACCGTCTGCGAACACTCAAGTCCTAGGGAAGCTTACTACTGCCTATCGTCGATTGATTAACATGTTGGCGGTGTTTATTCCGGTAAGAAATCAGGCGGACACATTTGAACTTCCGCCACCGAAACGCCAGATTGACAAATAGGGAATAAACGTAGCAGCAGAGGGGTACTACCGCGAATATGGCATTGATTGTTAGTTAGTCTCGCATACTGTCGGTTTTACCTCGTCAACCCCCAGTCGATCGGGGTTGTCCGTGCATGTATTGTTTACCAGGTATAGACTAGACTATTCAACGCCAGCATCATGTTTTGTCTGGCTTGCAACTCAACACGGCGAATATTCCTTGTGTACGGTTACAAGGTTTTGTATTTGACATCACGTTAATATTAGGCCCATCGCCATTATAAACTAAACATCACGTACCCCGCGCTCACCAAAAGGCAAAGCCGCGAGTCAGTCCACAGACACATGAGCAGAAGAAAACAAACCAACCCAACCGAAACTCAGCCACAGTCTGAGGATGGCAACCAGTTCCTCAACCTACTAATAATGCCCGTGTTGTAAATGCTGTACCTGGTAGTATTGTATGCACACAAAAATAGACACGGACAGGCGACAGCCGAAATCAACCCTTCGGTCGACAAGGAATTTGTTGAATACCCGGGTAGCAACTGCAACGGAAGCAACTGCCGTAACCCATCACCGCGTTGCTATGAGTAGTAAAAGCTGCGGCGGGCTGCAGCGGTGCTGCCTGGAGGGGTGTCCCTGTACCCGACGCCACCGTAGCCGAAAACGGCATCACGTATTCCTACTGCTGCTACTACAGTACACCGTCTCAAGGGCTACCTGCATCCATCGATATATCCTACAGAAAAAATAAAACGTACTATACAATCTAGTGGTGGTAGTGATGAACCAATCACTCGACGCGCACGGGGCGAGGTGGAGGCCTCCACATCAACAGCGAGTAGCACGATGACGCAACTTATCTCATTCTTTCTCTTGGTAGAGCATTCCAGGCAAAGCATTCCAGGACACCTAGAGTATTGCTCTTGGACTCCAAGTGTACGGATAAAGGCTAAGGGCTTGAGGGCACCTACTCGTCACGCAAAACGCTCTTGGCAAACACGGCAAAAATACAAGAGCCAATCCGCGTACCAAGCAGCACGTGGAAACTACCGCAGATCGCCAGCGGAAATCGACGCGTCCGAGGCCAGCAGCTTCCTCAAAAATGTTCGGAGGGCCCTCCTGCTTGCGTGTTTAACGGCCGCCCTTGTCGTGGCATTGGTGCTGCCGTGGTTCTCTGTCCTGTCAGCCAGCCTCCATTCGCTCCGCCCCTTGCCCGTTCTTCTGCGTCCTCTTTCCAGTGTCCCCCCTTGGTTAGCGTGAAGAAGCTCCCCCCATTCTGGTCTCGTCTGGTCTCGTCTGGTCTCGTCTGGTCTCGTCTGGTCTCGACAAGAAACTTGCTCGAGCGTGAAGGGTAAACCACAGAGCTCAGCCCTACCCGTTGACGGCCGATTTCCAGTCCCCCGTTGTCCCAAAAGGGAGCCTCTTAACTGGGTTAGCGTTTCCTTCCATACAAGCGGCACCTGCCAGGTTTCCACCATAGCGTCGATCCGCTTCAGCACGCGCCTTTCCTCCAGATCCATGACGGCGTCGATCCGCTTCCGTACACTCCACACCGAGACCAAGCCGAAGGCCCTTCGTAACGCGAACTTCGCCAATCCGAACAGAATACGCTGAGTATGGCGCACCGCAAGCGAGCCAACTCGAAGGCGACCCTGGATAACGAAACCGCCCGACCAGGAGATATCCTATCCGCCAATCAAAGCACTTCTTTCAAAACCGTCGACCAATACGAAACTACATTTTGTGACGAGTCTGGGTCAGTGACACGAAGACGTCGCTCTTTGGCGGTGATCCTACTCTTACACCGCTGAAACGGTCCTACCACGGACGCGCCGAAAGCAAGCGTGGCGTGCAAAGAATACTTTGTAAAAGTGTTGCCTGGTTGTGTTGCCTCTTGAGCTACCTGGGTAAAAAAGACCCATCAATTGCCCAGACCAGCGTAAAAGACATGTAAGATCCATGCAACCGCCATGCAACAGCATCCTGTACCAGTCTGATATCGGAATTGCTCATCGACGAGCCCAGTAGAGGTCGGCAGCAACAACAGCAACAAAACTATTACACCGGCAGGCCAAGTATACCTACTATTAACAACGTGTATCAGCAGCTGCGATGCACGCTCCTCCGATAGAAATTCAACAAAAAAACACAACACACACAACACAGATACACCAAAAACCGCTCACGAGAAATCAAGCGAGCGGAAATGCTTTCACGGATGTCACACAGCGAAGCTTTCAAGGCTTCCGCACAACAACTGCCCGTACCTCTGGAACTTCCTTCCAACGAAGAATTCGTTTCGGTCGCCATGAGGTCGTCACTGAGAGCACAGAGTCAGCGTTGCCGTTTCACAGCATTTGCATCAGTTTCGGTAGGTAGTTACCTAGAAGTATGACAGATCGTTTTACTTTTTTCCACAGTGTAATTGCTTCTCTATACTCTCGTTTATCCTCCTTCGAGCACCAAGTGGAGGACGCTAATAACACGGCGACGAAACCGTTCGCTTCCCGTACAGCGGGTGGGCTATACAAGGTCGAGGTTTCCACGCATCCCTCTCCCTCAGCGACTCGTAAACCGCCATCGCTGATTGCCTCACTCGCTGTGACGCATGTTGACACCCATCAAGTGATGTTTGATGGCCCTCATTCCCCGCATGGACCAGTTTTCTGCCCGCTCCTCGATGGAATCAAGAGGTCCCGGTGACAGCAAGGCGTTCTCGACGGCAGCAAGGCGTTCTCGAACATATCAAGGCGTGTCTCGATTATATCAAGGCGTTTCTCGGATATATCAAGGCGTTTCTCGGATATATCAAGACGTTCTCGATAGCACCAAGGCAACCCTCGCCCAAGCAAGCATATCTTCGGTTGCCGAACCTGCTACCGCCTCATCGGGGGCGACCGCTCACACCTCGGCCATACTCTCCCCTCCCCAATTCCACTCCATCCCATTGTTCCGCGTTCCCAAAGGCGGCAGCAGGGGGTGGGATACGCGCGAAACCAGGCTTGGGGCGCCCCGCGTGTGCAATAGGTATGCCCTGCCCGGAATCTCCAGATCGGTTATCATGGTAGCCATCCTCTGCTTGGCGGGCATCCCAGCCCGTCGCGATCGGGAATCGACCACGAGAGGGGACAGGAGCAACGGCTCCTCCGCTTCCGTCTGCGCCAATCCACGACGGGGTTTGTCCCGGCAAAGACGTGTCTGCGGAAGAAACCGGACGGGGTTCCGTGGCGGTCTGAGAGGCGTTGGCCGCGCCATCGGTGAGCCGAGGAGGTGGGGTACGGCCCAGGGCTCCAGCGCGGGGTGTCTCCGTAGCTTGACCAGAGTCAGCACGAGCCGATCCGGAACCTGCCGTTGTGGTGTTGGAAGCGTCTCTGCCTTGTTCCGGATACCCCTCCGAAATCGGTGCAGCAGATCCACCCGATCCTCGCATCGAAGTCCCGACACCTAGCTTCCGCACGTCCGAGGCGAATGCCATCGGCCGCGACTCCAAGCCCAAACGTTCCCGGTCCCGTGACACAGTAACAGCCGCAACCACGCGCTCCATCCCTTCGTCACGCACCGCGCCTGACAAGGAAGGCGACGGGTATTCCCGTGCTCCGCGCGATGCCGAACGAGCACCGACCCCGTACGCGCTGCCGTTGGCACAGTCCGCATGTCGACGTGCCGATGGCGCGCGGAAAGGACGGCGCGGCTTGGGCAAGTCCATTTCCATGAAGAGCCTGAAGGGTGCGACAAGGAACAACAGGTATTATGAAACGGTTTGTGTACATTGCCAAGATAGCGTTGTCGTCTCTTTGAATCCCAAGAATAAATAATTAGCCCGAAATTACTATCCCATGTTCAATTAACTATTAATAGTAGCAATTACCGTTCTTTAGCGTTTTAGGGTGGTCCTGAAAGCGATTGATAATCGCTGAAAATAAAATAGCATGTATCTGTTGGCGCACAGCAGCAATCCAGCCGGAAAACACTATCCCCGAGGAAAAGTGACGAGAACGGAAACAATTGACAGTGTGCGAGACAGGTGCTTCTCATGGGACTCACCTATCCCTCTATCCTCCTAGTCAGGATAGCGCTGATACTACCGGGCATCCGTGCGCGAGAGATCCCTTTCGTGAGGTGAAACTACCCTTATTGGTAGCACCAACTGCGATGATATACTACTAGGCATGCCGCCAAACGTTCACGCGTTTTGCCAATAGCTTGCTTTTCTTGCTGCGTGGTATGCCGCGGTTTGTGCTTGCACTTAAAAAGTGGCGTGCAACGTGTGTGGGTATTCGGTGCTGCTTGGGATCGCGCCACGTTAGGACATCGTTCGCACATCGGACAGATCACGACGACAATCTAGATCATATAGATCGTGTAGATCATCTACCTATAGAGCATCTACATATAGATCATATAATCACGTAGTTGGCATAGATCACGTACATCATATAGATCATATAGACCCTATACTTGTCGTGATTATATGCTGTGCGGGATCTGTGTAGTACAGGCTACAGCTCCGACCCCCAGGAAAAAAGTGTTACGCAACTCAGATCCCCCGGCAACATGATATTCATCATCTATAAGGTATGCAGATCGTACAGATCAGTAACTCGTCCCGTCTGTGCGACACAGATTACATACATCATCAATCGAGATGCCACCTGTCCGATGTGTGTTATTCTTCATCGCACCGCTCTCGCGGCCACAAACGCGGTAGAGTAACGAAATGGGGCATAACAGTGCTTCCCGGTGAAGCAGCATCCAGGCGCCCTTCAAAGGTTCTTTTCAACGTGGTATTATACAGTATAGCTCACCTGACAAATTCACTTTGAAGATCTGGTCTGTCGTACAGGCAGCTGTCTGTACGGTCCACCAGCTGTAGGCATGACACGGTGCGAGAGACCATACACGGGAGTAACGTTTGAAACGATCGCATCAAATGCACGGGCATGGGCAGGTGTACCATCAGAGGTTGGCGTATGAACTACTACTTCGAAAAGGGCTTTAGTATAGGACTAAGAAGGCCCAAGAAGACTAAAAAGACCAAACCTGCTAGAGTAAGACTAGAGTCCTGACTGGGAGCAAATTCCTATAATGAAATATTAGAGGACTGTGGGCAGTAAGGAAGTGCCAACACGAAATGGAAGCGACCACCAAGGATCGCGATGCGCGTGCCCGAAATGGCGGGGGAAGTGAAACCGTCAAAGCTATTATCTTATTCCGCCGCGTGTATACTCACGGGTGTAGATTCAAACTCAAAGGCTATCCTCCACACAGCAGCTCTGCTGCTTGCTCACAGCTGCCACTACTATCAATCATAGCGGTGCAGTGCAGTACTTTGTACTGCGCGTTGACTGTGTATAGGCTATCCCGTCTGCAAATAACATCGATCATTCCTGTCAACAACCTGGAGTCGGATTTGGGCAACTTGACCACAACAGCACTGCACTACAGCACAACAGCACTAGACTACAGCACAACAGCACTACAGCACTACAGCACTACAGCACTGCAGCACTACAGCACAACAGCACTACAGCACTACAGCGCTGCAGCACAGAAGCACTGCAGCACTACAGCACAGTAGCACTACAGCACTACAGCACTACAGCACTACAGCACTACAGCACTACAGCACTACAGCACTACAGCACTACAGCACTACAGCGCTACAGCACTACAGCACTGCAGCACTGGGTGGGGTGTGTCCCCGGGAACAAGGGGGGGGGTCTTTTGTCCCCGGAAACGTGAGCTATGCGTACGCGGGGGAAGGGGGGTTAAGCAAAAACATGGTGCAATCATTAGACGGTGCATTGGGCGGTGCACTAGAAATAGCAACGAGCACAAACTAAGTACCAGAGGTTGATTGTTGTGCCACTGAAATAACAGTAGTAGCCGCGTCAAAACAGCTGATATCGAAAACAACAGCGACATAGGTATCAGGCTCGCAGCAACGCTAGGCCAACAGTTAAACGAGTGCATCGACTAATATAGCCCGACGGTTTCCATTTACATACATACACCTAACCTACCTTCCATTTACATGTACATGAAGGGCTTGCAGATACACTATTAATAGCACTTTACCAGACGAACAGTGAAACGCCGTGCATAGTGCTACAGTAGTCCGTGAGAGACTTACCATGCCGTAGGTCATCTTTGTTTTTTCGTGGGTTACGAGCAGTCCCTTCAGATACCTCACCCGGTCCTGCCGCACGGTATGGCGACATTACGGAAAACACCATGTTGCCGTATTGTCGTGTTATTAAAGACACACGACGTCGGGAACAAGCACGGCACATCGGAAAAACAGACAGGGTAAGGCGACCGCATCAGCCCAGACGTCCACCTCCGGTCACGCTCACAGACGGCGCAATTTGGTGAAACGGGGATTGCGTGTGGGTATCGTCTGGATACCTCGGCTGTCACATCTTTTAACACTGCACGCCTGTTCGGGAGATAAAACACTTCTAATTCGACTACTATTGTGGAGCATAGTGCAGTAGTTGTAGTAGTTGAAGTAGCTGTAGCAGCTGTAGTAGCTGTAGTAGATGTAGTAGCTGTAGTAGCCGTTGTAGCCAGGACCAAATACCCTTTACTTAGGATAGTAAAAAAACGGAAAACATATACAGACTATATATATATATTAAAGTTTTGTATATCGTGGGTTCTGATTGCCATGGTCCTCCATTAACAAAAGGAAAATTTAAAATACTCCCGGGTTAGGGTTAGGGTTAGGGTTAGGGTTACGGTTAGGGTTACGGTTAGGATTACGGTTAGGGTTACGGTTGAGGTTAGGAAATACTGTAGGACAGTATGACGAGCTCAAAAAGGGGCTTCAACCAAGGCCTTCCACGGGTCATGGCCCGGCCCGCGAGTCGGATCAGGAGGTTTAAATAATATCACCCGCTGGTCGGGTCGGGTCGGGTCGGGTCGGATCGGATCGGGTCGGGTCGGGTCGGGTCGGGTCGGGTCGGGTCGGGTCGGGTCGGGTCGGGTCGGGTCGGGTCGGGTCGGGCCAGGAGGTTTTAAAATCACGGTGTCGGGCCGGGTCACCCTAGCCGAGTCACCCTGGCCGGACCCGACTGGCATGGTATGGTATGGAATGGTATTGTATACCGAGTATGGTATACCGAGAAGAGATACGACACGTGAAAAGCCCAGTTGTTGCCTCTGACAACACGGCATTCCCGTTGTGGAGATAAAAACACTTGAAACTATTAATAGCTGAAGTCTTCTCGCGACTAAAACGAAGGCGGGTAAAGTAGTTAGAAGTGAGTAGTGAGTAGTGAGTAGTGACCAAGGGAAAGGGGAGAGGAGACAAGAGCCTGCTTAGTGACCCCGAACATTAGGGTTAGGGTTAGGAAATACGAGAAAGAAACAGTGTCAAGATAATACCGGTAGATGAAATGAGCAATATATTATTTTTATCAAGTTAAAAAAAAAAAAAAGAGTGGCGCAATTTTAGGAATTCGAAACGGGTTAAAGGTCCACCCGCGCCTTCCCGGTGACAAACTCGAAGCGATGACAATACGACAATACTGCGCTTAGCAAAAAAGGGGCGAGGGCGGGGGAGCGTCCTCGTGTGCCGTTTGCCTTAGCCATTTGACTATCCCTTTCGAAACGGAGCAACGTTGGGGTGGGAGTAGTGGGAGTACACAAGTATCTAACGAACGAAGGGTAGCATTAATGATTGCATCACAGCCCAACGAACGAAAAACGAGGAGCAGCCGCACGTCACAGCATGAATGGTTGCATCATAAAAAGCCCAAAAACGGAAAAAGAAGTAGCACGCCACCCACCGCAGGCAAGTTGGTCTTCCTCGCTTTGTCCACCAGCAGCCAGCAACGCTCCATGGGCGAAAACCCTCCCAACCGTAGACCCTCTCGTTCCAAACCGATCGCGGGGGCATTACGGCTCTCGTCGCCCCTCCACTGCCCGTCATAGCCGCCCCCGGATCGATCCCATGGACCTTGCATCGAACCACGACTTCCAACGCCGTGGCCGCTGTCACCAATGCCACGTCCGGCCGGGAGCGACGACCGGTCGGTCGCGTGATGTTGACCGTTGCTGTAGTGATGGTCTTGTCGGTAATCCATTCCACTGTCACGGTAACCGAGGTTGGTGCTCCGATTGTCGACCATGCGGTGGTCATGAGTGCGGTAGTCGTAACGTGGGTCGGGCGCGGATCCCTCTGCTGCCGCAACACCGCAAAAAACAACCGTCGGGCGGCGAAGCGGCGGAGAGACGGCCACGCAAAAACGGGACAGTGGGTGGCATCAGTTAAGCCCGCAGGGAGGAGGGCATAATGCCCGTTAATTCATTCATACGTGGAATAAATTAACGGGCAGTTTCACACGTAGTTCGGGCTTACTGCGCCCGCATGACCACAACCAGCGCGCAGCACACTGAGGGGAGGGGAGAAGAGCATAAAACAAGGGGTAGTGCAAAGTAGGGCACCAGAAAAAATATCCACACGTCAAGCGCAACAAGCGCAACAGCCTCCCTACAGACAGACAGACAGACAGACAGACAGACAGACACGCCTCCACTCACGGAAAGGGTGTGATCGCCCGGGCCGGAATTGGTACTGCGCGAGAGACTGCTGGTTGGGGTCCCCAAAGTCACGCCTTGCGTAGTCCCGGTCTCCGTCCCCGCGCGACCCCCGTCCATTCCGAACCGGTCCGTTCCTGTTCACGGCTGTTCGGGACGCAAACGTCGATGCATCGTCATCATCCGACACCTGCAGGGTCGGTGGTTATTGAGCCAGGGGATGAGGGGAGGGACATATTAACAGAGGACGAATATACCACAGAACGGGATACGAGGTACGGCAAAAAACATGACGAGGACGTTAGGTGAACATTGGCGCCAGGCGTTGGTTGCAATTATCCTGCAAGAAGGAGTCAAACCGAGATGTCCAACGCGGCAAGAGGCTTGTGTATGTTGTTATTCTTCTTGTTGTTATATACCATGCCGAGGACTGTATTGTGGGCGTTTTGCGACATTCGTTGCTTACATTCTCCTCTAAGAAACAGTCAAAAGTCAATAGACTGCAAGAAAAACATGCTGGAAACGACGTGGTGTAGCTCATCATGTGTATGTTAGCCTCACGTCAAGGTAGAGGTAGGGAGCAGTGAGAGTAAGTTAGTATCACAGGAAGCACCGTCACCAGGACCTCTCCGACTTCAACCCGGGCTCCACCTATACTCGTAACTGCATCTTAGCTGAGACGATGCATGTACGGTCATAACCCCAATAGCCTTGTAGAAATACATGCACTCGTGCGCCATGGTGACACGTCCTGTAACGAAAACATTGGTTGAATCAGTCCTGAAAATCAGCACCGAGAACGCGTTTCGCTTGCATCTGGAGAGCAAAGCAAAAACAAAGCAAACCCTGCCTTAAACCACGGTTCTGTCAAATCATACACGGCACACAAGGCTACACAGTAGTACAGCCACGCCGCTCTTCCTCAACTCTACACCATTGCGAAATAAAATCAGCCTGACCTCAACGATCACGGCATCCACAGGAATTGCAGCTCGCCCCGCCTCCAACCGACGCGGCCGCTGCGGCTCCCGCTCCCTGCCCCTGTTCGCATCACCCGGAGCACGATCGTCGAGGGACCTCTTCAATCCTTGCGACCCTCTTGCGCCCGACATCTCTCCTTCCGGACCCCAAGGCAGCGACCTCCCGCGACAAGTCCCTTCCGGAAACGCGGCGCTCCGCTCACCGGCGCGGCGCCTATCGAACCCGCGAACGCCTTCCCGCCCTAGCTCTTCACCGCGCGCACCTGCTTCCACCGACATCGCGCGACGCTCTTCCACCACCTGCCGCGCGAGAACCCTTCCACCGGCGCCTACCCTCCCTCCGCTAGCGCCGTCAGGACCAGCCTTGTTGCCACCCTTCGCAGCCACCACACGCTCGCTTCCCGTTGCCCGCCTTCCAGGTAGTCGAGACGAGACGGTGTTAGCGCTGTCGGCTTCTTGCTGTTTCGCCAGCTTCGGGGGGCACCGGAGGGACGCCCGGTGTCGAAGGTTCGGGGGCGGGCTCGGGCGCGGGGGGGGGGGGGGTCCTTGGGCGAGTGATCTTCCTCTCGCTTCGCTTTTTCATCTGCGACTGCTTTCAAGAGGCGTGAGAGGGCAAAGGGCGAAGGCGGGCGTCAATGCGTGTAGTCGGAGAAATTTACAGGTATGGGTCGAAATGACTTATCCCCGGCAAAAAAAACGCCTTCCAAGTATCGAAACCCAAAAGAGGGGACAGGTAATACGCAAAGCTTAGTGGGGCTGTGCTGTTCACGTGCAAAAAAGGCAGCCCCGGAGACATGGCAACGGGGGGTGTTAGTTGGAGATAGCAATTGAGACAGCACTTGAGATAGCACTTGAGATGGAGATGACGTAAGCTCAAGTTGGTTTAGCGTCGGCGCTACGACCGGAGGTCCGAGCAAAGCAAAGCGGCAAGCGCGCGGAGCGATCGAAACAGGTGAGAAAAAAAAAAATGGACCTGCAAGGAGAGCCGATCGATTGCAACCTGTGGGAAAAAACGAACCAGCAAGAACCGAGCGATTGAAATATTTGCGCACCCGCGACAGACCACGATATAGACCATGTAGATAATATATAATATAGATCATATAGATCATGTAGATCATATAGATCATACAGATCATATAGACCATACAGATCATATAGACCATATAAAAAACACATTTTATATAGATCATATAGATCATATAGATCGTGTATGTGCCATTATGAGAGGTTGTGCAAGATCTGTATACACGAAGTTTACATCCAACCGTGGAAACGTGTGCTAGATCACGCAGATCGTACGGCTTCCATCCGGCAACATTACCTAGACCATACAGACATTCCCTGAATGATCTAGATCGCCAGGTGGGGATCGATCATCTGTCTGACTTGTGAAACTACTTCAAAGTACTGTTTTGCAAGAGCCGTGCGATTTATTCCTGTGGCGAACAAGCATCCTGCAAGAGCACGCACACACGGCGTAGATACCAACGTTACCTCGGTGCCACCGATGATATCCAAAAGAGCATCGCCCGACGCCATGTACCTGTAGTAGAACGAGAGCACCTGGGACCAAACAACGGCAGCGGCAGAATGGGTGCGCGGTGTGCAGCGGGGGGTTTCGAGCGACAGTAGCAACGGCGTAAGCATACCCAAACTTCCGACCAAATGAGAGGAAGACCGGGTCGGGGAATCAAATACTACGGCAGGGCTCGGTAAATATTTTCAGCAGTTACGAATCGTAGAGAGGAACGAAAAGAGAAACGCAGCCACAAAATCCCACCCTGGTAAAATAGAAAGAGGCGCGATTAATAAGCTTTTGTGTAAGCCGTTCGTCCAGACTCTAGCACCGCTAATAGTTCTTCAAGACAACCCTTCTAGTGGCATCGACCTTAGGTCTAGTGCAGGGCGTAAAAATATAGAATAAGAGCTCAAGACGGTGGCGAGAAATGTCTACCTGCGTTGTGCAACTTGTGCCACCTACGAACATGCGACACGACGCAACAGTACGTCGCCTGCGACTCACCACGAGACCCTCTCAACTCTCCAAGAAAGATCAACCATCGCACAAAAAAAACATCGACGTGGTCAACATCTCTCGCAAAACTTTAGAAACCGAATAAGAAATGCTGGGCGTCCAACAACAACGCGACTAGCTAGCCCCGAACGTATCAACAAAACAAAAAAAGGAAACAAAACTTGGCATGAACTGCCTCACTCGCGGCTGTGACCCAATCATAAAACACGCAATCATCAACCGCTCAATCACCAATCACTCAATCATCAAGCACTCAAATCGTCAGAAGATCAATCACCAAACACCAAACACTAACCCATCAAATCAACAAACACACAAACATCAAACACTCAAACATCAGACACTCGAATCACCTGGGAAGGCGTTTTTCCTGGAACAGACATGCTCAGAGATGCGAGGTCGGTGTGCTCGTCCCGATACCGATCGTGCCCTCTAGCCCGATAGTAGCGGTCGAAGTCAAAGTATCTCAGGAGAGCTTCTGAGACAGCCTTGATCTATGACAGCGAATTAAGGACCCCACGTCGAGTTAAGGACCAGACGGAGAAAAAGGCGTACGGACCAAACACGGGGTACGCGGGAGAAGAAGAGCAAGAGACGAAAGCGCACGAAAACGTGTTAGACGGGTAAGAAAACGATTGGCGAAGCGTGCTGTACACCCCTTGCCGCGAGCGCGCACAAAATATTACCCGTCCAACATTACGTACGGTGTTAGACGGGAGCACGCGATGAGGCGAAACGTGCTGTACAAGCGTTATTGAGTGGGGTTTCTGGGTACAGTGCCCACACGTGTCGACGACGGCTCTCTCGTGAGCAAAACTCCCCGGATCGCGCGCACGCCCCAACACAATCTCCAGTTTCGACTCTGTCCGGTCAGCAGCGTGCGAATCAACCTGCGCTTCTCTTGCTCGAGGTCTGACCGGTCAGCAGCTACAAGAAGGTGCTTAGCAAAAAAGCTATACTGAAGCTATATGCAGTGGTTACCTCGGGTTAACAGAGGTATTTTCGGGCCGGACGTCCCCCCAATTAAAACGGCGTTCCCCATCAACCTGTGTCAGTATACTGGAATTGATACTCCAGAATACTGTAAGTCCAAGTAGCTCTATTGTTTTGTTGCTTCCTCTATTATGCTATTATTCTATTATTCTATTATTGTCCTTGCTTCTTCTAATGCTAACGCTAATGCTAATGATGTAATGCTAATGCCAATGATGTAATGCTAATGCTAATGATGTAATGCTAATGCTAATGATGTAATGCTAATGCTAATGATGTAATGCTAATGGTAATGATGTAATGGTAACGCTAATGGTCCCCTGTGTGAGGTTGTTGTTTTGGTTGTTCCCTAGCCTATATCATTATATGGTAGTTACTCTGTTATTTTTTTCATTTCCTCTCATCTAGCTATTTAGTATTCGTTCATCCCAGCCCATTTGCCCTTCCCTGACTGTATTATTTTCTGATCTTACCCTCGCCTAACCCGTGGTACCCGCTGTATTCCCAATTGTTGCGTGAAACCACCCACGCCCGTTACCCCTTTAGGGAAAACACCCCCTCGCTCGGAATTTGCAGAAATGGTAGTGTTCCGTGCACATGTGGCAAACGACGCCCGAGGCGTGCGGAAGAAGTACCGCCTTCTCGTTTTGGTTAGGGAACAACCCGTAACACCGTACTTCGGTATGCCTTGCGCATTGCCGAACGCTCACACTAATCCCCAAAAAATAAACCAACTACACAGCACCGGTATGTGACGATAGCAACTAAGAACCACACTGCCTTTGGGTTGCACACGACGAAACGATCACACCAAGCACAATAAAATGAACTAAGTCGCCACAGTAGCAGCGCGCCGCTCCCGCCATTTTCGGATAAGACCACCGTTTACGTCGCTTTCAGCCGTCAATTACAATCCCTTGCAGCAGAGGACGATCCTCCTCCATACCAGCGCTATGGACCCGCCCGCACACCCCTCCTCTGCGTACAAACGCGCGTTGATTCGTGTGCGCCAAACATTGGCAACCAAAAGAAACCAGGTCCGTCTGTGGCGCAGACAAAAACTAAACATGTTCTCCACACAGAACAGCCAGCTCCATGCCAGCACGCGCTAACCCTAGCGAAGTTCACGGCCGTTGCCACTGGCGGCGTGCCCCGCACCCGCCACTGGTACACAACTAAAACGGTCACTGCCGCAAACTAGACAAGTTGTCGCTCTCCAGTGAAGTCACCAATATCGATACCCTAGATCGTGGTCACAGAACAGGCCCCAATCACTCTGGAGCAATCACTCTGGAGTGCAAGACTACACGTGGGGTGACAGTACGCAACCGTCGCAAGCACAGATACATGAGGTTAACAGCGTCCGCCGCCGTGGCGGGGGTGAAGCGTTCTCGCCAAACGGCGTTCATAGAGGCGGACGTCCTGCAGCTGTCCGCAAAGTTTGCACGTTCGCACACAGCGTGTGCACTTTCGTGACTATCGAAGCCGAATCTACTAGGGGTCAATGTACTATAGAACTTTGGGTATCATAAGGACGATAAGAAGACCGAAGGAAGGATGCTAACAGGAGACAAATAAACTGCGCCCTGGGAGAGGCGAAGGGGCAACAAGTATGGGTGTGATCTCATGCCGCAGCAGAGAGGCCCCATTGATCCCAAACTATATACGAGTTAAAGCGTCGGCGAAATGTTACAGCAGTAATCTTGGAGCAACACCCCGGGGACGGAATAAGGCCGTCCCCGGGGTGGGAAAAAAGCCTGATAGCTGTACAGAAAAAGCAAGACGATCCCACTTGCATCGTCGGTTCCCGTGCAGCAGCTAGAGAGAGTAGGAAGCGGTTAGGGAAAACAGACCATCCCGCCCACCCATCATTGTGCGCGAGACACGCCGACAACGACATCAGCTTTATCTTGTACCGGTAGTGTTTATTTTTCCGGGGTAACTAGTCTCTGCGACGACGTGCCGCGTTGATTACCATCGAATCAACGCGGGGGTAGTCGCCCTGGGTTAGAGTCTCCGGCTGATCGCAGCAGAGAGGCATCATTGATCCCAAAATATATACGAGTTAAGGCGTCAGCGAAATGTTACAGCAGGAAAATAAACAAAACAAAACAATCAAAATAGCATCCCACCTGGGGGGCCGTCCAGGTGGCAAGCGGGCCGGAATCGTCGACGCGCGTGTGGAGGATGCTGAGCGCCGCGCGGAAGTCCGTGAGATCACCGCGTTGCGTGAAGGCCTCGAGAGCTTGCTCCTCTATCTGTTTCCACCGTACACGCGCACCGCACCGCACAAAGAGGAGTTAGCAAGAGCAATGACCGCACAAAAATTAGCAAGCAAGAGCAATGGCAGTACAAAAAGGAGGGGGCAAGAGCAACGGCAGCACAAGCAGGAGGAAACAAGAGCAACGCCAACACCAAGAAGGAGGAAGCAAGAGCTATGACAGGGCAGCAAAAGCAAACAAGATCTCACCGTCCGTACAACAAGGAAAAAAAAGAGCAGCAGCAGCAGCAGCAGCAGCAGCAACAACAAAAACGGACACCAGGAGAAACGTCAGCACATTAAAGAGCGAAAGAGAACGACAGCAGCACGCCAAGGGGCAAGCAAGAGCAACAGCAGCACGGGGTGCATCTGGTTGCGTTGACAAGCTGCTACCTGGTACCTCGAGTGGTGTTGATGCCTGACAATGTCCAGGGTAGGCACCGCGATCGGACAAATTTAGCGCTCCTCCTTGATAAGATAAGTTGCTCTCTCGACGCTTCTCAAAGGCGTTGCATGCAGCAACTCCTCGGAGCACCTTCGCACCATTGGTTACGGCAGCATCCAGCATACCTCAGCGGATCCCACGCACATCCAATCACCCCTGGAATATACAAACCTGGCTGCATCACACACTGCCGCGTGCGGCAACACAATCGCAACGCGTGCGTCTCACGGGGAGACACACCGCACCGCCCAACCATAATAAAAATGCACACACCGCACCGCTGCGCCAAAAATTTAAATACACACACTCCAACGCCCTACCAAAAAACGAAACAGCGGAAAGCACAGGCACACACACCACGGCTAGCGGGAGCAAGGTCGACACACACAGCAGTAGCATCACAAACCGCCACAACGGTCACCATTTACGTGCGTACCAGATAGCAAAGTGCCAAGCGTTTGCATTTTGATGCATCAACACCGTACCACAACGTACGCGTCTAGGGAACACAACTCTCAACCAGCCTTCACGAGCAAGCCAACACCTATAAAAAAGAACATAGGTTCGTCAGAGTGTTTCGTGTTTCATGCATCAACACCGCGTCATCCGTATGCATCGCGGAAACAATAGCATCCGTCCAACGTCGACGAGCAAGCCAAATAACCGCGGCACACGCCCCCAACACCACCCGATCTCGGGCCGTAGTAGCCGAGCCGTCGAAAAAGGATGCACGAAGTTTGGCAATATTAGACTGTTTCCGGCGGTAGCCTAGCCATCCAAAAAAGACGCATCACTCGACGGTCTCGAGCTGTACCCATCTCACAATAAAAAGGGCGCACGAAGCATTATCACACTAGCCGGTCTCGGCCGGTACCCAGCTGATAATACAAAAAAATACAAAGCGTGACAACACTAGCCGGCCTAGGGCGGTACCCGTAAAAAAAAAGGACGCACGAACCTGCACAGGCTGTAAGGTGTCAAGGGCCACTTCCAGCACTTCCCTCCCCGAGCACACCACACAGATTTTGTTCTCGTCCTCAGGCTTCCCCCCTGCCATCACCGCCCACGCCGTCTTGCGTTTGCGTCGCCGGTCGCCGCCATTGCCAACGCTGACCACCGCAGGCACGCCCGGTAAGAGCCGCTTGACGTGCGTCGCGCGCCTTGCCTGTTCCAGGTAGTCGTCGAGCTTACCCCTGTCTTCATCGGTCCAGTCCCGAATACTGCTCCACACCTGCTAGCAACAGCGGGAAGGGTTCGTTGAGTTGATGAAAAATTACTGTCTTCATATGATACCCTCAAACCGCGCCAAGGACAAACGCTTCACTGGCCGAACCGAACAGCAGATGCCGCCACCCAAAACTAACAATTATTTGAACTTGAGCAGACTTCCTCTGGGGGAGGAAGCCGCTCTGACTGAGGTGTCTCACTATCGCGGCCCAATTTCGACACGCTCTCCCCCGCAGACAAAGGACGGCACCCGGACAATCAGGTTGGAAAGACGACTACACCCTACCGTCTATGCAGGTGACCAAAAAAAGCCAAGAAAGCAAAGCCAACCAACAGGCTACAAAAATCCTCCGACAAGGCAACATTTTCACAACTTCCATCCACGCGGGAACAGCCCTGCGGCATGCCCGACCCACCTCACCCCCTGGCGTCCAACACGCAAACACGCTAAAACCACGACGGGGCACTCGAAACGCGTTCCCTCAACCCCAATCCCGGGGTTTCCAACACATAAATACAAGCCGAAAACATCACGGGGCACTCACGAGTGCGCAGCCCATCTCGTTTCCGGTCGTTTCCCCCTTCTCCACCGCGCGCTGGGCCTCCGTGAGCAATGGCGGGATGTCGGCCTGGTGCTCCTCGCCGACATCCGTCTCGCGCTGGCGGTACCCCGTCATGGGAGAGGGCGCGCCCTCGACCAAATCTTCCCCGAGGTGCGCTTCCCGCACCAGGGGTCCTCCGCGCATCAGCGGCTTCCTAGCTGACAAAGCCGAAGCAATTTCCACGTCAGCCGGGGTCGCGTCAGCTTGGTTCCCAACATCGTCGCTAGCTTCGGCTTCGCCAGCGGAATCCGGGGTTTCCCCAGGAGGCATCGCCAAGCGCCGGGGGCGTTCTGGCAACTGTACCGCTGGCACGGGCGCCACCGGGTTCGCCACCGGGTTCGCCACCGGTTCCGCCACCGGTTCCACCACCGGTTCCACCACCGGTTCCACCACCGGTTCCGCCACCGGTTCCACCACCGGTTCCACCACCGGCTTTGCCCCCGTCTTCGCCACCGCGGCGGCTGCGACCGCCTCTTTCTTGCGCCGCCGTGCCGTCGGGGAAATGCCTTTGCCAAAATCTAGCTCGTCTTCGTCGTCCTCGCTGTCTCCGCTTGTAAAACCGCTGTTGCTGCAGCTGCTGACCATGCCGCAGCTGTTCCCCCCAACGCTCACACTGCTTCCACTACTGCTGCTGATGCTGCCGCTCTCGCTACACCCTCCGGCAGCACCAGGCCCCGGCCTCACCGCCAAACTCGCCCCATTGAGCCCCTTCCGCTCGGCACCCACCCGGTCCGCCGCCGCCGACTTGCGGGGAGAGCCGCGCGCGCTAAACCTGGGCGCAATCGCCTTCCTCGGTCGCCCCGGACCACGTTTCTGGTGGGGTCCTGTAGCCCCCTTCTCCGACTCCCGCGAATCGTCACAATGGGTAGCAGTCTTGGCCCCCGCTCGCAAGCGGAGCTGCACCAGCGCGGGGTGGTCGGTGGGCAGGTCGGCGAAGACGACAGTGAATGGGTCAAAACTTCGGGATAGGAAGAGAGTAACATTTTTCATCCGCCTTCGCCCTTTCCCCTTCCTGGAGTTGCTTATCCTAGCTCGCAACACTCGGTCAGAAGCGGGCGCTCCAGCCTCCGCGGGCGCGGGCGGCTCCGTCTTGGGGTTAGCCGTAGGGAGGCCGATCGGGGCTAGTCCTAAGATGGAGGTTGCGTCGATAGTGTCTGTCACGGTGGTCAGTACAACTTCGTCCTCGGAGACGTCTCTCAGAACTTCCGGCGCGCGCAGCAGCCACCGGGCGCGGCAGTAGCATATACCCGTGAACGCGTCTTCCCAAAACGATTCCGCCTGTGATGAAAGCGAATGTAGCGAGTTGAAGAGGGCAGAGAGCACGGGTCGAGGGAAGGAAGGAAGAAAGGCACGTAGCGTGGTTAAGAGTACTTTTCGTGGGCATAACAAATAATATGACATCTCGATGGTGAGCCTCACGAGCTCCGCGGATAAAAAAGGTGTCAACTACATACGCCGTCAGCGCCTACTGTATACCGGTATAATTACTACCAGGTAGCAATTACTTGGAGCGAGTCGAGTTTCTAATTTACGACTAGCGCCAAAAAATAAAAACACCCGGCAGGGGCGACTTTCTGCACTCGCATGCATGCCCGAAAGTCTATGAACGTTTCGCCCGACCACCTGGGATCTCCCACAAAGAGAAAAAAAAAATAAATAGTGAATACTGAAACAGCACCACAGCTATGTACCAGAAAGGTTGGGTTGGGTTGGATTGGGTTGGGTTGGGTTGGGTTGGGTTGGATTGGGTTGGGTTCGGTTGGGTTGGGTTGGGTTGGGTTGGGTTGGGTTGGGTTGGGTTGGGTAGGGTTGGGTAGGGTAGGGTTGGGTTGGGTCGGGTAAGGTTGGGTTGGGTTAGGTAGGTTTGGATTGGGTAGATGACGGCTACAAATGTCCACCAGTGCCGGTTCCTAGCTCGAGCTACAGTATCTAATACAGCGCCACCCACTCTCGGTATCTCTACGCGGCGCGGGGAGGGGGGGGCTTCCTGCCCAAGGGACTGAAGTCTGGATCTGGCCATCATCGTCCTGACTTTTGTGTGACTTCCCATGGCTATAAGTAGTTAGCGTCAGGCAGCCCGGACTTCTTCGTTTGCTGTGTTGTCCCTCCAGCGTCCTTTATGCGCTTGATGCCCTCTGTGTCCAATGCCGTGTTCAGTCAGTTTCTAGCTTCTGCTGGACTACGTATGGTGTTGTTTTCCCGTTCCTTGCGTGCTCTTTTCTTTTCATTGTTTCCATGTTTGCTAAATCGCCACCCCCCGCCGCAGGCACTCATGTGCGTACTCACTTGCTACTAATACGCACCATATATATACATATATATACTTGTAGTGTATGCGTGGTGGTCATATTCAATTTTTAGTTGGCTTGGATCGTGCACGGGTTTTTTGTTCATGCTTTTTCTTAGCGCTGTGTAGCTTGCCTTACCTCGCTACGAACACCCCTCCTGCTGGCGAGTCTATGACGCAACACGTATTTTTTTACGTACGTAATGTTTTCCTTGCTTATTTTTCTATTCCTCTCGGTTTCCTTTTATTTAATCTTTAATACCGGTGTTAGTTTATTTTCTTTGCTCCTCGGACTTGTACATTGGTTCGGTGTCCTCGGACGGCATGCGGTGTAGTCGGTTTCAGATGCGAGTTTTGAAACGTATGCACCAGTATGGGCCTGGCCTGGCACGTGCGCACGCTGACTTCCGATTTCATTTTGATATTGTTTACCGGGTGTGTGATGCTTCACCTGCCATATAATGTATACGTGTACCACTTTGGGTTTGTTTGTCTTTTTCCCTGGGGTATTCTTCCACTCCAGCGTGACTGGAACCTGTCGTCTGACCACGGACTGGATTATGCGACTTAATAACGCAAGAACAACAACAGCAACAACAACAACCACCACAACCACAACCACAACAACAACAACAACAACAACAACAACAACAACAACAACAACAACCACAACAACAACCACAACAACAACCACAACAGCAACAACAACAACAACAACAACAACAACAACAACAACAACAACAACAACAACAACAACAGCAGCAACGACGACAATAACAACAACAACAACGACGACGACAACAACAAGGATAGACTTGCCGGTAAACGAAATAACGGTTTACATCTACGATGTTGTGATCCGCATATCACGGTTATTGTAGTGATATTTAGGCATGTTTTTATCGGGACCTGGGGAGGGGTTTTGGGGCTCGGGGGTAGACGAGCGCAAAAACTGGCGCCTTCCTCTCTCACTGTTGAGAGCAGACCTCACGAGTAGGTTAGCAAGACCGAGCACGTCGAGCACAAGCGAGTCGGGGTTCTTGCAGGGAGCGTCAGCAGATCGAGGTAGTCACTGGGTTGGCCAACCCAGCCAGAAGTCTGTGCCTCTCCCCTCTTCCTCTTCCTCTCCCCCCCTTTTTTTCTTTCGACGGGGGGGAGGTTGGGAGGGAGGAGGGAGGGGGGAGGGGGTGGGGAGGGGGAAGAGATAGGTGCCAGGACTCCGTCATTATTTTTTAATTGTTTCGTCGAGTGGACGAGTCGAATGGGACGGTACCATTCGACCATTCGGAGGCTTAGTGATTCGAGACGACTGTAGGCGGTAATAGTGAACAAGAACCCGGCTGGTACCATAGTAGGGGCTGGTATCATAGGTATCATACTTCCAAGTAGTAGGGGCCGGTATCATAGCTATCCAAGTAGTAGGGAGAGTGTGACGGTAATATTGGGGGCGAGATACGCAGGGGATGGATGGGGGATGGATAGGGATGGCAGGAGGCTGCGATGGGTGTATCTGGCCAAGGGGAGAAATATCTCTCCTAAGACCCAGAAAACAACAATAACAATGCAATTCGGAAGATTGAATGTACAGTGATAGTGTACAGTACAGCAGTAGAGATAGCGGTAGCGGCACATCGAGCGTTGCGACTCTATCGTTCACGAACAGACGAACAGACGGGTTGGAAATTTCAGTCCATACATCACATCAGAAGACATTACCGTTCCAAGAATAGCGTTGCGGATAATCGGAACCCGTTTGGTGCAGACAGAACACAAGCAGATATACTATACCAGTGACACATTCAGCAGTCAGTCGGTACCGCAGTCCAACAATAACAAAAAAGATCAGCCGTCGACGCATCGTAAACTATATTATGTTCTGCCCCCCTTCCCACTACGTCCGTGATACCGTGTGTACCGTACACATCACATTAATAGTATACTAATAATAGTAGTATACTATTATTAGTACAAGAAAATTGTTCCTCCACTCATGTGGCCTTGTCCGGAACAAAGAGGAGTGACCATGGGTTGTCTCTATCTCCAGCTCGAAGGTCAATCGTTTTTGGTGGGCAGTGTTGGTCAAGGCTTGGTGAAAAATAGACAAATTGACCTGCTGGACGGCATGACCCAAAAAAGAGCCAGAAGAAAAACAGTTTCGTAATATTTCCCCCATAGCGACGTTACCCGGAATCTTTCAGCAAATAACCCCCCAAAAAAAGTTTGCAAACTTTTAGGCCAAACTATCGGCTTTCCATTGGCATAGGTCTTGCCTGGTATGATTTTTTCCGTCGGTATACGTAATGATTCTGGGTCCACGTCGTCCAAACAACACCGTCCTGGTAACCGTTGCAGCTGGCATAATACTACCTGGTACGGTACAAGCTATATTAAACGTCATGATTTATAGGGATCTATTAATAGTATTAATAGTGTTAATACTAGTAATAATCTTATTAATACTATTAATAATCTTATTAATACTATTGATAGGTGACGCCTTTACAACTGGAAACCCTTTTTTTTTAACAAATTTAGTTGGAGTTAATATAGGGAGGGGTTTTGGGGCGCTAAAGGGGTTGATTAACCCGCTATTAATAGGGACTGCAGAGGAAACATCGCCATAAAAAATTATCGAGGAACTTAAAATCAAGTGCTGGGGGAAGAACGACACATTTGGTGACCCAAGTACATTGCATGCAAGGAGTCAGACGAAGCAGGTGCAGGAAGACCCTGTTCGTACTGCCGGCTCGCCCATTCTATTACGCCTACTGCTACTACTACGCTACTACTACTACTACTACTACTACTACTGCTACTACTACTACTACTACTACTACTACTACTACTACCACTACTACTGCTACTACTACTGCTACTACTACTGCTACTAACTCTACTACTACTACTACTACTACTAGTAGTACTACAACTGTTAGTAGTATTATTAGTAGTAATAGTACTCGTACCGGTTGGGTTCAGTACACCAAATTTGATGCTGTTTTTTTCATGCCTCTGATGAGATGCCTTTGACTATTAATAGATACCTCCAATGAGCTACCTGTAATGAAGTATCTCTGATACGATACCTCTGACACGATGCCTCTGATGAGATAACTCTGATACGATACCTCTGATACGGCATCTCTTTTGAGACACTTGTGACGGAATAGATACCTGCGACGATATCCTTTCAAGAGATATAGATGCCTTCCATCAGGCCCAGAATAATTAACCGGCTTAATTCGAGGTTATTCAAGGGTGTGCTTAGAGCAGGGTATATGTATGGCCAAAGCAAGGCTTGGTACCCGGTATGCACTCGGGTACCGCATAGTATATATGCACCGTATGATACTAAGTGCACCCTTGGAACCTCCCACGTGGACTGTACAACACCCGCCAAAGAAGAAATGGGCAGTTTGATAAACCGGGCAGCCCCCGATCTGGCTCACGGCTCACACCGGTGAAAATCAAGATGATAACGCACATCAACTTTGCACTTCGAGCATTGCATTGTGCCGGTCGCCCGGGTGGCCTATCAGGTTATCCTCGAGCCTGGTATAGGTCAGTTTCGTGAGTACGAACCCCCCCGAGTGCATACTCGTATAAATTCGTGGGGATTTTATCTTGCGCACAAATTGACTTGCGGAGAGCGCGAGAGCGTGAGTTAGCATCAATGAAAAATCGACGAGCAGTGGGATTGCTGAACCCTATGCGCGATAGAAACTGAAGGCAAGAACCGGGGGGAAGAAGGGGAGACACTTGTGACCACGGCTTGTCCAGAAGCTGGAAAGTAAAAGTGTGCGAAAAAAAAAAAAAAAAAAGGTATTTGCCCTGCGTTGTGTGTTGCTGTTCTGTTTTTTGGCTGTCAGCAATTAATTTTCCAGGTCAAGCAAGTCGTGTGAAGCACAAGTGACGTACTGGTATGATATGACATGTATGTACGAGGTACCTTTAAAAAAAAAACTGACCAGCCTCTGGACAAGCAGTACCCAAAGGCGCTGTCCCTGCTCCGCCCCAGTACTTACTTGCCTCACTTTTTATTGCGCACAGGGTTCAGGACTTGAGGTCGTTCATAACGAACGCAAAAGAAAAACAAGAATCCTGACAAAACGCCACGATTCCTGACATTTATTATTCTGAAAGGTCAAGTTTTCGAAACAAAAACCACTTTTTTTTGTCAGCAATCCTGACATGAACTTTTTTACGGAAAACGAAAAAATCAAAACGATTCAAAAGTCCAGGATCCCTTGCAGCAGCTCAAACAGTATACATACAGCACAGGCAACTTCATATTAATAAGAAACAGGAATGCTGGCTGGGACCAGATTTCGTAGTTGATAAAAGGCGCATTCCATACTAACGTCAGCACAAGCGCTCCGGGATATATCATTTTCTCGCAAATAAATCTCAGACTGCCTTCCTGATTTGCCCTGTTTGGTATCAGGTGTCCTCTTCTGCCAATACCTGCATCATACTACCTGTACTACCTGTAAGTCGAATGAGCTGTGACCTCAACGGTACGGATATGTATACCAGGTATAGTTTTACCGTGTAAATAACCGCAGCTATATACGTATGGTGCCTGGTACATAGTAATTACGGGCGAGGCGTAGTGTTGAAATTAATAATCAACAATTTACACTGCCGCCTAACACATCAGAGATAGTGGCCCCCTTCGCCTCCTTTCAGCTGGGCGAAGCCGGAGATCTGATCCGCGCCGTCCGACGGCAATCTCCAATTTTTTTTCCATTCCTCATTTTCTGTTTTTTATGTGTGCCACCAACGCACACCACAGCAGTTGGCAAGTACAGCACCGCCGTATAACACGCAACGCAACAGGACCCCTGTGAACGACATTCCAAGATAGTTTTCTTTACAAGAGAGAATCCAAACAAACGTCGACCGATGCCTCCATCTCTAGAGATCACCATCATTCGACACCATTCGACACCATGACTCGACACTTTGATGATTCAGGCATTAGGCGTACTCTGTGTACAGACGGGACGAACGGGACCATCCCTATCTATGTCGGGCGATTGGGTGCGATTGAGTCATACTCTGTAGCTATATAGACATAAACTCAAAGTGCAGTTAACCATTTACTAGTATAGCTTTACGTGGTAGGCTACGCTCGCATCCACCGAAATATGTTGAATCTGGAGTACCTGGAGTACCCTCGCATCCATGGAAACATCTGGGCGACACCATTCCAAACCCACAATTTTCGTTGCGTGTTCCGGCCTCGGTTCGGAGACAACACCGAAATGGTGTGGGAAAGTTGTCCCATGGGGTGCAACACAGCAGCTACTAGTACCAGGTAAATGCTAATACTCCTAATAAATGCGACTACGAGGACCAACGGCCGAATGGGTAGGGTGGACCGTAACTCGACCAAGTCCGGCTGCAGGCTGCTTTCTGCTTCCTCATGGCCGGGGGGGGTTGTTAGTGGGTGGGTGAGCGAGCTTGTGCAACTCTCACCTTACCCGAAGGGGTGACTTTCCGGGTGGCTGTCTCTACCGCACCTTTATATTCCCCAGGGTGAAGTAGAGTCGACATACTCGACACACTCGACACGCTCGAGATACTCACGCATCCGTATACCACGGTAGCTTGCATTGCTGCAGTATTAGCAGTAGCAGTAGCAGTAGCAGTAGTAGTAGTAGTAGTAGAAGTAGTAGTAGCAGCAGCAGCAGCAGTAGTAGTAGTAGTAGTAGTAGTAGTAGTAGTAGGAGTAGTAGTAGTAGTAGTAGTAGTAGTAGTAGTAGTAGTAGTAGTAGTAGTAGTAGTAGTAGTAGTAGTAGTAGTAGTAGTAGTAGTAGTAGTAGTAGTAGTAGTAGTAGTAGTAGTAGTAGTAGTAGTAGTAGTAGTAGTAGTAGTAGTAGTAGTAGTAGTAGTAGTAGTAGTAGTAGTAGTAGTAGTAGTAGTAGTAGTAGTAGTAGTAGTGGTAGTAGTAGTAGTGCTAGTGGTAGTTGATAGTGTTAGTATCATTAGGTAAGGGTGACGGCAGGTAGTGGTGCTGTGGCTACAACGGGAACTGAAGGACACGCCAGCTACGTAGCGCTGGATTGCGAATACAATTAAGTTAAATTGACACGGCATGTTAACAGCGAAAATACGTGCACGTGTGGTGAGCTTTGAGCTTTTTTTCGAACCATCCGCCGTAGGATAAAAAATAAATAAATACTTGTAAAAAGATAAAATAACCAATCGATCAAATTTTTCCGAGGATGTGTTTGAAAAAACTAATATTAATCCTAATAAACCAGTAGACTATTCTACACCACGCTAGAGTATCCCTGTTACTAGCAGACGATATGTGTGTGTGTGTTCTTCACATTAAACCGTTCTTCTACTCGTCGACATCCAGCACACCCAGTCAGTGTCCGTACTGATTCTTCACCCTAGAAAGATCAGCTCTGTGGTCACAAGCCACGACACAGAGATAATGCATCGTAATGCATTCGACAACGCAATGTCATGCCCTAGTACTGGGTACGACAGGCACAACATACATACGTCAGCAACAGAAATACATTGGAAGAGAGAAATACGAAATAAACAAAAACAAAAACAAAAACAAAAACAAAAAACAAAAACAAAATAAGAAAACAAATAAAAATAAAGATAAAAATAAAACAAAAAATGAAACAAACAAAACGAAGGGGAAATCGAAGAAACAACCCAACCGGAAAGGAGAGCCAAAGCTCGGAAAAGAAACATAATAAAATGAAATAAAATAAAGTAAAGTAAAACCAAAATAAGATAATCCGAACACGAGCCAAAAACCTGGACACGCAAGGAGGGAACAAAGGGGAAAAAAATACCCCAGAAAAAGACGAAAAGTGCTATGTACCTACTAGTCGGCCTGGTACCTTGCTACCCTGTCTGCCATCTCCTTCCTGCCTTCGTCCACCGCGGTCTCCCTTCTATTCCTCCTGTTGCCCCCCCTGCCCCCATTCCCTTGGACGGCTTTCCTTCTACTCCTCCTGTTTCCCCCCCTCCCCCCTTTGTGTTCTTCTCATTAAACCAAAATACCTTGTAAAAGAGAGAAACAACGAAAGAAACCAAGACAAAATAAATAAATAAATAAATAAAAAGGGGAGCCAAAGCACGGGAGATAGAAACATACCCCGAGCATGAGCCAAAATGGACATGCAAGGGGGAAAGAAAGGGAAAAAATACCCCGGAAAAAAGAAACAAGTAAAAGAAGGAAGACTGGGAGGGCCAAATAAAACAGGCTCGTCACCTACCCACCATGCAAGACTCCGTTCATAAGGATAAGAAGGGGAAAGAAAAAAAAAAAAGAAAGAAAAAAAAAATTCACGGAAAAATCAAAGTACCAAGACATCACATTCCGAGCAGCCGCAGCAGTTGGCGGTACGAGTGGCATAGATAGAAAGGTTCCACCTACTAGTCGGCCTGGTACCTTGCTACCCTGTCTGCGGTCTCCTTCCTACTTTCATCTACCGCGGTTTCCCTTCTACTCCTCCTGTCCCCCCCCCTGCCCCCATACCCTTGTGCGGTGTATAAACCTTACCGACTGCTGTGACTGTTGTCATAGGTGTGTACCAGGTACTGCTGTATAACGAAGGTGCGCCGGTTAAATTTGCTATAAAGCGTCAATTCTCAATTAAGTATGACAGCCTGCCTGGCTGCCTGCCTGCACTTCTTACCTGGTACAACCTCGCCTCTGGCCTACCTCTTCCCTAGCGCGTCGGAACGGGACAGACAACGTATGGTACAGGCAGAACAATTTTACCTAAAGTTCAGCATCCACATATCGAACTGTTTTGAGGTGGGCACTTATTTTTCACAAGACAAAAATACGACATCGCCGGAAAGCTCTCTTTCAGGCGGATCGAACCATCGGCAGATTTTTTTATTTTCGTCCTAGAAAAGACTTGAGTTATCGGATCCCTCGGTAGAAATTGGTCAAGATTTTCGGCTCGACGTATGACTCATGAGTTTTCTAACACCACCGTATTTGAACGTATCTCGTCAAAGCGCAACTTTCTGTTCAAGCAAAGTTAATACTTCTCTATTTTGAAGCGAGATACGCGCGAAAATCCGCTATTTTCGCTCCAGCTGTGAACCTTTTGGCGCAAAATTTCGACAATGGCTGTCGAAAAACTCATCGGATTCCGACGAATTGGACCTGCACCTAGGGTAGCTTTTGTTTTTCCCCCCGGAAAAATTCTATGGACCGAGAAAATCCGTTGAAAAAAAATCACCTGCGCGGGATTTTTTTTGTTTTTTTTTTTGCCTTGAAGGTGGGGGGTTACTTCATTATTTCAACCTTTACTTTTTTTTTCTTTTTCATCCTCCGGCGGATGGGGAAAAATAAAGCTTTAGCTCACCACACTTCCACGTATTTTCATACGCGTCGTGTGTCGATTTAACTCATTTGCTTTCGCAGCCCAACGCTAGCTGGCGCACCCTTCGGGTCCCATTGTAGGTATTGCTGTTACTACAGCATGTGAAGGCTTAGTCTTGTGGTAAGGTTTACGGCAAATAGTACATGTAGTTGCGCTCGTTATAATATGCATATGTGCGTGTGGAGTTCCTTCCGCTTCGGTGTCGTTTCTCAACCCTGGTGTCGTTTCGGGTTAATTTCCTGGCGTTCCGGGTCAGATTTGTGCTTTTTCGGGGCAATTTCGGGGTACTCGTATTATATTTTCAAAAATAGGTGTACCACGCAGCTTGCAACGTTGAGTTTCAACCATTCAGTCGGTCGTACTCAAAGCTGACGTTTTTCAATATCCATAAAAAAAATGCCGATGTTCATGCTTTTTTTTTCAAGACGGGATTCGGGCGCACAGCTGGCGTTTTGCAATATCCATAAAAAAATTGCCGTTGTTCATGCTTTTTTTTTCAAGACGGGATTCGGGCTCCTTACCGCTTCTTCGATAAAATGGTTGACATACTCGTTAAATTTAAATATCCGCTAACCCTAACCCTAACCCTAACCGTAACCCAATGAAACGCAACAAGCAAGCAAGCAACCATTGTACAATGCAGGGTGAAACCCCCTTCGTCTCGTACACGGCGATCATCATCATCATCATCAGCAGTGCGCGTCAACATATTCCTCCAAGAAGCGTTAAGCTCTACCCTTCCTCTCGGCCGTGCGGTTCTTGAGCACTTCGTTGCACCCCTGTCAACTCTCCAAAACGATGGAGAAATTACCGTTACCCTCCCCCATCCGTAATACCCTGGTATTACAGCTGTGGTCAGAGCGAGCGGCCGGTGTATCACGCAGCTTGCAAAGATGAGTACGTATCGATCCTCAATTTGCCGAACTCACAGTTGACGTATGTGAAATAGTTTAGAACAATTTTATCATTGTCTTTAGTTATACATTTATTAATATTAGTAGTTTGTGTGAATCTCGATGGAAAAGCGCCCTGGATGAGAGTTATCAGGATAATAAGGACAGTCAATGCGAGCGGTCAAATCGGCATGTATGTCTCGCCCATACTAAAGCTAGACACTGCTGTCCACTACATACAGATGAGAGCAATGTGTAGCCAAGAGCGCTTGAATCGGATTATATCGGGGTGCTCTTGAATCGGAGTACCCGTACCTACTGTATCTTGCACGTATGGCCGGCGTTCATGGTGGTCTAGCATTGCCTTGAAAACAGTGAAAGCAAAAGGCTAAATTAAGGTGGATTTCTTCGTCAATTCGAGTGCAGCAAAATGAGTGAGTTTTGCTCTCAAAGAAAGTGGCATGCCGAAAGCGCGAAGGCGAAAGCGCGAATTGGCAAAAATCGATGAAAATCGGCGAGAAACGGGAATGCTGAACCCAGTGCAAGATGAAAAATGAAAGCATGTACCGGGGGGAAGGGGAACACGCCTGTGACCACGGCTTGTCCAGAGGAGGGTATCTGAGGGAAAAAAACTCGTACGAGTTGAGCTGGATAACAAAAGTTATGATGAAAAAACAGACACACGTCGTTTACAAAGATATTTTTCGTGGTCGATACTTGAGTCTCCACCCTGCGATGGCGCAAAAAAATAGGGGCTCCTTTCCACCCTCGCGTCCCCAATTGGGTATGTCCCATGTCCCGCCCTACCAACTATCTCCAAAAAAAAATCGAATCTCTCCAAACCGATTGTTTTAAAGTAGAACTCGAGTAATATGTACATACCCATACCTGGTCTGTACTATTGAGTTCCAACCTCTTTGAGATGCCAACACACCAACGCCCAAATGACCGATGTCAGCAAACTAATTTAGTTGAGTACTTGTACGGTTCGGTTGGATTGGGGTGGGTTGACGGCAGGTACAAAAATCAAGTAGCCCCAAAGGCGAATTCCTGTGTTTTCCTACAACTGTAACTCGTGGGAGCTACAGCAGTAGACTATATCTATACTATTCTTGCATAAATACTGGTGATGGGTACAGCAGTACAACAATATTATACCAGCATGTATAGTCTAGTGCTGTAGAAAGCAGTCTAATACTTGTACACACGGATAAAATCGTCAAAAAGAAATAATAATAATAATAATAGTCTGCACAGTTTTTAACGTGCGTGTCAATCCTAGCGAGGGTGCCCCTGTTTTCGCCGCAATTACGCGTAAGCATCGTGTTTTCTGGTTTTGCCGAAATATGCGTAGTAATATGCTTTTGCTGCCGCCGTAATCCGACATCCTTGCTGGGCGGTGTGCGGGGACGGCAGAACTTTCGTTTTTTTTACGAGAGTCAGATTCGCTTCTTCAACCATAATCCTGGGCGTATAACTGATAGTACATATCGTATAGCGGAAAGCGCGAGAACGTGAGTTAGCAACACTCAATGAAACATCGACGAGCAGTGGGATTGCTGAACCCTACGCGCGATAAAAAATTAAGGCAAGAACCGGGGGGGGAGAAGGGACCACATTTGCGACCACGGCTTGTCCAGAAGCTGGAAAGTAGATGTGTGTGAAAAAAAAACCAATAATAATAATACATATCTCTGAAGCCGCGATTTCACAATAAGTACGCGCGATTCGGTTTGGCACACGCCAATCATGTTTTTGAACCCACGTCCCACCTTTTCGGCATCTATTAATAGGCTGCGTGCTGCAACATGCCGTATTCCCGCACACTTCTGTCCATCATACGCTTCGCTCGTTCTTGCTATTCCTACATTTTTAATTAGTCAATCTAAAACCAAATTGCATTTTAAAACATGGTACAAAAACGACGTATGATGTAGCTCTAGTGAAGCCAAAACGCGTGAAAACATGCCTCCGGTAGGGCGCTGCCAGCGGCGCCTCCGGCGGGAACCCCTCACCAGCCGGGGGGGGGCAGGGGTTGCGGCTTCGCCGCGACCACCAGTGCATTGGTCGGATCCAGTGTACTGAAATATGACGCAGCCAGTACAGTATGTACTGGCTAGAGCTACCAGGGCCCAGCCCTACCTATTACCAGGTATACTATTATCGACTATTCATAGTCTATCGTGCGAGAAGTCCCCGTCTATCCCTCCCTCCCTGCCTCCCGCTGTCTCGTTTACCACTTTCTTCACATGTGAGATTTTCCGCAGTAATACTATTGAGTATGTAATGTTTGATGCTTTGATTTAGTGATAAAGGAGGCGTTTTGGTGGAACGCTAGCGAATTTCTATATATTCAATCTACGGATAAACGGTGTTGTTCAATCTATGATGCTATTGGTGCTTTCAGCCAGTAGAAGTAAGCAGCTAAGTGAAACAGCCAGCGTACATATATTGGCAGGATATATTGTAAAAAATAAGAATGAAAATGAAAATACACTCCAGCTGTGAGATCGAAGATTTTTGTCGAAACTCATCTTTGCAAGCTGTGTGTGATACTCCGATCGCGCGTATCACGCGTATCACGGGTTGTGTGTCCTCATTAAGGATATAGGTCGGCGACTCCCCTTGCAACTACAGTGTAGCTATCAGGGTCAACAGGGTCATGTTAGTCAGGCTGTGCACGGAAACTATCAAGTCCGTTTCTGAGGGGGACAAAACCTGGCAGCTGTGGAAGGAAATGCATCCATTTATCAAGTGAATCCTGTAAGTCGAATAACCGGTGAGGGGAGGGCGGAGTTTTTAAGGACGTGGGGGCCTGGTTTTGATCAAAAGGGAGCGGGGGTGGGGGTGGGGGAGGGGGGGGAGGGGGGGGGGCGGGCGGGGCAGCTCAATTTGTGCGTGAAAACTATAAATCCTTTAAGGGGATAAATCTGACGGTTTCGGAAAGAATGCACCAGGTTATCATGTATATTCTGTAAGTCGTACAACCAGTGAGTAGATGGCGGAGTGTTCGAGGGGGTGGGGGTGGGGTGGGGGGGTGGGGAGGTAGGGGGTGGGGGAAGGTGAGGGGGAAGGTGGGGGGGGGGGAAGGGGGGGGGGAGGACTCTAGGTGGAATATATGTCGGGGTTTGCTATACGTGGGGTGCTAGGTCTAGGCGATGGTGCGGGTGGTGGGGAAGGAGGGGGTGTTGGGGGCGGGGGGGGGGGGGGGGGGTTGGGAAGCAGCGGCATGGATGGCTCTACAAAGATAATGAGGTGATATCCAGTGCGTGGAAGCGTTTGTTACTCTGGCAGATTTCGATATTATTAGATGGGGCGTTTGAGCAAGGGAGAGCGAGAAAAGAAAGAAAAAAAAAAGGATTTTAAGAGGTTTAGGTCACACATAATATT
Organism: Undaria pinnatifida; assembly: GCA_012845835.1. Classification (NCBI taxonomy): domain Eukaryota; class Phaeophyceae; order Laminariales; family Alariaceae; genus Undaria; species Undaria pinnatifida. Next base: position 14,302,430 of record JABAKD010000028.1, read on the forward strand.
CAAATACACTCCGGCTGTGAGATCAAAGATATGTAGGGGCTTGTTATACGCGTGGTGATAGGTCTAGGCGATCGTGCGGGTGGTGGGGAAGGAGGGGGCGTTGGAGGGGGGGGTTGGGGGGGGGGGGGGGGGGGAATGAAAACTACGTCATGGATGCTTAGAAAGATAATGACGTGATAACAACTGCGTAGAGGTGTTTATTACGCTGGCCGATTTCGATGGTAAGTGGGGCGTTTGAACAAACTGGGCGGAGCAGTATATATATTGCGTCAGTACCCAAGTACCCAGACCTAATTCTTCGAGAGTAGTAGCCGATAGCCGACACGAGCCAGCCGCGATAGATCGTCGACAGTGTACGACGTACAATACGGGACGACAGCCCCACCGCAAAACGCTCTGTCTCGTAGTCTTCCCTTCTTCCCTTACTGTAACTTCGAAAAGGCGTATCACTCGGTACGGATATACGCGATCGACACGGACCTAACTTCCAAATAATGGAAGCAAATAATATACTTCTACGACACGAAGCATGCTCGTAAAATACTTACTGGACGGCTGTGCTGGAAATAACAAAATAAAGTACGCGTATAATATAACAAAACAAATTAAGAAACGATTGCGCAAAAAAACATGGGACAAGAGGAAAACAAACTTGAAGTTTCACTTCGTACTGCTGTACTAATATTCCTATTCCACAGGCGCGAAGTTACTCCCGGACCCCATATTGCATCATACGTTCTCACTATTATACGTAATCTCCATCCCTCCTGTCTACTCCTTGTTTGGTATCAAATGATCACTATGATCATTCGAGGTGGTGCAAGTTCCAAATTTACAATTTTACAAATTTAAACCGCACGCAGCATGAGATAGAAATAAATCCCCAATCAAGATGGCTGAGGCCGATTGTACCACCACCGCCCGCGATATGCCAAGATTTGTCGGACCAACGACATGCCAACAGATCACACGATCACACCCCCTGCCAACGCCCACAAGTTGACGTCAGCTATTCAATACCAGTGCGTTTTAATAACACCATTATGCTGCGCGAATTCCGAGCGACAGCCTGGCTGGCTGTGTTGTACAAGTGGTAAGTGCTTGGTATGATACGACTATAGTCTAGTATGATTATGATATGATTATGATATGATGGTATGACATGATACAATAACAGCGGCTTCTACGCAGGACATGTAGCAAATAATATACACAAACATATGCTGTGTGGACGACGTGTGGTTCCAGTATTACAAGAAGGCGTGTTGGATAGAACGCCCTAGTGCTATCATACCTAACGCCTTACCTAACCCTAACCCCAAAGCCTCCGCGATTACACTGCAGCTCACATCACGATATTATGCTATGCCATGACCGGACCTGGACTGCTACACGTACTTTTCTTTCCTTTCCTTCCCTTTCTCTTCTTTTCTTCTCTGTTGTTTCTTTTTTCCAAATGACTTGAGTCTGACGTGCGTATGGGTAGTGATAGGTACTAAAAAAAGTGTAATATACACGTGGTCGTCTTTCCTGGGTGGCAAACGGTATAACCAGGCGCGAGTAGTGAGACGTATGGACCAGTATGGACCTGGCACATCGTAGGCTGACTCCCGATTTCACTTTTTTATATGTTTCTGGCGGCGGCATGAATTGCGTCAGCTGTGATATACCATGGATATTATTATTTCATTTTTTTATTTTTTTCGCGCACTTCTAGTTTCCAGCTTCTGGACAAAGCCGTGGTCACAGATGTTTTCCCTTCCCCCGCCCCGGTTCTTTCCTTCAATTTCTATCGCTCAAGGGGTTCAGCAATCCCACTGCTCGTCGATATTTCATCGAGTGATGCTAACTCACGCTCTCGCGTTTTCCGCAAGTCAACTTGTGCGCAAGAAAAGGTCCCCACGAATTTATACGAGTATGCACTCGGGGGGAATCGAACTCACGAAACTGACCTATACCAGGCTCGATTATAACCTGATACGCCACCGGGGCGACCGGTGTGATATATGCGCGTACCACCTTTGGTTTGTTTGTGTTTTTCCCCTGGGGTATTCCTCAGCTCCAGAGCGACTGGAGCCTGTCCTGTGACCACGGACTTGATTATGCGAGTTAATGTGAGAACAACAACAACAACAACAACGTACTACTTACGGGCTTGCACTCGTATGCGAGCGCGGCGGGTGCTGCAAAACCGTTCCGTTTCTGGAAGAAAGTTGGAGACAAGGAGTTTTCTGGCCCAAATCTTATTCCTTTACTCGTGGTGATGATCGCTGTTTACGACAGCTCTTTTCGGTAATCGGTGTATACAGAATGTATTACTACTGCTGTACAGTACTAGTAACAGCAGTAGTACAAAAATAGTTGGCAGTAAAGTTGAATAATCAGTGTTTCATATCGTATCGAAAGTTCCGATAAATCGGAAATCCGATCGGTCCGTAGCCACATCGGAAAAAAAGCGACCGGACAACCGCTAAGAACGCCTTGCTTCTAGAGTAAGGGATGTCGTTCTACCGTCCCCGCCCCTCCTGTCCCTCCTGTGGACTGTGGGTAGTCCAACGCGAATCGTTCGACGTGAAATGTGAGGAGGAAAAGACATGCGAACACTACTCGTATGGGAAGTGCCATGACATGTATTTCCGTATTTTTTCCGTCTCGCACAGCAGTATATTTTCGTGCCCGTCGTATTGGAACCGGAGTTTTTAGCAGTCCGATCCGATCCGAAAAATATCGGATTTTTAGTCGGGTATCGGGGTTTTAGGTGGCTATCGGATCGGAATAGATCATCGTTCCGATATGAGAGACTAATAACCACGGTAGGGCATTAATTAGCTCTTGCGCTGTTGCGCGGGCGCAACATTTGGGTCAACATGAACGTTTTGCGCGACAGTCGCCGCGAGGCTTGTTGCGCTGCGATTTTGAGCGCTCAACATGTTTCGCCGCAGGCGAAAAAAGTTATTGTGCTTTATTGAGTCGCGGGCGATGTTTTTTTTTCGAGGGGGGGCGGGGTTCTCAATCGCACTCGCCGTTAGTTTTAATAGTTCTTGTTTTGGAATTCTGTGATGCGTGATATCATGCGATAACGACGGCAAGCTACTGCAGTGCCGGTGTGGAAATTGCAGCACCAAGGTTGGGAAGGGGGGGGGGGGGGGGGGTGTTGTACTTGAGTCATCCACGGCCGTAGTCGTAAGACCGTAGACCTGCCGTAGACTGTAGACTGTAGACTGTAGACCCTACAATGCCGGGAGCATATCTGTCGGGTTTCACCGACCAGGCAGAGTTTGCGTGCAGCACAAAGAAAGGTTTAGGGAGAGGGGGTGGGTCCTTTGTTTGCCATACCTTTCTGGTGTGGCCTATCCTCAGGCTTGCTGCTGATGATGATGTGCTACTACAGCCGTAACATGGAAACGACAGAAAAATAATGGTCTTTGGGAAGGTCCCCGATCACCGGCTGTGGCGAATGGCGAACGGCGAATACAGTATCAATACTCGTAGGTTTATCTTTCCTTCATGGATTGACTTGGGTGCAGCGATGCTGACCCCGAGCTACTCCTGACTTCGGGAGTGTAACACGAATAACAATACTACTACTACTACTAATATTAATACTAATACTAGAACTAATACTAGTACTAATACTAATACTATTACTAATACTAATACTACTGACAATACTAATACTGAAAAAAACTAATACCAAGTGCCATCGCCTCGTTTCTGCTTCAAGACACCCGAAGGCATCCTGATACACGCCTTTTCGGGATTCGAGAGGCGTTTAAACGCAGTTCGTTACTTGGTTTTCAGGCGTATATTCGCGCATACCTGGTATATCGCATTTTTTTCTCCGGGGGCCCTCCTGGGGGGGGCCTCCGCGGGGCTTCTGCCGGGGGGTGGGCGGGGAGTTTGCGCGCCCGAACAGACGTCGAACCACAAGTTGACGCCCTGGCAGCTACTAGGCATACTTTGAGCTATACCAGCAGTGGGGGGTTCCCAATAGTGCGGGTTGAAAAGCAATATTGACAACCGGTCGCCCCGGTGACGTATCAGGTTATCCTCGAGCCTGGTATAGGTCGGTTTCGTGAGTTCGAGCCACGCCGAGTGCATACTCGTATAAAATTCGTTGGGACTTTTTCTTGCGCACAAATTGACTCGCGGAAAGCGCGAGAGCGTGAATCAGCAACACTCGATGGAATATCGACGAGCAGTGGGATTGCTGAACCTTATGCGCGATAAAAAATTGAAGGCAAGAACCGGGGGGAAGAAGGGACGAGACCTGTGACCACGGCTTGTCCAGAAGCTGGAAAGTAAAAGTGTGAGAATAAAAAAAAAAAAAAAAGTGCCAATGCTCTCTGTAGTGCCGGCGGAATGGTGGAATCGCCTGGCACGACTGGACAACTCCATATATATGAATAGTAAACCGTAACCCTATTCCCAATGGTGCACAGCAGTGCCGGTGCCCTACAGTAAGTCGTGCTGGTATATTGGTATATTGCCTTGGCACATACCGGCAATGTCGGGAGCCCCCACTGCTCGAACTGCTCGAACTGCTCGAACTGCTGCAACTACCATTCCATGGATGAATGGATGGATAGATGGATGGATGGATGGATGGATGGATGGATGGATGGATGGATGGATGGATGGATGGATGGATGGATGGATGGATGGATGGATGGATGGATGGATGGATGGATGGATGGATGGATGGATGGATGGATGGATGGATGGATAGATGGATGGATGATAGTATGGGCGAAAAAAAGAAGGCACGTACCGTAGTGGGGAGCAGGGAGGGGCGGGGGAGAGCCTGCTTAGTGAGCCTGTATCTGAGTTAGGTCGAAGGATGGAGAAGGAGAAAATAAATAAGCGCGGATAAAAAAATGAAATGAGAAAACTGAAAAAAAAATGGACCGGTTCAAACAAAAAGTGAGCTGATACCACTACTGCTGTCTTGCATATATATATATATATATTTCGCCTGCGTGGCCATTGCGGCTGGCATTGCATGACCAAATTGCAATGTGTATCTCTGTCTCGTAGTTAGTGGCCACAGAGCTCGTCTCTCAAGGCAGTAGAGCAGAGCTTCCCACTTTTTCGACAAAATTGTTGACGCACACTGCTGTGTACGAGACGAAGGGAGTTTCACCGTACAATGCTTGGTTGGTGCGTTTCATCCGGTTAGGGCTAGGGTTAGGGTATGTATAATTTAAAGAGTATGTCAACCATGTTGTCGGAAAAGCGGTAAGGTGTAAGGTAAGGTGTAAGATAAGGTACTGTAAGGTCTACAAGGTACCCTCTTTCAAGGAGACATAGGCACGGACACTGCTGGCTGTTCTGTAAACTATTAATAATAACTGATGGGTGAAAATGACCGCTTAATGTGGAGAACACCAAAGCTACTATTAATAAGTGTCGCCAGAAACAAGCAAGGGATAAACCATGCGGCAATGCTTCCACTCCGACATTATACCAGGTACCTGGTATGCGTTCGGAACTTAGTATGGTTGCTGCCCCAGACGTTGGTTGGGTGGTGTCAGGTGGTAGCTCATTGTTGCTGGCTGTCCGGTTTGCGTTGCTTTTATTTTGTCGCGTCGCCTTGTTTCACTCAATTATTCATCCTCCTGAGTACCTCTCCCCTCCCCACTCCCACTGGCGTTGCTGTTCGCCTCCTTCGTTCATTTTTTTTTCCCCTTTTCGTTTTTTCTTATTGTGATTTTCTTGTTTTTTCGTTGCAAATTATCTGGTCTACATAATAGTCTGCTGGCTTGCATGTGTTTTGCTCTCGTGTGCACTGCGGTTGGCATGGCATGAAGCGCTTTTACTGGTCTCAACACACCAAATAATCAAAATCATACATATCACATGAAGTTCAGTACCAAATACAACTATAAATAGTAAACAATTCGTTTCATTGTCGGACTTTGGATGGTATTTGCCAAAAAAAAAAGATTCGATTGCTGGGCGCGGCCAATAATACTTCGAAGTAGTGAATAGCAGCGTGGGAGGCGCAATTCCATGCCAGTCGACAAGGGAACAAAGGGCTGTCACGCGATGGCAATGAAGGTGGATACCGTATGTAGTAGTGGGGAGGGAGAAGAGCCTGCACTCCGGATCTGAGTTACAGTATTGATAGGCTATTTATAGGGTATTGACAAGGAGAGGGAAGGAGAACGCGAAGTGCGAAGAAAGATTGTATGATAGTGTGATGGGAGGGATGAGGAATTATCAAAAACAACAAACGGGAAAAGAAGGGTTTCAATGTTGTTATTTGTGTGCTTTGTAATTTTCTTTTTTTACGAATCACGAGAGGGCTTCAACCTAGCCCAACCCTTACCCTAACGCAGGCCGAAGCTACCACCCGCGCCTGCGTTTTAGAATGTCTTAACATTAAAATGTGCGGACTACCTACTTGTATTCAAAACTCGGAATATATTTCGTACTTTATCTGGTACCTTCTGTGGTACGCTAACACCGGAAAGGCTTGTACTGCATTGCATATTAGCAACTGCATTGCATTTTGCATGGATAGTATCACCTTCATGTATATATTTGCAATGGTGTATAGCTCTATCTCGTACGATTCGTAGTTTGTGCCAACAGAGCTCGTCTCTAGGAGGCGTCAGCAGGGACACTAACACTGCTTGTGGTGCTTGTAGACTGCTTTGGATGGGTGGGAAAATCAGAATGGGTGCCCCTGCTGGAGAGGGTACCTTACCGCCTTGTCGAGAAAACGGTTGACGTACTCTTTAAATTATATATAACCTCACCCCAACCGAATGAAACGCAGCAACCAACCATTGTACGGTACGGTGAAACCCCCTTCGTCTCGTACAGAGTGTGCGTCAACCATGTTGTCGAAAAAGTGGTAAGCTCTACTGGGAAGCAAGGCGCTCGACGTCTTCATCAGAACATCCGAACATCCGAACGCAGGATCAGGATCAGTAGTAGCTACTCGTCATCAGTAGACACGCCCACGAGCACGAATCTTGAGCATGGTTAGAAGAGCTATCGGTATTCCAAGTACGAGCGAGTACTACGTACAGCAGAAAATCGAGATACCTGGTACCGGTTTTATCAATAGTGGATCTGAGAGCCGGCTGAATTTCACGTTTCACTATTAACAACTAATCGGCAGGTGCAGTTAGCCAACAAATTGACTATAGTCGGAAAGTCGGCTGGCGATGCCAGCTCATGACCAGCCGATTTGCAGACTTAAGTCAGGCGAGCGAAGCGAGCCAAATCAGCCTCTCCTGGCTGGTTGGGGCCTGGGGCCCACCCAAAAATAGAAAGTACATCTTGCATTGAATAAGCCTTCCAACAAGTATGGAAACCCACCCACTAGTCCGATAGTCAGCACATCCGGGACACGACTAATTGTTAGTTCGACTAACAACTAGTTGGTGACTTGAGTCGTGCCGACTCACAGCTCTGGATTTAGCTAGGTTTCATACCGTGCTCGACACGTAATGAGCAGGGTGATTAGAAAGTCAGGCTGAGATAGTTGTCCAGAAGCTGGAAAGTAGCGGTGTGAAGAAGACAAAAAAAAAAAGAGTTGGGAAAATTAGAGTCTCGCGAACTTGATAATGAAGTTATTGTGCAACCTTTCTTCTTTTTTCTTTTTTTTTCCATCCCATGTATTATAGACTACAGGTATTATCCTCGCACCAATCTCGCGCTCCCTCCCAGTCAGAGTAATATCTCAAATCCGGAGTCACATAGCGGCCCCCCCACGCCCCTCGTCCCTCCCCACTACGGTACATGCCTTCATTTTTATCGCGACAAGAATGCAGCATTTTCTTCCCTTTCGTCGACTCGCGTCGTCGAATAGTGCCTACCCACACTGCTAGGCGTTCTCAGCAGTTGATCTATTTTTTTTTCAACATTTTTGCAAATAAAGTCAAAATATCACCACGGTGGGAGCCGAACTCAAGGACCAACGCTAGTAGTAGTAGTACTCGAGGGTAACCACTAGACCACCGGGGCGACTGTCTCTATCGTCTCTCAAATAGCGAACCCAACCCGGGTCAACATTCCTCTTTCTTATTACAGCAGTATTATTAGTTGCCCTGTGCTGTACGGGTAGTGCTGCACCTGGTATTGACCTAACCCTAACCCCAACCCTACACAATTATCAGCACCGTACAAGGTACAACAGCTATTAATAGCTGTCGTACTTCTTATTTACCGTAATTTATACGTAGGTGGGCCAAGTCTGGTGGTGCTCGTTCTGGTGGGAGGTACTGCTGCTGTGGTGTACTGATTTGGTCGTTTTTCGTTGCCTGAAAGGCTCAGGATGAAAGCGTTGAGGAATGCGTCAAGACTGCTAAATAAAGATTTATCAAATACCGCATTTACTTCTGATACTATGCTTCAGCTATGATACTCGTTTAACAAGGGGGTTCGTCCGCTCCGGAGTGACTCCGGAGGAGAGTATGCGAGTTAACTGAGACTTGAGGTGGGAAAACATCATGATGAAAATGGACGATTACGGCATCGGCCAGTGTTGGCGATGATAAAATTGGTGCCCGAACCGAGAACGGCAACAATACAAACATGACATTCTCACGGCACGGGGCAGCATGGTCCTATTCATAGTCGTACTGCTGCGCGCTCACCCGACGATTAATATCAACAGTAGACGCTAGCCGCTTGCAAATATCGCAATTGTCGATTTTTCGTCGCTACGAGTACGTACACGCCCCCCCAAGTGCGAACAACAACAACAAAAAACTTGCTGTGTGGAACATGTATACGTGCCCGTAGCACACGCCGTTGCCACTCCCATGTAGTCTATACCTGGTAGTATTTTTTTACAATTCAAAAACCGGCTTCCTGCACCGAGCAGCAGCAGAGCAGCAGCAGAGCAGCAGCAGCAGCATGCTGCAGCAGTTGTTGTGGGTATCGTGTTTTTCAGGTTGGCATTTTCAGGGCATTTTGGTGTACCTAAGAGAGCGTATACAACAGGTCAGAAGGAAACCGATACGCCAGCGTGTAAAAGTACGTGTCATACGTACAGATACGTATGATAAACCCTATTCTATTAATAGTGTTTTGTATACCTCTGGTACCAGGTACAAAATATTTGTGGAAAATACACATGCTGAACCACAAAAAAAACAAAACAAAGCAAAGCTGCCTGTCACTGCCGTCTGCAAAGCTCTCCTGCCCGCTGGTCAACGGGCTTACAGCAGGCTCACACACAGGTCACAGGGCACAGGCAGGCACACGGCACACTATTGTTGCTGCTGCTGCTGCTCGGCCTTTGGTGTGTTGTGATACCGCAGCTGTTGTACGAGCGCATCATTTTCTCTAAAAAATGTGCGAGTATATCGCTGAAGAAAGTCTCACCAAAATACAACTCGCACGAAAGTCAAATACGAAACGTACGTGAAAGTGTTCGCTTAAAGGTCTGCTCGAGCTTTTTAATGCACGTTTACGATTGCTTTTGGGCTTTTTGATGCGTAGATCCGCCCTTGATTTCTCTTTCGGGGTTCATGGGTTGGTTCATCACCGCGTGAGCAGAGAGGGGTGAATGACCGCTGCTGCCCAGCACGGCACCCAATATGAGTCGGGATGCAGACAAACTGCTCTCTTCCACAGGTAATCGCACGGCTTCTCTAACTAATCGCTCAAGTTGTGGGTCCGGGGTCCATCCCTCAAGAACAAGGCTATTCTGCGTGATTTCTGGTATTCTGTCTACCACATTGTCCGGTAATATAAGTACCGAATTATAGTATTATTAGTATATAATATATCATTATATTAAAATAAACGTCGGTCTAAGTTTTTCCTTGCTTTCCAGCTTACCTGTGCCAGAAACGGTTGATCGCACTCGATGATACCGTCGTTGGTCACTCCGGGCCCTCGCTTGCAGGCAACCTCCACAATATCGTTCACACCGATCGAAATAGCAGCATTCACCGTCGTTGTACTAGATGCTTCGACAATTTCGAGGGAACCGTAGTAGGTGTATCGGCCACCAAAAGAACGTACGCCTGCTGTGTCGCTTGGGTTTGGCACTGGCTCGCCCACCCATTGGACCTTCACAGAGCACTCGGAAGGGGCCATCTCCTCAACTCCCAACGTGGCGATGGTATGATCAGACAGATCGGATTATAATCAACCGTACACCAGCGGGCAAACACAACAGGGATGCCCTAGTAGGATCCACCGAATAGAATTCTCGTGGGGGTAAGCCCGCCCTAGGTTCGATTACCAGAACCCACTGCTGCCGATGTCGCCGGGATCTCGCGAGGTGGTGACGGAGCAGCGCCGCGCGTGGTGCTTTGCGGGGAAGGGACAAGAAAAAGAATTGTCAAACTATTGGAACCACGTCTACAACCGCCTGTTTTTTGTGGTCTCCCTATAGTGCTGGAGCGTGCCAGCCAACAATATCGGCAATATAAAAGACACAGGCACTATTGGATGTACCGATACTATCAACTATTTAAAAATGTTCCGGGCCTGGCAAGCGATATTACCGGCACTATAAATAACTTACGCACTAATAAACAGGCATTATATATACCCCTACTGCTGTATGCTGCGGAAAACGGCTGAATGAATGATGCCAGCCGAACGAACCGGTGGGCACGCACTGGGGGTGTACAGAGCATCAGTATCTGACGATCGGTAATTTGTACCTGGTAGAGATTATGCCAAAGGTCGCGTAGATTTTAGTATGCTCTGCGAAGCGCTCTCGAGCCTCAAACGGGCGCACTAAGGAAAACACACAGCAGCAGCAGTAGTAGTGTGGTTGATCATGGAGTGTGACGGGTTTCGAGTAGTCAGGAGTCAGGAGTCGTGAGGGAGCCATCGTCCGCTGTGTTTGTTGTGTGTTGCGTGTTCGGGATAACAAAACAAACAACAAGCAAGGAAATCCAGCAAGCTGCTGTAGGGGCGTAAAACGAGCTCCGGTAGCCCGGAGTATGTACGAGTCACAACCTAGTACCACTAGCTACATGTCAAGCCCGAGATGCGCATGTACGAGCACCGCGGGCGTCGTGCTGATGACAGGTGCTTGTGCTCATTTTACGCCGTCATCTCTCGTACCGGAGGAGGGGGTAAAAAAAGAAGATCAGTCGAAAAGAGCCTAAAAATATGACTGGAAGTTAGACTTGAGGAAACAAAATGAAAGCCTACCCCGTATGAACTGCTGTTGCTTGCACATCTATCTGCACATGCATCATCGTGCGTTTCGACGAGCAGACCTACAGCCCGTCGAAACGCTACAGATTGTCCGACGTTGGGGTTTTCCGCCACAACAAGACCTTGACACCCTGAGGGTCGAACCTGCCCACTCGTACAAGCTTACCGCACTATACACCACCACGCAGTAGGCGAGCTAGCCCTCTGGACCACGGGGGAATGAGCCAAAAGTCGTGAGGCAATATCCGAAGAGGCGCGAGTGCACATCGCTGACAAAACACAGACACATAATCGATGGGAGAATTTATAATATATTTTCAGTTTTTCGACACCCGAGTGTAAGATCGTCGCACCGCAACAACACCGTTTTCTCTTCCGAAGCGACGCGCGTGAGCTCATCCCACGTCAACCTAGCCGATCTAGCTAGGCAGAGGGGATTGCCTGTAGCATATGCAGCTTGTAGGGAAGATCCGAGGGGTTCGTCTTACTGTGTACCAGGTACCACTAGAATGAAATTGTTACAGAATGGCATTCTGCAGGGGAATCGTGCCTAGCAACTGGCTTTGTGTCCATACTTGAACGCAGTAAAGAAACACCCACGAGAGAAAAGATAGAAGATACAAGTACCATCGCAGGATACCCGTCAGTCCAGGTCGGTACGAGTATCATCATCTGATTTGACTGGCCACGCCTACCTGGCACGCTATGTATGATACCTTCTGTTTAACTGCCGTATACGTTTGCAATGTGCAAGCCATGCAACGGCGGCGAGTGGGTAGGTGTATCCTTTCGCGATCACCCGTGGAGACTCGGACGCTCTGAATTCAGTGGCGGTTGAGAATGAGAGATAGATAGCAGCGTGAAAAAAACACCCTGATGAACCAAACCCTCGCAGGCAGGAGGTGCAAAGAAAGGCGGTAATTTTAGTACTATTAATAATACCTCATCCTTGCTTCATCGCGTATTTTGGTGCCAGCCTGTGAAGCGGTATGATACATGTTGGTGCCAGAAGCTCGCAGCAGATGCATCGTTCACTTGCTTGCAGCAGCAGCAGCAGCAAAACAACAACAGCATTATTATTATTATAGTGGCCACAAGCGAAGGGTGTGCACGTTGAATAAATTCCGTCGTCATTATGGAGCCTGACTGGGTGTCGGTGATAAGATATATAAACTGATTGATTTCGAAGCTGTGAGTTGTACATAGATAGATAGATGACTCGGTCGGCATTGTTGATAGTCGTGTTCGATCCCGTCGTCCCAATTGGACTGTTTTTGCATCACTATCACTGCTACATGCTGGAATCGTACAACAGCAACAACAGCAGTAGTAGTTGTTGTAGTAGACTAGTACTGTGGAGAAACAACAGAATATAATATCAAAGAGTGCAACATAACAACAACAACAGGCCTTCAATCCCGCACGAGGCCAAATCCAGGAACTCGGTTCTTACCGGTCATATCATCGCCGTTGTACTACTGTACCAGGTAGGTATCCAACTGTACGACTTAACATTGCTGATGCTGCGCGCGATGGTATTATTATAGTTTTGATGTCTGGCGGTACATAAAAAAAAAATACCAGGTACGGGGGTAGTTGTGACTCAAGTGGGCGAACCACGTGGTATTATTTGGTGTTTTAGATTGCGCAGTGAGCAACAAGAGCCACGACATTCTGCAAACGACACTTCATAGAGAGACCGGGTTGACGCGAATAGATAGGAACTTGAAGAAAGAATTGTGTCATTCTTGTCCTTCTTGTCCTCGTTGAGTCGGACCGTCGTTTATGGCAGTCAAGCCGACACAGAACGTGCCATGCCTGTGCCTTTTTGTTGGGGCCCCAGTCAGAGTATGATACCTTTTCGCGAAAACTACATGGCCCTGGCGGGACGGCTACTGTAGGGGGGATGTGTATGCGTCCTTGGTTTTATATTCATCAACACGTGAATCTCGTCGCTGCTGTCGTCGTTGTCCTCAAACACCAGCTCATCACTGCCTAAATAAATCGAGTAACGAGTCCGTGGTCACGGACAGGCTCCAGTCACTCTGGAGTGGGCGAGCATCTCCACCTACCTGTTGCAACCACGACGTAACACAAACTTGAAGCCGGAATACGAAATAAACGCAAATTCAGGTACACACACCTGCGCTGCGCGTTGGGATTGGCCCGTGTACCGAAAACGCGCATTGCGTAGCGGCAGGGGTCGATCGCGTTGTCTTACCCCCAACAACTCTACAACAATCATAAGCAGCAACAAATTCGATATTATAGCATTCGCATACCATCCAGCAATACCCCCTCGTCGTAACAGATCAACGGCCACAAGCAACAAGGCTGGCGCGTCCAACTCGCGCAACGGTGGCGGGTTCGTCTTTGCCTCACCCTCGCGGAAACCAAACCACAAACCAGGCATGAAAACAGACCTGACAGGCTGACTGGACAGTCCTCACCCGTCCGAGGTGCATCGGGAAAAAGTCGATACTGATACGGTCGTACTTATACTCCAAAGCTACATTGCAGCAATACAAGGCACAATTACTACAAGGACCTGGAAACCAACAAGAAACCCAATCCAGTTCGTACTAGACAAGGGCGAACTTCCACAGAGTATAGAGCCCAAACGGCCAGGTACCTGGTCTCAGCACTCAAACGTAATACGGATGCACCACTCAAGGGGGGGAAACCTGGCAGGAAAATCGTCGCCATCACTACCGGCGGGAGTCCTGGCAATAAACGCCTCCAAACCCCTCCTCTCGAGCGGCGTTTAGAGGCATACCTCATCTCTACGAAATATCCCGAAGCAGCTTGTGCCAACCACCTATCCGGCTAGAACTGTTCAGACGAACCGTACAACAAGCAAGACAGCAGAACCCCCCCCCTTCGGTCCGTACAACATACGTGTCCGTACAACACGCGGGATAACACACCCTCGAGTTGGTATGGTATGGTTGTCGGAACCAACTTTCTCCAAACCTGGGGAAGCACACACGAAGAAAACCTTATTTCTCGTTGGACAGACCTCGTCGGGGTCGCTCCATCGATGGACGCATCGCTCGGCGTTTACACTGTTCCCGAAGTGTATAAAATGGTAATGCAAGACTTACCGCGTCCGACGGGGCGTGTTTATCTTGCGTGTTACAACCTGGTGTATGGTACACGGTATCAGGCCAGAGAGTTTTGCACCTAGTATACCACGTACGTACTGGTATGGCAACAGTCTGCGCATAGAGCGTGACGTTGGTAGAAGAACAACAAAAACGTGGCCAATCAAGCCACGGGGGAGAAGGTTGGTGCCAGTCCGAATATAAACATTGCAACAATAGACAGTGCCCCCACGCTCCCTGATTCTCTGCCACCAGACAGAGCATGTGAGAAGGTCGAAGGCCACAGATAGTCCGGGGAGAACGAGATCAACGGCGTTCCCCACATCAGCAGCACCATGCTGCCGTAGACGCCCACCTGGTTTGGGTTGAATCGGTTGTGTTGGGTTCGGTCAGGTTGGGCTGGGTTGGGTCAACAGCTGTCCGAACATGAGCAGGACAACGCAACCGAACTCAAACACCTGTGGATAGCGCAACAATTGCAGTACTAGCAAATATCACGTACAGCCGATAAAATCGGATTCATTCTTCGAAGCGATACTTTTCAGCTACGCGGCAGGGTTTTATCTTGGTGAGGTTGATTTTGCAGGAGTACAAGCATGCTTGATACCTTAGGAAACGGCACGAATATTCTTGCGGTGCGGTGCAGTTTCTAGAGTCCAAGATGTTTCGTTGAAGCGAAGCAAATCTTCGAATCGCGCTACAGCCCTAAGTGTGCCGCTTGCGAGGATGAGACTTACGCGATCAGACACTGGCAAAATCAGCGCCGACACGTATGTGTGTGTTTCATGTGCGGTCGAAGGGGTCTCTCCTGAGCTCTCGGTGCTGGGTGGTCTTGCGAGGGGATTTGAGTTCGAAGCGATGTTAGAGATACGCCGTAACCATGGAGCTAGCAGTCAGCGCACCACATAACAACATGCAAGCACCCGCACGTGGAACCAGCAAACTGTCTCAGGCCGGCGGCCGCTAACGTCAACGTTGACACTACTGCTAACACTGCACACGTACATTAGATCAGACCCATGGTCTATGCCTCTCACGGCAGATAGATCCCTAGCATATGTGATCTGCATGGCGTACAGTTCAGGTTGCCCGATGAAAGCCGGACGACATGAATGATCCACCTGGTAGCACATGTTTCCTGGGTTGGATATCTGCTACACGAATCCTGCACAACACATGATAACAGATACAGGATCTAGATGATCTACATAGTCTAGATCATTTAGATGATCTGTGTGATCTATCAAGAGATTATCTGTCCGATGCGTGATAGCATTGAACATTGCCATTCACATGCCATTCACATAACGCCAACTCGAGAGTGCAGCTTGTATATTTGTTGAGGTATACGCTGGCTAGCGAAGTGTTGGAATTACACAACGACAACTCGGTGTAAGCGAAGCTTATATGTACCCTAGAAACGCGGACGATTTTGTGTTACAGATCAAATGTGTTTTGACATGGTATCCTATTAATAACAACTGTTCTGGTAGAGGTGCAGCTTACATGTTTTTAGATAAATTCCCCGCAGCAGACCAGAGTTTACACCTGGTATGTTGTCACTACCGGCCTTAGGTTTGGCAATAAAGCCATAGTAAAGCCATACTAAAGCCATCGACCCTGTCACTCTCTCAAAAACGGACTTAAAAATAGGTTTTTAAGCGCAGCGTACACCCAATTCCAACGCAATGCATTATCGCCAAACCAAAAGGCACACAACCTCAACGCTTGCCGAAAAGTGGGGTAGCTATTCGCGCGATTGGTACTGGGCCGCTGAAATAACCACCCCAACAAGTGTCCCCCCAACCGTAGCCCTTGTGGGCGCGTAGGGGGGGTAGGGGGGGGTGCGGCTTACATTGTCTTGATGTCTACACTAGCAGTGCATTAATGCTGACGCCTTACCCTGGCAACACGGACGGTTTTTGTTGCCGATTTGAACTTCCTTTCCTTCCCCGCCTGAATCTTCTCAGCCTCCTTCTCCACCTTCAACAGCTGGCGTCTCAGCTTCGAGTTCTCGACGAATGTTGATGTGTAGTCCGTCTAACGGAACCACGAGGGGCAAGCGGTTTGACGGCAAATTCTTAGCTTAGATTTCTCCACCAATGTTGATGCGATGGGACCATGAGAGGCCAGCGGTATGGCGGCAAAGTCTTAGCTTAGAATTATCTACGAATGTCGATGTGTAGTCCGCCTACGGCGACCATGACAGGCAAGCGCTATGGTGACGAGGCTTTAGCTTAGAATTGTCGACGAATGCCCATGTGTAGTCAGTCTAACGGCATCATGAGGGGCAAGCGGTGTAACGACGAGAACAAGCGATAAACAACCTAGACAAAGCATCGCCTGACCAGCGGCTAGAACTTTGGCCGTCATCAGAGACGTGTCAAATTTTAACATGTTAGCAGCTGGCGTCTTGGCTTGGAATTCTCGACACGTGTTGATCTAATTGAGACCACAGCGGTATGGTGACGAAGTCTCAGCTTAGAGTTCGCCACGAGTGTCGATGTGCAGTTGGCCTAACGAGGTCATGAGGGGCAAGAGGTACGGCGGCAAAGTCTTAGCTTACAGTAGGATTACCCTCGACTGTCGATGTGTAATCCGCATATAGGAACCATGAGGGGCAAGCGGTATACCGTCCGAGTCTTAGCTTAGAACTCTACACGAATGTTGATGTGATGGGACGAAGACAGACAAGAGTATGGCAGCAGAGGCATACCTTAGAATTCTCCACGGGTGTTGATGTAATAGGGCCATGAGGGGCAAGCGGTATGACGGCAGGGTCTAAGCTTAGAATTCTCCACGAAAACCGATGTGTCCCCTGTCTAGTGGGACGATCAGCGGCGAGTGGTATGGCGGCAGAGTCTTGGACTAGAATCCTCCACGAATGTTGAAGTGCAGTCCGTCCAATGGAGCCGTCAGGGGCAAGTGGCGTGGGGACAATTTCCTAGGTTCTTCTCCATGAGTTGTGATGTGGTGGGACCATCCGGGGCAATCGTGATGGCGGCAGAGTCTTGGCTTAGAGTTCTTCACGAACGCCAAGATGTAGTTCATCTAATGGGACCATGAGAGGTACCAGAAAAGCGGTTTGGGGGAAGTCTTACCTTCAATTCTACGGGTGTCGATGTGTAGTCGATCTACAAGTAATGGGTTTGGCGGCGAAGTCCTGGCTTCAAATTTTGCACGGGTGTCGATGTGTAGTCAATATAATCGGTATGGCGTCGAACTCTCAGCTCAAGACTCTTCCACGACTGTTAACGTAACGGGACAATGAGGGGCAAGCGGTATGGCCGCGAAGTTTTAGCTTAGAATTATCGACGAATGTGGATGTAATTGGACGATCAGAGGCAACGGCTATGGCGGTAGTCTTAGCTTAGAGTTCTCCACAAACGTTGATGTGTAGTCGGTCTAACGGGACCATGAGGGGCAAGCCGTAGAACGGCAAGAAAGAGCGATATGAAGCAAAGTATGGCTTCATGATCGAACACAACCGTTTACCATCGGGCATTTTAACATCCTAGCATCCTAGCATGTTAGCATATTGATGGCAAAGGTGCACACCTTGACATGATGGCCGCATCCGAGGCGTGCTATTAATACGATAGAGGTATAGACTAAACTGATTGCACTTTTTGGGCCAAAGTATTTCTAAACTATGGGGGTCCTTGTTTGTGATTGACCATGGTTCCAGATAGAGAATTACAGACGTTTGGGTTTCCTACGGTATGGGGAAGGAATATTGATATGCGTTTGAGTTTCTTTTTTCATTCAGGTGGGTGGCTTGCCTGCTGAGGCAGTCCATGATGGTAATACGATACGATCTGGGTGCATGATAGGGCACATACCGCCCGTATATGTGTTGGAGGGAGTCCGTGACGAAAAGGTACAGCTCACTCGCTTGTGCATATGGAGCGTGTGACGCGACGGTACGGCTTCTCCTTGCTCTGTTTGTGTGTGGGGGGGCTTGCATCTGCAAGCAGGTGCGATACTCCACAGCTCTCTCTTTATCGAACATCGTATGACCCCGCGTGCATCAAGTGCATGTGTTCAACAGCGGTAATGAGTCGAACACGTCGAAGCGACACCCACACTCAGAACAAAAAGAAACCGTATCGTTGTGTCACAAGCTCCATATGCACAAACAAGTGAGCCGTACCTTTTCGTCACGCACTCCCCTCGGACACATGCACGGGCGGTACCTGGTATGTGTCTCATCATGCACCCGGGTCGTATCGTATTAACATCATAAACTGCCTCAGCAGGCAAGCCATCCACCTCAAGGAGACTCAAAACGCGTATCAATATCCTCCTCCATACAAAAGGAAACCCAAACATCCGTACACCAGTGTCTGATACCATGCTGAAGTAGTATCACAAACACTCCTCAGCCGAGGAACCACCCAAAGTGCACACAAAGTACACACAAAGTACACACAAAGTACACACAAAGTACACACAAAGTACACACAAAGTACAAAGTACACACAAAGACGGTGGATAGTTTACAGTGCCCTTCATTGTATACCTACGAAACGGGGTTCCTCATCGGCTTGTACTTTAGTATGTTATCACGGGGAGTTTGCGGATTCGATATACTGTAGACCTCATCAAAGGAAGAGCCTCAGAACATGTGTGTGCAACCCCATCGTAACACTCACCGTTCCGGGCGTTACCCTACAAACAACTTCTGTAAGTTCTGTAGGACATTCATACCCGTACCCGGAACTTCTGGAAGTTCTGAACCCGTACCCGGAACTTCTGGAAGTTCGGTACGCGAGTGCCACAAATACCCGGGGTACGGGTAAATCATTTTTATAGCTTACGTGAGTTCTGTACGGCCGTGCCACAATACCCGGAGCTTCTATGAGTTCTGTAACACTTCCGTACCGTACCCGGAATTTCTGTAAGTTCTGTAAGATCCCCATACCCAAACCCGGAAATTATGTGACTTCTGTAAGACTGTGGTACAATCCCCACGGTACGGGTATACCTTTGTTACAGTACCCATGGAGCCCACATGCACTAATTCAGGTTCAATAACCCAAAGAGTGTGTTATGCATTTTATTATGATGTCATATCTTGTCAGTGAAACCAACCGAACACCGAATGTACAGCTGTAGCAGTGCGTATCGTATATGACAGCATGATAGGAGCACCTACTGCAGGTCCTGTTCATACTTATTTCGTTTCTAACTCGTTTGGGCACGTATTATATTAACGAAGAACACTCCTGAATCGAAAATATCCATTTTTTATTAATCAAGTTGGATTCAATTCGATCTGGTGGAAACATATGAGTTTGGATCCTATCGGGAAACCATGTGTTGCGTATGGTCAATGCTTTTTTCCGATCGGAATAATACGATTTGAAATAATACATAGATCTACCGTGACAGCGATGCAGCTGCCATCATCGACATATTGAACCATCCTCTGTTTTCGGTAGTTTAGTTTCGCTTCTTTGTCGCGGCACTTGGCCTATCGAGCTGGTGGCAAACACATATGAGTTTGGCTCCCATCGGGAAACCATGTGTTGCGTATTGTCAATGTTTTTTTTCCGATCGGAATAATACAATTTGGAATAATACATAGATCTACCGTGACAGCGATGCAGCTACCATCATCGACGTATTGAACCATCCTCTGTGTTTCGGTAGTTTAGTTTCGCTTCTTTGTCGCGGCACTTGGCTTACAGAGCTGGTGGCAAACATTGGCGTGCGACCGCCACTATTTATTTTGAAGTGCCACAGCCGGGGTACGCTATGCTATGGTATGATCTGTTACGGCGCAGTACAGCCGTGCGCGCGGCTGTTGCCGCGGTCGCCACTCATAGAGCTTTACGATTTATCGCCTCTCTCGGTGATGGTTTTATCGATAATTCATGATTCCCTGAAAGCCACAACAGACTGCCTCCGAGACATTGGGCCAGTGAGAACATGTTATGCAAGTTGGGTTAAATCCTCCATCCACTTCAAATCCAACTTTCCCCCGAGGGGGTGAGCATTTACCCGGGTATTACCCGTACCCGGAAGTTCTGTAAGTTTTGTACGCCCGTGCTACAATACCCGGAAGTTCTGGAAGTTCTGTAAGACTTTCATACCCGTACCCGAACTTCTGATAGTTCTGTAGGACATTCATACCCGTGCCCGGAACTTCTGTGAGTTATGAACACCCCGTGCCACAATACCCGAAACTTCTGGAAGTTATGTAAGACTCCCGCACCCTTACCCGGAATCCACAAACCCTACAAAACATTACCTTGCCAAATTAGATCAATTATAATACCACATTGTCGTTGCAATCTCATTTGTGTTCCCAGGGTACACGATACATCACATCCCAACCCTAACCTTATCGTAGCACGCTTCACTCTTAACACACTAAAAAGCGGACGAGACCCGTGGCTTCTTTAAACTGTAAGATGTACTAATGTTACAAGAAAGGGGGACGCGTGCGATGAAAGGGGTAAGAGCACTGCTGTACAGTAGAGTACAGTATTTGTATTAACAGTAGCACTTCTTAGACAAACCTTTCTTACTAACGGGATTCCTGAACTAACACGAATACTAATACTAATGCTAATACTAACACCAACACCAACACTAATACTAATATTGGAAGGCACACTCGCATCGGGCGGCGTGCTGGCCTCTCAGAGTTCGCCCCGCCCCCGCTTCCCTCTTGTCCTTCCGGGAAAACCGGCGTAATGGAGGCTGGGAGAAAATAAGAGGGACAAAAGCCGCATCGTCTTTATGTGTAGAGGATAGTTTGTCTGACGGGAGGCGGCGAGGTATGTCCCTCAAACAAGGAACCTCAATGCATGGGACGTCATGGCGACAATGAACGTGTGAATCGTCTTTGTGTTGACGACATCGCCTGGCACAAATGAATGTGTACAACAAGCAGTGCTGGAAGTGTCGGGAGTACTGCCGGTTGTCACAAATGATACGATATGAGAACGCACGTACTACAGCAGCAGCAGACAGTAAATATCCTCCTATCGTGCCGGTTGCCCGCTACAGCGCCTGTGACATCGCCTGGCACGTATGTGTACAACAAACAGTACTGGAAGTATTGGGAGCAGTGCCGGTTGTCACCGGTTATACCCGAGTTTGGCTATCGCTAACAAGGATGCTATTATATCCTTCAACCCTACCCATGGTACCACTCTGCCCGAAAGTTGTATTTGTTGTCGTTTCGGTCGAGACTCATGCATGCTGCCCTCACGATCACCCTCGTCGCGCTCGGCGCCATCTTCCAAGCTTTCCCTGCTCCAAGTCCCTGCGAGCCCCGTCACCCACGCGGAGAGATGGAAGCCATGCCCTGTGGCGCTCGTTCCGACAATCGGCTGCTCGGCCTCCCGCTCGCAGCCTCTCGATCTGCTCAAATCCGCTATCCGGAAATATAATACCGGGGTCTGTCTTTATGTTTAAGTCAAAACGATCCTTATCTTGGCGGACACGTCTAGTTATCTCGCAAAAATAAACACACCGGCTCAACCACGCCTAGACGCTTTCGCTCGTGCCTCGACGAGAGCGTGCCCGCGCGGCGGGAGAGCGCCGGTTAATCCTTGGCTGCACCCATACCCACGCACCCACGGCGAGATCCGGGGTCGACGGAGTGAATTTTAGCGCCAAATGGATGCGGCTTCAAAATGTGCCGTGGTTTGGAGCTTCCGTGTAAAAGGCGACACTCGCTCACTCACTCACGGTCCGAATATTGAGCCAGAAAGCTCTCACGGAAGCTAAGGTTGCTCTGAAAGAACTAATACTTATGCTACTAATTAAAATTAATACTGATACTAATACTAGTAGTCCACTTATGGTCAACCAACAACCAACTAATAGTCAATCGTCAACCAACAATCGGCCAATAGTCAAAAGTCGCGTGAAACACATTATTTGACATTTCCAACGATTTCATCCCAGTGATGTCAGTAGGGGACAATTCGGTCGCTAGTATAGTATTCCCTATGGGTTAGGGTTGGGGTTAGGGTTAAGCTTAGTTCCATGGTTTCCTAAAACACACTAATGTAAGACACCAGCTAATCGTCAACTGATACTCAACTAACGAGCCAATTACTTCGAAATATATAATAGTCAACCATCAACTAATAGTCAACTACTTTGCAATAGCCAAGTGTTTTCAATTTTCAACAAGAGTAACAAACTTCATACTCTGCGGTTGTAATCCCATTTGAGTTAGACTAAACCAGGTATGCATCATTCGCCAACTACCTGGGCTACCTCTGAAATTTGAGTTTTAGGCGCATCCCTACTCTATAACAGTATCAAGCAAACATTGCATCGACAGCAATGCCAACTGCATGAGGCCACGGACATCTCGCCACCCCCTGCAGGATCGCCCTTCAATAGGAGAAGGTCACCCTAGCCTACTGAAACGTTGCCGCTTCCTCTTGGCAGCGATTGTAGATCCATGTAATAAGCGGGCAATACTTTCAAGGTGCAGAGTACCCTATTCCCAGCCGAGGAAGCTTTACCACGCCCGTCACTTGCGTACGAAAGTGGCTGTTTTGCCAGGTACCAAAGCAGCTGCAGGTATAAGTGTACCACTACACTGGCGCACTTCGTTTGAATGAAGCCTTTTACTGATAAAAGTGGCAACGACCACTAGACACGTCGTAAATTTGAATCATGCCTTCCGGAATCATGCCGATTTGTGCTAGTAATATACGATATAGGTAGCGGTTTTGGGCATTCTTATTTCCGAGTAGCGGGGCTCCTTAACGCCTTCACAAATGGAAAGCCTATTGGGGGACAAATTTACTTGAACTTACTATAGGGACGGATTTTGGGGCTCTAAAGGGGTCAACCTATTCATAGCACCAGCATTAGTAATAGTAAAATCCTCGGGATGTCATTCTTGTTGCGCAATATGAATACAGTACAAGAAAGCATAATACAGTAGTATTCACGTCGTATCCAGCACAGTGTTTCCACTCACTGCATGCAAACGCAGTCAGTCCTAAACAGCAAGGGTGGTCATACACGATCTAAACATCTATTAATAGCTAAAGCGTCAAAAAAGGCAGCCAGGTTGTTGGGCATAGTTGACACCCGCCCGAGCACGCTTCGTAACCCTCGTGCCTGCTAGGATTTCCCGCTTGATTTACACAGCGCATTCTGCTAAGGAGGACATGCCGATGGTGCTGCTGCCAGGGATGCCGCGCGCACTTTTGTATTTTTGAAACAATTCCCGATCAGATTACGATCTACATCATCCTTTCATAAACAAAATTAATCATATCATGTCTTGTGCAGGATCTGCGTAACACAGATCCAACCCAGCAAAAATGCACTATTAATAGAGCAGTCAGACCATCCCGCTCTCATTCGGCAACATGATCTATAAGCCATACGTATCACATGGACCCCATACAGATCATACTGCCGAGGGACTTGTCTTCCCTGATAGACATAGATCATAAATAGATGATCATGAGGGATCGATAGGGATCTGATATGTCAATAGATCATTCCAAAGCATCCACCGCGCGAGGCGTCAACCTCGAAAGTGACTGGAGGACAAAGGCCAGCCTGCAGCTCATACCGTACCGTGCCTTTGCGACGAGGATAACGAATCGCGTTAATACGTCTGTGGACGCACCAAAGCAACAGCGCATGCTACAGCAGTAGGACGGCGGCGTCATCCTTGAATGCTTGCCAACGCCATGTCGCAGCACAGGCAGTATAAAGCATATATATTTGAGGGGTCAACAATGTCGCCATGGCCTTTGCTTACGCGTTCGAGTTCAGCTGGAGAGTAAAAGTGATTATAGAAAAAAGGGGGGGGTAAAGGAATACTCGTACTTGCACCGATGCACATAACAGTGGAAACCAACCAATAGAGGACAGCGGTAAGATGATGGTGGTCGACAGAGCGCCAAAGACGTTACTGGAAAACTGTCGCACAAATCAACGATATTCAACACTAGTTAAAGGAACGAGCGCAGTTGCATGTGTGCAGGGGACAATTATCGAAACTGCTGTGACACAGCAGTTCGGCGATATCTAAGATCGCCGAACGGCAGACAAAAGAACGAATATAGCGATCGACAAAGCTCCAAGGGCGACGCCTGCGAAGCTGTGACACGCTTCAACAACATCCAAGGCAAGAAGATACCAGTAGTTGCACGGATGCAGAGAGAGTGCGCATTGAAATTGCAACAATCTCCAACGACATGCAACACAAAGGAGCACCAACAGTTGCACGGATGTAGAGAACAATCAATAGCACTGTGATACACTTCAACGCTATCAATGCATTGAAACTGTGACACACTGCAACGATATCCAAGGCCAGTGAATGCCAAGAGTTGCACGGACGAACCTGGTAGAAAACAACCAACAACACTGCCACAAAATCAACGATGTCCAACATGAAGGAAAATCCGCTGTGGCACGGGTGCAGAGAACAATCGGTTGCCGTGCAGAAAAAAAGCGGACTTGCAGAAAACTTGGATTAGCTTCCACCTCTGGGGGGACGGGGTGTACTAATTCCATGCATAGCCCTGGTCTTAACATCAAACCATAGACCGTACCAATAGCATCCCTACAACGGCAGGACGGAGAACGTCAGGATTTCGCCGACCAGGCAGACATCGCGTGCATCAAGCGCAAAACGCCGCGAGGTGTTTGGCAAGTAGCATGAACGGTGAGCTGCATCCTACTAAGAACCACATGTGAGGCGGACTTCCGCACCGTACGCATACTTTCTTGCACATCGGATGACAGCTTTCAACGGCTCGGTTTAATCGTTTTCTGGTGTCGGCGGGGTTGCCAAAATAACAGCAAGACCGGTCGGGTACAAGGTATGTAACGTTATCGTCCACAACCAGCAGGGTCTTAATTCACTCTTTTCGGACCGAAAAAACGAGATCGAAACAATCCAGACGCGTGGCATTATCAACCGTTTTCGTGTGAGGGCGCGGTAAGATGAGCAACATCATGCCTCGCGCGTGTCGTACAACTCCCTTGGATTGCATCGTACAACTTCTTGGATTGTGTCGTGCAACTCCTTGGATTAGATTATGCAACTCCTTTGATTGTGTCGTACAACTCCTTGGATTATGGTGTACAACTCCTTGGATTGTGTCGTACAACTCCTTGAACTGTGGTGTATAACTCCTTGGAATGATTGTGGCGTACAACTCTTTGGATTGTGTCATACAACTCTTGGATTGTGGCGTACAACCCATTGGATTGTGTCGTGCAACTCCTTAGAATGTGTCGTACAACTCCTTGGATTGTGTCGTACATCTCCTCAGATTGTGTCGTACATCTGCTCAGATTGTGTCGTGGATCGGAACGTAAAATAATCCCCTCCTAAGTCAGCAATCTACTTTTCTTCGTGTGGAAGATGCTGTAATCAATGACCCTCTGATGCTCCAAAGGGGCTTGCCGCGTTGTTCAGACGAAAGGGAAATGGCCGAAGAGTATCCGAACATGCGGTAGGCCCGAGTCCCTGAGTCTAGGTCACAGATGAAGCGATCTCCACGACGAAACGCTACACGTGCATTAGAGTTCGATGAAATAGCCTGCGTCTGTGTTGTCGACGACACGCACGGGGTCCCGCCTTCTTGCGCCTACCTATCATCTAAATAAGCCGTAGAAAACGAGTGCCTCTAATAGCCGCGATGACGAGGACAGTCTTGGGAGTTGCTTGACGCCCCCCCCATCGGCGGACGGCTCAGTCGTCGCCTCCATCTCGCGGCACTCAAACCTATCCCCGTGTCCACATGCAAACTTATCCCCCAGTCCATATGAATCAGTTGGCACGCGAATCCCGGCCGGCCGCAGTTCTGAAGACGCTTGGGGAGATTTTTCGTCGAGCTGTTGTCACGAAGCATGCATGCCTTGGTTCCGTACGTTCGATAACCCGCGTCCTCCTTGCCTGGCAATTTACAGTAGTAGCAGTAGTAGTGGCCGTCTAGACTATGTATACTCCCCCTTTCGAACGCCTTGCAAAGCAGGCTCGCCCCATACCAACCGTGCCTACACAAAGGGTGATTCACACCTTCACACCCCTACTTTTCGCCTCATACCAAGCGTAGTCAAAATATCAGCGCAAGGCGGTTATCGCATTCACGGCCCTTATGCTTGTCTCACACGTGGTTTGCACGGAGTAAATACGTTCGCAGAGGGTGCTTCATCCCTGCACACCCATATTGCTGGCGCCATACCGAGCATACATGTCCGCAAAGGGCGATTCTCGCATTCCGGCCCCTAATTCGGTCGCCTCGAGGTCGCCAATCATGATACCGAAAGAAAGCAACGAGAACAGGGATCGAGGTTCCCCCATGAATTCGCCTAGGTGCATCACTCTAAATAAATACATGATACACATAAACATATTATACATATTGAATCATCACGTTTACTCTTCAGCTCAAATCCTAAGAGGTCGTATCCTCAGCGAGCTTCTGGATAAGTCGTTGTCGCAAGTGTCTTCTCTTCTCTTCCCCGGCACGTGACTTCATTGTTATCGCGCAAAGGGCTCAGTGTTCCCATTCTTCGGTTTTTTATGCTTGTCGATATTCATCGATTTTCGCTAACTCTCACTCGTGCGCGTTCCGCCAAATAAAACAGGAGACGAGGGAACAACAACTGCGGGTCATCAACGGGGAGCTATTCAAGGCCCAGTGCAGTTCTGTAAGACTCACCTTGGTAATACACGTCTTGAGTGTTTGGCGTTGTAATGCCAATTCGGCCTCTGTTCGGGTGAGTGTACATGTCTTCCACATCAACAAACCAGCCACCACCTGGAAGAGGGAGCATGGGAGACGAACGCAAACGACTACTGTCAACTACTCGGTGAGTTGACGGGTTGATTCGCGATTATGTTACATGGTATGGTATGGTATGGTATGGTATGGTGCGGCACGGTACGGTACGGGGTGCAGTACGGAATGGTATGGTACGGTATGGTATGGGTATGCAGGGTAAGGGTTAGGGCTCTGGTCAGATGGTCAGTGTTAGGCGGCAAGACTTGAATCCCCTTGGATATTTCCCGCAAGTATCATACTCTTAATATCAAGTTTCAGAAGCGGATCAACAAAATACTTACAAGTGGAAGATTGAAAGAAGGAAATATCGAGTTTGCGGAGAGGTGCTGAGTCATTGCCTGGAGGAGAAAGAGGGAATACGTAAGATCGACAGGAGAAGAGAAGGACAAGGTTCCAAGGGTTTTAGTCCAAATGCAGTGGCCGGAGGAATTCAGCCAGGAAAAAGTGCAGAGGGGGTAGAGTAAGGAGAAATTATGAGCGTGGAGGCGTGGAGGTCGTTTGGGGGTATGGTATGTATCATGGTGTGGTAGTTCACACAAAAATAAATATGTTGTTTTCAAGGTGGGGTTAAAGTACGGTAGGGTCGATAGTAGGAGGCGGCAGTCTATATCGGGAGTGGCTATATTATAAAAAAACAAAATACCCTCCAGCTGTGAGATCGAAGATTTCGTCGAAACTCATATTTGCAAGCTGTGTGTGCGCGTAATACTGTGTGTCCTCGTTAAGGGTATAGGTCAGCGACTCCCCTTAGAAGTACTGCTGCAGCTTGTACCAGGGTCAACAGGGTGATGTTAATCAATCTATGCACGAAAAACTACGAGTATAAAACCCGTTTTTGAGGGGGGGGGGATCTGACGGTCGTGCAATGCACCAGTTCATCATGTATATCCTGTAGTTACTTAGCTTTAGTATGACCGGTGAGGGGAGGGGGGCGGGTAAAGGGGGGATAGGTCGCATAAAAAAATCAGGAGCTTCCTGCGCGCGTGATGAAAGTAGGCGACGGTGGGGGCGGCGGGGAGGAGGGGGAGGGGGGGGGGGGTAATTGGAACTTTAAGACCATATGAATGAAACGCTACTGCATGGATGGCTCGAAAGGCGGAGATATTATATCACCTGTCTGGTAGTGTTTAACTCTGGCGGATTTGATTTTTGGTGGGGAGGAAGGGGATGAAGGGAGGGGGGGATTGTTGGGGGAGGATCGTTCTCATTTGTTGCTTACCTCAAGTCACATTTCACCATTGACCACGCATCCCTTTCGAGACGGAGCACCGTTGTTAGGGGTGTGTGTGGAAACGGAGGTGGATGGGAGCAAAATATTTTACCTGCGTGCTAAATGCAGATGCCCAATATTGCAAAAGATAAACTATAAGGTGGATGGGAGCAAAATGTACGTGGTGATATTTTTACATTAATTGATATGTTTTGTTTTTGATAATATTAATAGTGGTTTTTACTTCCGAATAATGTGAGTCTGCGAATGGTACTAAGGGTATGCTGTTGTATCGATTTTTCTGTATGTACGCTGGTATGAAATAATTGAATATCTCACCGAGATGAATATACGATGGTGTCACCTGAGCTCCAGGCAACCATTGGGGACCTTAGCCAATTTGGGTACAGTGCAATCGAACAACCATGCCTGCTTATGTGCAGTCGAACAACCATGCCTGGCTATCTACCAGGTTCGTGACAAGAAGATTAGGAGAAGATGTGGGGAAAGGAATGGGGAAATGGTTGGCAGAAGATACCGCTGCTGTTCTATTGAGTGATTATTCGACTTCATAGCATGTGACAATTTGGAAAGGTCGTACATAGGCATTCGGCGTAATACCACGCAGGGATAGGGCAATTGGACATAACCGTATGATAGAACATTCGACGCTGCATGACCCACCATGACGACTACTTTAATATGTTCTAGATTGTATTTGGATAACATCCAACACTTGTCAATAATAATTCCAGATTAATGAGCAAAACAACGTGTAAGATACGACTGAACGACAGTAAATATGCAATTTGTGGAGAGGTGCTGAATCGTACCGCAAGTCTCAGGGAAAACATGCATACTTAAGCGTACAGCTGCCGCATCTATCAATCCCGTCGGGAGACAAGCTAGTCGCATTGAAAGTTGAGTCATTTTTGTAGCCGTGAAAGCCATCCCAGTCCATCCAACAGGCTTGATTAGCTTCGAACGCTGGCATTTATACCAGGTGTAATCGTCCGAGTCCGAAGGCATCCCGGGGAAAAGCGATTCTACACTCACTCGCCCCACACAGTTTGCTGCGGGGACGATCGCCACATAGAGACGTTTGGTCCTTCCTGACTAGAACCCTGGTCTGGAGCGCTATGGTACCCACACATGGCTGCTACTGCTATACCAAGCACCATCAGCTGCTGCTCCAAACGTTTGTGTACAGCACTGCCGTAACTTGAACACCGCACAACTTCCATCTAGACCAGGCAAGCACCCTATACCTTCAGTTCACCCTGACCACGGCATCACTCATGATGTTTACATGATGATGACGATGATGATTATGATGGTCTCGCATTACCTCAGTTAAACCCTGTAATATGGCCTGTGGTTGTAAAAATGCTGAAAAAGCACATGATAACCCTGGTATGTATACACCCGGGCTTTACTGCGAAGCGTTCATATTACCTCGATTACCACTCACACCATGTCGACGAGACGATACTTACATACCCTGCAAAAACGTGTATGCACTCTAGGGGTATACGCTGAGGATACCCTGGTATATACTCTGGGGTATCCGGGTATATACTGTGGGGGGCACCCGGGCATATACTCTTGGCTAACCGGGAATATACTTTGGAGGTACCCGGGTATATACTCTGGGGGTACACGTGTGAAGGGGGTACACTCGGGTATACCGGAGTACTCTCAGAATATATAAACCTTAACGATATGCAGAAAAACATATCATTCCGCGCAATTTCTTCAGGGAGTCGTTCAACAAAAAAAAATACTCATGACTCGTGCTTCAAAAGTGTTTTCAAAACGTCACCGAATAGCTCAACATATGTCAGCAGCTGTTAACAACGTCACCGAACAGCCTGGTAGTGTCAGCAGTTGTAAACGGGCTATAGCAGGCAGTTGTGCCCTTCGCGCGCATTATACGTAATACGCCTGTATGCATGTATGGCGTTGATGCCGCTGCTGCTGGTGGTGTAGCCTCTGCCGGTAATACCAGGTACACGAGTACCGCGATCTCCCTCTCTGCTGCTGCATGCTGCATGCTGCTGTTGATGTTGCCCCTGCTGCTGTTGAGGCCATGTTCTCTCTGGTGGTGCTGGTACAACCCCAACAGCATACAACATTATTTACTCCCGGTTTTCAAAGTGGACGTGCGCGTACCCCTCCATGCAGCATGCGTGCTGTCCCTGCTGTTACTGCTGTTGTCTATTACTATACTACTGCTATATTTCCTATTTGCTGTGACGCTGCTTGCTGCTGCTGCTGGATCGTTGTCTATGTTGCTACCGCCGCCATCTTCTCTGCTGTTGCAGCTTGCTAAAGGCACTGCTCATTTTTTGCTTCGGCCATTGATGCTGTACCCTCACCTTGTGCGCGATGTTGCGTATTGTCCTCAAATTAAATCGGATATATATGTCCAACGTCATCAGCGAACACGCAGAGTTCATCCCGACTGTTCATCCCATCATAGTCACAGGGAAATACAAATGATGTGGTCACAAGACAGTGAAACAGATAAACCAAAAAACCAATGTTTACGTGCGTCCCCACAACTGGCGGTCTACCCATCGGTAACGGAAAATAGGCACTGCCCTGCATACTGCCAACAGCAGCAGCTGTCAAGTACGAGTATCGATCATTCAACTGGTCGAACCCATAGCTGACGTATTTGATATAGTTTACAAAACACGCACTCCTGTACAGCATACCCGAATAAAACGCATTAATTCCTGGCCGTTTTTGTCGTAGGAATGTAAATCTTGCGTCACTCGCCTTGCATCCCCCCGACTAACGAGTATCTCTTAGACGCCCGAGGGATATCTTGTATACATACCCTATATACCTGGGTATCCCCAGAGTGTATATATACCCCCACTAAAGACACCCTTGATACCCTCACATTTACTGCGGAGTGCTGATAATACCTCCATGAGCACGCACACGACGACGACGAGACGTTGATTACATGCCCTGGCCCTTGCTACGCTCAAGTTGTAATACGTCAATGAGCACGTACACGATGAAGACAAGCAATTGATGGACTATGACCGTCAGAATACGCGGATAGGCACGCACACGATGACAAGAGAGAGCTGGATGACAATATCAATAGGGTATGTTTATTATCCCTCGACGAGCATGCACGCCATGACGGCGAGACAGAGCTGGATTATAGTATTTATAATTATGTTTATAATACCTCGATGAAAACGCACACGATGACGACGAGAAAGAGCTTGTCGACGTCAACCAACGTTACAGCCGGTAGGTGAGGCGTCTTGCCCGCAATTCCCGCCATCGACACTTCACTTGTGTCTCAACCCCTGCTGGTGCTGGTGCTGGTGCTGGTACTGGTGCTGATGGTGGTGCTGCTGCTGTTTTCTCTGCGAGGCGGTCCCTTGTTCGCGACGATCCGCGTGAAGGTTGTGGAATGCTGTCTTCCAAAGGATTAAACGAAACTGGGGGGCGTGGAACGCATGCAAGGTGCACATGTGCTTATTTTAAGGGCGATTTCGACATCTGGAATAGTTGGATGAAATTAAAATCAGCCTGGTATGAATACTCGATACTCGTACGATCGTAGCATACTGCTCTACCCAAAAAAGGCAACGGCAACATTGATTGGATAGTTCGGAAGACTTATCTCGTGTTCCTGTAATGTGACATGATGTGATGTGATACAGTAGCAGCACCATAAAGCTAACCACGACAGGTCCAGGTAACCAGCTCGAATGTCCTCGAGCTTGGGGGTTGGGGGCTATCTTGTCTCGAATTAGGCGAATAACTGCAGCAACAGCGTATCGTACATCTGGTGACAATTATCTGGTGCGCGTTGCAAGGTAATACGGCAGCGTGCTCTACGAGTAACATTCTAGAATATTAAAATAACTGAATATTGTATGAGGAAGGAGAGGGCAGGGACGGCAAGAGAAGCTGGGGGATACAGAAAACCTTGCGTCTAAATCGAACAAGCACTACCTCGTAGCTTATTCTGTATTGAGAGCGAGCACAAACGGAGTACCCCGTACCAGGTACTTGCTTCAGCGGGAGTACTCGTACGTGATCATCATTGTTAGTACAAAGCACTTGGGATTAGCATCGGATCGTTCAGTGCCCGGTTACCTGGCAGCCGTGGGTACCAGGTATTTTCGTAGCGGAAGAGTTTGCTGCACGAGTGAAACTCAGATCCCAGGCGAAAGCTTGCACTACTGCTGCAGTCTACTGATACCAGGTACATAATACTGCTGTACTCGTAGACTGCGACCACAGAGCTCGTCTCTCTTACTAGGGTAGGAGGCATCGGCACGGACACTGGTTGTGCTGGTTGTAGATTGGTGGAAAGATAAGTGCAGTGTGAAAAACACACAACGAATAAAGTTAAAGCATTAAAGGAGATCCGCGTTATATCGCTTTCTGCTGGCATGGCACTGTCGATACCTCCTGCCGTGGCGCGACACCCAGGTTTAGGTTTCTAGACTAAATCAGCGTATAAGTACGGACACGTTATAGCCTGTGTGCGAGTGGTGAACTCGTAGCATTGCCTTCGGAAGGATGTAATGCTCCCTGAGCTGTGTTGGTCTTATGAACGGCGCGAAAGGGGGTGCAAACGCGAGATTCTTCGGAACAGTGCATACATCATCACTGCCAACATACCCGCCACCATCCACAGCATACATAGCATCATACCTTCAGTCAGGGGCCCAGCTTAGCGGCAGTTTAGAGGAGCAGTTGTGCGGCAAGAACAACCCTGAGGGTTTCAACATTAATGACGGGGCATTCGAAGAACGGAAACACGGGGATGGCTGATCATGAAAACGCGGCAAGTTGAGCCAGCAGCTGGCAGCCCAGCGCCCAGCAGCAGCGTGCGTCGGCAATAGTGCTGGTGCACACAGAAGTAGCAGAAAGAACTTGGGCAAACGCGTGTAAGCGGAAGGAACCACCGAATACCATGGAAGTAGGGACGACGATTCGACTGCTAGTATACGCAGTTGTTGTTGGAGAACGAGCATGCCACGTGCCAGCGTCTCGCTCGTTCAGCGGACTGCGTTCGCCTCCAGCACACCCTGCTTCTGCGATACCAATATCCAGAAGTTGCAACAGCATGGCCTTCACGGCGAGTCCCCGCATCCACATCTCATCGCCGCACCGAAGGATCGGGTACGTGTCCCCGAGGCCTCCTTCCCTCCTTCGGCCTACAGATATCGGCGTTGGCTCTGTGCAACAACGCCGGCCTAGCTCGGTGGCATCGGATAGAGCGGAACGGCCATGGAGCGGCCCAACCTTCAATGAAGCTTTTGATCCAGATAACACCGACAACGACCACAGCAGAATAGAGGAGGGAGGCGATGCTGGTGTACCGGAGCATCAGCCGGGTGCTAGTGCTTGGACTGGTGATATATGGGAGGGAGATTGGGATGACATCGCCACGAGTAGGGAGGATGGGGATGAGACGGGTAGCCCACGTCCCACTGCGGGGGTGCCTGGGGGCGTCCGGGTGGGGTCGCAGGAGTTTACGGACCTGGTGAAGGCCCAGTTCGACGTTCTGGCAAATGTTTTGACGGAGGCATCTGAGATTGTTCTTTTTACGAGACAGGAGAATTCAGAGACGGGTGAGAGGATGCAGGTGGCGTCAGCTGTGGTGTTGGAGTGTTGGCTGCTTTCTGTTGCATGCCGGTGTGTCGTTGCTCCAGGTTGCTCTCCTGTAGCTATGAACAAGGCGTTGGCTGTGCTGTTGGCGTGTTGGCTGCTTGCTGGCGCCTGCCGGTGTGCCCGTTGCTCTCCTGTTGCTATGAGCAAGGTATAACATCAGCCGTCCGCGCAATAAAAACGTCATCATGATTCACATATTGGTACGAATATGATAGTGGGTATCATAGGGTTTCACCCAAGTCGTTGTGGGCGTACTTGCGGACTGAGGACAGAGATGCACTCGCTCGTTGGCGAAGCGTTCCTGTGGATTGTGTACATGGTGCTGTGCTGCCGCCGTGAAGTCCCTGGCATGATCTGGCGTGATACATGCTCGTAAAAGTGGGGCGGCGGGTTTGTGGCCGGCCGATCTCTCACTCCCAGGTGCCAGTGCTATCAAGTAGCTACTATTAATAATAGCCAGCGAATGTCGCGTGAAACAGCACAACACTCGTAGCAACAGCACAGCGGCTGTAATAATTCGCATCTTATACGAGTAGTGAAGTTTTAATAGATCGGGAATCGAATGGTATCAATAAACGCATCGGAAAAAACGCGTCCCGATAGTCGATACGAACGCTGTGCTTCAATAATGGCGGCGAGGGAATATCGCTCTGCCGTCCCCTCCTCCCATGTTGAGAGACTCTAAGGTGAATTATTCGACGTGAGGCAGTTCTTCTCCTTTTCCGCACCAGCAGGTGTGTGCTTATTGCACTTCACTCGCGATGCCGTACAACCTGTGTCCGGCTTGCATCTTGAACGTTTGTTATGCTCCGGGTGCTGCACATCTGTGCTGAACAGCACGCTGCTAATTAATACCATAGCGACGTAACACCAACCTGGTTATGCGTACCTGATAAACAAGCATGCCCATGGTATTCTATTAGTAGGGCCCGTGCCTCGGGTCATCACCCGCCCCTTGACTGCGATTAGCGACGTTCACCTCACTACGAGCATACAGCGCGACACCAACATTCAAATATTTGACTGAACACCCGACTAATCGTCGGATTGCTGCCGCCACTCCCCTCTTGATACGAGCGATCCCCTCGCTTTGCAATGCAAACCCATGACACAGGGGGCTTCGAATTTGTTCCTGCCCTCGAGTACCCTGAGTCTGAGGATGGAGCACAGCGTCGAGAGGAGCCCCAGGATCTGCCGTCGACGGGGAGCGCTGTCGACGCCTTCTCAGATTCGGGCATGCCAGGTAAGCCAAATAAAGGAGCACCTGCGGCGGTGCCGTCTACCGGTATCTGATTAATAACTAGCACCAACGGAATCGTCCCTCCGAAAGAGACATGCGGTCATAGTATATACAGTAGCACGTTCAGGTTCAACCAGCAGTCTGGGCGTTTCTTTCCAGCGCGCGGCATATGTGACATGTGCGGGGTCTAGTCTAAGATTTGCTATAGCCGCCCTCTCTGTGAATACGTGGTCGGTTGTGTCCTCATGATGGTGCTGTCTGTCGTCGCGCGTCGCGCTACGCTGTGCGTGCACGTTTCATGCCGATTTCATGTTGGGAATGTTGGGAATGCTGGGAACCCCCTACCCAAATAGTGCAGAGCTATCCTGCAGCAGATGAAACTAACGAGAGTTCCGAGCTCAGCTGCTCATCGGTCGTTCTATCTGAAAGCCCGCCTCGTTCCCTGTACTCCTTCTTCCTTGCTTGGCGCCTCCGTTCCCGATCGGACTTTTTTTGTTCCGGTCTCGGTTACCCCAGTGCAAAACATGGCCGGGCAATTGAATCCCCCCAAAACGGTGGAGAACGACGATGGCAGCCTGAGTGCCCCAATTGTTTACGCCTCTGTGTTGATGGGAATGATCACCGTATGGGGGAAGAGGAACCAGGCGAAGCAGGCATCTGGCGTCGAGGGGTCCAGGGATGAGCCAGTTTGGGCTGGAGCTAAGGCCGCGGCAAGTCGTCGAATGTCGTGGGACGAGCGAGTGAGTGCCCGCAAGAACCCGGCGAAGAGTGAATCGTAGATGCCCATGTCTTGAAGGCTGTCGTTTTATTCAGATCTACGGATGTTGATGTTCGTGCTCGGTTGTTGAGGCCGTGCGCTGGGCACCGTTTGAGGAAACGGTTGCGTGTATATTATATATTCGCCAATTTTTGGAGTCGAAACATCAATGCTGTCGGCCGACGTGATACGTGTGCTCTTTGTTGTTGCTTGTTTGGCGGTAGCTTTCGTCGGTGATACCGTCCACGTTTTTTTTGGTCGAGACCGTATGGTCCGTTCGTTCGTC
Organism: Undaria pinnatifida; assembly: GCA_012845835.1. Taxonomy (NCBI): domain Eukaryota; class Phaeophyceae; order Laminariales; family Alariaceae; genus Undaria; species Undaria pinnatifida. The sequence continues at coordinate 14,338,636 of JABAKD010000028.1, forward strand.
AAGCCTCAGGTGCATTTTATGATGTACTTTGAGATGCCATTTTCTGGAATAGTGTTGGAGATACGTGCAGCAGTAGAAGGGGCGATCGTGAGAAAGCTGTCACGGTGCACACCGTTGTTGTGTTTTTTCTATACGACGCTCGCAACCAAATATGTCAGGACACTGCAGTTTTAGACGGAGTCCGTCCCACCTTTTGGAGCCGTCATGCTACAATAGTACATGACGTCTAGACCGCCGTCCTCCTACACTAAAACTATTATAAGAAGTCTAGACCGCCGCCTCCCACATTAAAATTAGTAAGTCTAGACCGCCGTCCTCCCGCACTAAAAATGGTGTTGTAAGTCTAGACCGTCGTCCTCTAGCACTACAATTGGTATATTCAGGATTGATCGCCGTCCTCACACACTAGCACTACGGTAGTAATCTAGACCGCTGTCCTCCCACGCTACAACTGGCATATTAAGTTAAGTCTAGAGCGCCGTCCGTCCACCCTAAAACTAGTACATAAAATGTAAACGCAGCCCTCCCACCCTGAAACTAGTATATTAAGTCTAGACCGCGGTCCTCCGACATTAAAACTAGTATATCAAGTCTAGACCGCCGTCCACCTACACTAAAGCTAGTATGTTAAGTCTAGACGGCCGTCATCCAGCACCAAAACTAGTATGGTAAGTATGGACCGCCGTCCTCCCGCACTTGAACTAGTATATGAAGTATAGACCCCCCCCCTCCCGCACTAACACTAATAATTAAGTCTAGACCGCCGTCCTCCCCTGCTAACACTGGTATATTAGGTTTAGATCGACGTCCTCCCACACTAAAACTGGTGTATACTTCTATCTAAACGCCGCCCTCCTTCCCTAAAACTAGTATATTAAATCTAGCCCGCCGTCTTCCGACACTAAAACTAGTGTATAAAGTCTAGACGCCGTCCGTGACAGGCTTAAAGTACCGGCTCCTGACGCATTTACTCGCAACCCTTCCATGGGGTTGGTATTGCTACGTATCGTGTGTTGCCTCGATGGCGTAATTCCAGGACAAAAAAGTGCTAGAAAAGGTTGCCAGCTCCGTGGCGGTGGCTGCTGTGCTGGACCAAAAGCAGAGGTGGGCGGCTGTGATGCAAGTGCAGCAGCTCAGGGGGGTCGTAGCCGAGTCTCTGCACCAGGTGAGATGCGAGTTACCTCTCTGTCCGGGAATGTAATACTGACGTTAGTGTAGAAACGGCTTACTAAATTGCCGGATCGAATGGTACTACAGGTAGGTACCAGGTGCCTGCTGTCTGGAGCGTTGGGGTTGCACCAGCGCGTTGTCTTCCACCGCATATGTTTTATCTACAAGGTGAACATAGCATGATGCTTCTTAACTGTTACCTGGATATATATATATACTGGACAACACTAATCCTCGTTCAGTTCCAACTATTGTGTCCCTGAAAACACGGGTGCAGTTGTCTAGGGGTTGATTTCGTTCAATTGGGGTTTAGGGTCCAAACAAGCACCGCCGTCAAGTACGAATTTTCGGGTCGCCCCCAGTTTCCACCCACAGCGTCGGAGCTGTATAGCAGCACCAGCAGTTTTGGTGTTGGCATGGCATGAGTGGCGGTTTCTGGCCGTGAAGTATTCAGTGTTGTGATATTTCGAAAGTTACGTTGCCGACACGGAAACAAAATGATCCATGGGCTCACCCCCTGCCGGGGAAAACATGCTAATAAATACCAGGTTGTGTTTTCTAGTGTATGGAAGTTTTTTCCCACCGAGGGATATTTTTTTGTCGTTATGCAAAGTGATAAATATTTTGCGACCGGCGCGAGGATTTGCGAACGCGATTTGTACGTGCGTGTGCAACGCCTTACATGCATCCCTGCTTGGAACAGGTCAAGAACCCGATGACTGCGTTGAGGACGTTCGGCAAGCTTCTGCTGAGGAGACTTCCGGCAGACGACACGCTGAACCGAGAGCTGGCCAAGGACATACTCTTGCAGGTGTTCGAACCAGTTTATTCGCTAAACCCGTACAGTCGTCTTGTGACGGGATATTTTTATTGTCTCGATCGGAGGTGTTTTACCCTCTAAACTCGGTTTGTAGGGGGATATTTGGAGTTGTCTCAAAATCGAACGTTGGGCCTTGTCTCTGGATCGACACCGGCCTGCAAAGCGTCTCCGTCGCCACCGTAGGTGGTTCTTCAGGTTGCGCCGGGTGTCCTTATGCCTGGACCGAGTTGAACAACCGACTGTGCGCATATCAGAGGTACTCGTATAGTTTTTTTGCCAAGACAGCTTGATTTTCGGCCTCCCTGTATGTGCGTGCTTGCGTATATGGCGGACTCTCCGCCGCTCCCCGCCGTGCTGCGCTTGTTCCGGCATGTCACATTTTACGTTCATGTTTTACGTTCAAGGTCTTAGTTTGCGTTTTTATGTTTGCGTTCTACCTTCATATGCTACGTTCACCTTCTGCCTTAACGTTTTCCTTGCCGCATTTTCCTGCCTTTGCACTCTCCTGCGGAACCATGAAGAATTTATTTGAATGTATTTGCTGTCTGTTCCTCCCTTTGTATCCTACTGCTTGACAATTTCCTCGCCGCCTGTTCCTGTTTTCGCATCCGTCTCCGATATTTTTGACGTTTTACTTGTTGTTCGTTCTCGCGTTTGCATCCTGCTCCAATGCCTTGAAGATTTCCTTGCTGTCCGTTCCTGCATCGCGCTACGATACAAGTACCTTGGCGGTTTCCTTGCTGTCTGTTCATGCTGTTGCTTCCTTGTGGGGTGCCTTTGACATTTTCCTTGCTGTCTGTTCCTGCCGTCGCGTCCCCCTGCTCGTTTCCTTCCCGTTGGGTGCCTCGTGTCGCTGTCAGTCGGACCGTGTAGTCGATCTCCTCCTCCCCATTGACGCCGTGATGGACCTCCTAGGCCTAGGACAGCCCGTAGACACCGCAGATGCCTCTGCGAATAACGTTGCCGGTTCAGGTGCAGCCAATATCAAAGAAGGTGGTATGCTGCCGCAACTTCAGGGACTCCACGGCGCCGCACCTGCTTCCTCGCCCACTTCCGCTTCCACACCTCCCGGGGGGGACTGGACGGAGCCTGCTTCAAGTCGCGGCGAAGGACAAGAGGCCGGATCCCTTCCCTGGAGCGTCTCTCAAGGTGAAAAAGCCGTGTGCACCGTACGCCAGACCTGCCGTAGCAGCCTCGCTGCACGCGCAACTGCTCTCCGTGTTCATGTTTTTCACGGGCTGTATCATTAGCAGTGCTGTCTCTTCTTATTGTGAGCACGGTGTACATTGCCGACAGTGATGTATCTTTTTCATTGTCTATACTGTTGGTACTATCAGTGCTGTCTCTGTTTTATGCCACACCGCTGAGCGTAACGCCACCCTGATTCGGTTCCCTGTGGCTACCCACGGTGGGTCGACGCATTGGCCTGGCCCCTGCCTGCGTTGATGCTTCTTCACCGGGTGCCTGGATGCGTGCATTGGATGTTGACGCATTGGATGCCTACATGGGACGCCTTTAGAGGTACAGGACGCGCTGCTCTCGGGGTCTCCTAGCGAAGACAGGGCGGAAGGCCGTGTACCGGTGGCGTCAACTGGGGTTGGGGGACCGCCGGTAGCGATTAGTGTACCGGTGGGCTTCGTCTCCGTGCAGGACGTGGTCGGGAAGGTCGCTGCGGCAGCTGAGGCGGACGCCGAGGCGAGGTGGGTATCGTCATCGGCACCTAGCTAACCTTCATTTCCCTCACACATTGCTCTGGTCGTACTGGTAATCCGAGGAGCTGGGAAATGGCGGTGGCAGTAGCCCAAGGAGCGGGGTAGTGGCGATGGTTCGTAGTGCAAGGAACCGCGCAGTGGTCATGGCGGTGAGTATGGGGATGTCCATGGCGATGGTCACGCCATCCTCCGCCGGGGTCTGCGTGCCGCAGGAAGGTCAAACTAGATGGCATATGCCGCCCCTCTTGACCTTGGCTTTATATGTTTGATTTTGTCTGTGTGTGTAGTTGCTTTTGTCTTTGCTGATGTGTGATGCCTGTATTGACGTTGTCATGTTTGTCGATATTGCCATGTCTGTATTGATATTGTCTCGTCTGTTGTGTTGTCGTGTCTGTATGGGTGCTGTCTGCATTGGAGGTGGCTTTAGTTATTCGGGTTGGCGTTTCGTTTTATTGCTACTGTCCGTTTTGGTATTGTATTGCTATTGTCTGCAGTGATGTTGCCAGTAGCGGAGGGAGTTTGTCCAAAAAAAGCATGTTATCGGGGAGAGATCTTGCCCGCGAACATTATTATTTCGGACAGTGAACAAGTTCCACCGTTCCCCGCTCTAATCTGCCATCACATACTCCAGTACAACGCTTGCGGCACGGACGGCACATCGATTTTGCAAGCACCTGTATTCTGGCCAGTAGGGTTTGTATGCCTACCTGGCGTTTTACTACTGCGAAAATAATTACACACTTGTTCCAAGTGGTTTTTCGTTTATTTCCCAAAAACCCGCGGGTACCGTTCTACACAGCCTAAAAACTCAAAGCCGTCAGTTTCTATGCTTTTTTTGTTTTGACAAAAGAACCATGCACTGCAGGAAGTCTACGTAAGAAGAAACAAAAACACTGACCCCTGCGGGCTGGTTCCTTATTGGGGGGGGGGGGAGAGTGTGTTCTACGCTAACTCCAGCATAACGGCTCCCGATTTTCTTATTTCCTGCAATATATAGGTATCAGTGCGCACAGTTGTTGTGGACTGAATTTTGAAGTTTCCCTTGATAAAATTGTCCTGTGCAGTTTTGATACTGTCAGTTTTGATACTGTCAGTTTTGATGCTGTCAGTTTTGATACTGTCAGTTTTGGTACTGTCAGTTTTGGTACTGTCAGTTTTGGTACTGTCAGTTTTGATACTGTCAGTTTTGATACTGTCAGTTTTGATACCGTCAGTTTTGATACTGTCAGTTTTGATACTGTCAGTTTTGATACTGGCACCATCCAGGGAGGGCATACATCTTCGAAAAGTAACACATCATTGTGTACAGTCGCGCGACCGGAGTGTCGCGCAGCTTGCAAAAGTGAGTATCGACCCTTTAAATTGATCGAACTCGCAGCACATTATGTGTTTTGAAACAGTTTTATAATTTACCAGCCTAGCTTTCATACTATCCGTGCTTTTTGTGGGAACCCCAGGACTGTAGAATCAGCCGCCGACGTAAGCTCAGATTCATTGGGGTACCCGATTTATGATATTTAAGAGCCCCTCGGAATAGGCAGTGATACCGCTCTTGTCAATTTTTTCTCCGTGCAGCTCTTCTGCAAGATTGGGTGTCGTTTAGGTTTTAGTATGGGCATCACAACGTGTGATACAGTACACATAGGTTACAGTACAGGCGTCACGATCATACAGGTTTTCGTATGGGTATCGCAAGGTGTGACAAGCCGACTTGACCTGACTTGAGTCCGTTTTGTCTTGTTATGGACTCTCGTACATCGGATACCCCGCTGCTGTATTTGTTTACGCCGTTTTTAATTTTGCCGCCGGCAGGCGGGTGTGCTTCCGGTGGTGTGTGGACGACGCCCTCCCGGGTGTGCTCGGCTGCGCTAGCACGCTAGAGGTGCGTGCTTCCCCCCACGTCCTCTTTATTGCCGTCTTGGATCATTTCCCCTCCATCCAGCTTGTTGTGCACGGCTTTCCACGGGTCATGGCTCGGCCCGCGAGTCGGATCAGTAGGTATTCCAAAGACCCGCGGGTCGAGTCAGGTCGGGTCTGGGAGTTTTCAAAACCCGCGGATCGGGCCGGGTCACCCTGACCCGATCCGACCGGACCCGCGAGAAGTGATCTGACCCGTAAAAAGCCTTGGTTTATGGAATTGTGATGTTTGCGTCTTTCATGCTTGCTGTATATTGCAATCTGCGATATTTTGCTCTTCCATATGCCACCTGCGATAGTCTTGTCCTGCCAAGAGCTTTTTTTTTTTTTATTGCAACCTGTGATATTTACTCCTATCAAGCCATGCGTGTTGTTTGTTGTGATCTGCGAGACTTGCTTCTTTCATGCTTGCTGTTCGCGAAGCAATTGCCGCTTGCTTTCTCTGCTGCTAAGAGCTGGGCAAGCCTTTAAACGTAGAGTCAATCATGGAGTTGTATCTCGTCAACTACTACAGTACGAATTTGGAAACTTGAAAAATGGAAGCACTAAGCCTGACACATCAGTTTATGTGCAAAAAAAAACAGTAAATGAAAAATGATTTCACTTGTAAATCGATTCGACCTCAACGAGTTATCGGCGAAAACTCAAAAACACCAACTTTTTTACACTAAATGTTGAAAGAAAAATGGGTGCACACGTCACCGAGGACGTTAAAATGGGGAAGATCGGCATTAAAATCGTTGCGCAATTCGTCGATGGTCACTAGATATGGCCAAAACGATAATCCACATGCACTTGCTGCAAGTTTAATAATAATTATACAAGGGTAACGAGAAAAGGGCTGTTTAAGGCGATGCCCACCTCAATTTTGCGATTTTCTATCTGGAATTTTAGCACCGTTTTCGTGACGTCCGTGCGAAGATTGCTTGCTTGCTTTTTTTTATTATTATTCTAGGATAAGTTTCGGTGGCATTTCTGTACATTGAGGTTGCATTTTCGGTCACATATTTAGAAAAAAAAATGAACAAAGAAATAGCCCGGTAAGACCCGTCTCGGGTGGTTCACGAACAATGCCGTGTCAAATTTTCATGTCCAACTGCGTAAAGTTGGGCGGCGCATGGCCAATCTCCTGTTTTGATACGGTCTTGCATGGCCCAGCTCGTATCCCTGCTGGGATGTACGGCATCCGACACGATCTGAGTTTCCAGGTGGCACCTTGTTCGAGTACACCCATTACGGGCAGGACCGGCCAACAAGCGCTCAATGACTCGTCCGGCGTTTTCGTAACCATTTGGAACCAACATGTCGTATGGCTCCAAATTTGGCAGCAGTGTTACTGAGCCGGCAGCGCGTTAATTAATTTGCCGACGTTAGATTGATTTTGGGGTCCGATATGATGCTCGTCGAGAAAGTTGAGTCAACCCGATTTGCCGCAAAATGTCAGTACGAAAGTCTATACGAAAGTCAGCTAATGAAGCGATGAAGCGATGGATGGACGTGCGCTACGATAGAAGTGAGAGGTGTCACTTTTTGTGTGTGTGTCGGAGTTCCTTAACCTCAAATGGTCGGAATGCCATTAGTGCCATTGATGCCATTAGTGCCATTAGTGCCATTCATGTCGTCATTCTTGTTAGGCGGTGTGTTTTTTTTTCTTGTATGTAACACCTAGGCCATAGGAATTGTTCGTCGGATAAAGTGTTGTTTTTCAAAATCAAAATCGGCGTTTTTTTGTGCATGGAGCAACGATCGATACCCTTACCACCGCCTAATTGTATATCCATCAAGAGATGTCGAGTATGTATGATCCCAAATCAAGATGTTCCGATGAAATCCACAAACTCGGCGATTCTCACACTAATTTTTATTTTTTGGCTTAGAACGTGTGTACCTCGTTTTTAAGGGCACCGCGAAGGGATTGATTGCTGCACCATTTTATTTTTTTTGCCCGTCAGCTGTGGCCAAAAACCAAAATCGAATTTTCGTGTAGATCACGAAAAAAAGAAAGTTTTTTGATGGTGCAGTAAGCAATCCTTTTGGAAGGCCATAGTGAAGCACGTGCTAAATTTCCAGCTCGAAAATCCAAAATCGGACAGAAAACGCGCAAGGCCGTTAAAACGCTGATTATAGGCCAACCCGGCTCATAGGAAGAGTCTGTGTTTTTCCCGGAAACGAGCGCTGTTCAAACGTGCCTCCTTTAGAGAGTGGAAGGAACGCCTTGACACTATCCCACTATCCAACACTATCCAAGAAGTTGGAGTTTATTACGTGTTTTCACCCGTCATTACCCGAGCCGCGGGTATCTCGCAGGTTTGAGTCGGGTCGGTTCAGGAGGTGTTCGAAGTCTCACGGATTGAGCCGGCTCGGGTCGGGTCGGATCAAGAGGCTTTCAAATTTCACGGGTCGGGTTGGGTTACCCTGGCCCGACCCGACCGACCTGACCCAACCCGACCCGACCCGACCCGACCCGACCCGACCCGACCCGACCCGACCCGCGAGAAATGACTCGACCCGTGAAAATCCCTGGAGGTTACGTACATGCCGCTGTGTTCGAACAGTAGTAGCAGTAGTACGAGACCTTTTCTGTGTGTAGCGTTTGTGGGGCGCTTCACGCCGCCGGTAGCACAATACAGACTGCAGACTGCTCAACAACCTACGACATCTTCTCTCCTATAGAAAAACGGCTACAGCTACTCTTACTCTTCCCTCTATAGTGCTTACTATTTTCTCTATAGTGCTTACTCTTCCCTCTATAGTGCTTACTCTTCCCTCTAGAGTGCCGGAAAATGCCCACCGGAATTACCGGCACTACGTAACGGCAACTACTGTACTACTACTACTACTCTGCATACAATATAAGTATAGCAATACTAGCAATAGTTGTTGTTCCCATCTGTGTCAAGAGATTCACAGGAGTATATACATATATATATATCGGGCAACCGGCACTATTCAACCGGCGTATACAGGGAACCCTAGTGCCTACTGCTGTATTAATATTGGTTATTGGTTAATTAACTCCTTTGTTAAACTCTTGCCCCAGCTGTAGTAATTGTTCAGCTTTTGCAAAGTCGTCGCGGTTTACTGGTGTGTGCGGTGGCCCTTCGATCGCACAAACCGCCCATTGCTTGATCCCGTTGCTTGATTTCATGTATACCCAGGGGGGCATACAAAAGGAGCAAACGGACCCATACTGCTACAAACGTCAAGAACAAAACTAAATCCGAGCGTTGTGATTTCTGTGCGAATCGAGAAAACGACGGGGGGGTTTAACCTTTTCTGTACTTGCTTTTAGTAACCCCCCCCCCCTCTCTGGCTCCGTAGAAAACAACGTGTGGGTACCTAAGTTTTTCGTTCTTTTAGTGATCTCCCCTGTGGTTTTCCAGGCGATTTTTTCGTCGCCAAATACTTGTACCAAATACCTGTACAGGCATTGCGAGGCGGCCTCATTGAGGAAGTGGAGTGCCATGTGTCATGTGCACATGGAGGACAGTGGTCACTCAGGAAAACACTGAGGGAATGACTGAGGGAATGACTGAGGGAATGACTGAGGGAATGACGTGCATTGTATTCGGATTGAGGGTGCCATTTCTGAGCCTGGGTCGAATCGACCCCCATCCCCTTTGCACTGCCGTCCATGGCATTGCCCTCCATACCATTCCCACCCGTGATGACGTGGAGGTATGTGTCGCGCATGCTAAGGTAGTGGTGAATCGTGTTTTTTCTCGCGCTCCGGAGTTGAGGAGATTTGTAGTAGTAATATAGGCTAGTAGTCCAATTTTAATCGTGTACCTTAACCCCCCCAAATGATCGATTTTGATCAAAAATGATCGATTTTGATCAGAAATGAAAGTGAAAACCGATGGCCTACGTAGGTACCAGGTGTATTATGAAAATAAGCAATACACTCCTCCAGCTGTGGGATCGAAGATTCCGTCGAGACTCATATTTGCAAGCTGTGTGTGATACTCCGATCGCGCGTTGTACTGGGTGTGTGTCTTCATAAAGGGTTTAGATCGGCGGCTCCCCTTTGAACTTGCGGTTAGGGTTAGCGTATAAATAATTCAACGAAGAAATAAGGTCGAATCATACCAAACTTACTACCGTGGAATAGACTACGTGTAGTTACTATTACACTATTATTACGACACTATTATTATACTCGCTACCGTTGTTATCATGTAATAGACTAGTAATTTGTTGTTGATGTTCACCCTGGCAAGATCCGTAGGAGTCATTAATACAGTATCTTTTATGTCTCGGAAGATTCATACATCTGTGAAGAGCGAGCGGCCTGTGTATCGCGCAGCTTGCGAAGATGAGTATCGACCCTTAAAAAGTATCGAACCCACAGCTGACGTATTTGAATTATTTTTTTGTGAAATATCCCAAAAAACAAAACGATTGAACCGACGACTTCTTTTATGGGTTGAGGAAGCGGTTAAACCGACGTCATTCCGAAAACATTTAGCCAAAAAGGGGCATGCCTCTATCGTGGCTCGCGTGGTATTGTCCTATTGTCCTATTGTCCTATTGTCCTACTGTACAACCCCCCTCCCCCCCTTCCACCGCCACTGCATTGTCCCTCAACTGCATGCCCCCCCATTGATTGTATTGCCTCCTATTTCGTTGGCAGGAGGCATTGTCGAACTCAACCCCCTCCTAGATGTGACATGGACCGGTGCCGTGCATTAGATAGTACCTTGTAGCGAGAAACGATCGCTGTCCTGGGCGATAGATGGTGGCCACAGACGGCTAAACAGGAAGGAGATCATATATGCAAATATGCACCTGGTATGTAATATGTCGAAGAAACGTGATAAGCGTCGAAGCAATGTTGAGATGGGTCTATTAGGAGTAGGAACGGTGCTCCATCTCGAAAGGAATACGTGGTCAATAGTCAAATGACTTGGGCAGGCAACTATTGAGCCCCCCCCCCCCCCCCCCCCCCCCGCTGCACTGCCCTTGCATTGCATAGCCCTTGCATTGTGTTTTCTCCCAATGCATTACCAGAAAACATTATCAATCGCACCGAGAAATACACTCCAGTCTTGCCAGGCGCCAGTCTTGCCAGGCGGTCGGTGGCAGGCAGAGCAAAGACGATAACGTCACGGGGGTGTAAGCAAGACACGAAGTAGTGACCCCCTCCCATTGCATTGTCTCCCATTGCGTTGCCTCCCAATGCATGTCGTCCCATTCTAGTGTCTCCCATTCCATTGTCTCCCATTTCATTGGATCAGTCCGACAATAACTATAAGATCGATGTGATGATGCTTGGAAATTGTGCCAAACTCCGACATCTTAGGGAGGGGTTGATAAACGAGCATCCCCGGGTCAACCAATGGATGTTTTAATCCCTTGATCTGTCTGCATGGAGATACGATTATTTACGAGTCTTGGGTTTATGGTTAGCAGTACCGCATGGCCTCAACTCCGTATCGAGGTTACGTTTGTTGATTTTCATATCGAGCTTGTATTTAATGTTGAACTGGTTTCCCATTGCGTTGTCTCCCGTTTCATTTTCTCCTTTCGCATCACGTCCCACTCCGTTGCCAGAAAGCGTTATCGGTTGTACTGGAGAAGACAATACAATCTTGCCAGACGGTCCGTGGCGGGCAGAGCAAGGTGGATGATAAGGTCACGGTGACGTTGACGGTACGAGTCTACAACGAGGCAGAATGGGGACCCCACGGGTAAGTCTGGGGTTAAAATGACTATCGTAGGATACGTGCCAGTGTTCTGCTAATCCATTTCTCCGTAGTCGCGATTTCTCCGGTTGGGTGCATTACTGCGACTACGATATCTACGACGTACTGGTATACTCGTCAAACGTATCATGTGTATCATTGCAAAGCAAGACCGGCAGCATGCCGAATCTAGCTAGACATGCCCTCGCAATACCAAACTGTCGAACGAACTCCGTTCGTGTTGGCATACACTGAGCCCAGGCGGTGACGGGGGTGCGGGGCACCAGACGAACTGCGCCCTCTGTGGCCATGGTGCTCGCTTGTTGGAGGAGGCAAGGAGAGAGCTACGTGGGTGTGGCAGGGATGAAGTGGTGTGTACTGCCGGTGCACTTGGGTGTGGCACGCGGCCCCTGTTCCACCCCAGAGACCTTGACGTTCGTTTAGGGGGAACCGGTGCACGGCCTTTGATTGGCTTATTATACAGACGACGTCCTCTGATTGGCATGCGTATAACCGAAAACGGTTGAAAGCCAAGCATAGCAAACATCAGCGGGTGTACCCGGATCAGTATCACTCAGAAATGGGTACTTGTACGATTTGTTTTTGGCCAATCGTGTTGCTCGTGGGGTTGCGTTTTCAACTTGATTTTTTAGATAAACCCGTTCTTGAGAGAAAATGTACCGGGCGTACCCGTTGTTGGTCGTTGCCCTTGATTTAGTTTCCTCCCTTATATTTGTGAAGCTTTTTTTAAAATGGCGTTGTGATATGGTATCGCGGTGGTGCAGACACCTGCAGACACATCCAAACGGGTGGGTGTCAAGCGGGGGTTGACTCTGCCATCGACATTCATCGAGTCGGGTACAGTCGTAGAATTTGTACATCATGAGGAAGACCTCGTTCGCCTCGGTTCTGACAGAACATCGTGCCAGATCATCGTAGGATATTTGCGCTTGCCGTTGCGGCCTTTTCGCCCCTGTAACACCTCACCATCGTACTCCCTCTTGAACTCCGAGCTAACGTGAACGCAACACACCGTACCAACTCATTTTGGCCTTATTCTTTTTGGGTCATCTTGTAGAGCTCTATGAGGTACGATGTCAGCAGTCCCTTTTCTGCGGCAAGTCGGCGAAAGTAAAAGTAACCTCCCGCCCTTCCCCAACCGCAAACCCCAACCGCGACCCAGACCCCAAAGTCAAAGTCAAATCCAACCGCAACCCCAACCCACCGTAACGAGGCTGTTGCCTGTGCTGAAGGTAATCTAACCTCCCCCCCCCCCTCCCGCCACTCTCTGTCCCCAACCCACTGCATCGCGGCTGCTGCCTATGACGACGACTCACCGTTGGCTCACCGTTACCCCCGCCGCCACCCCTAACCGTAACCTCAATCCCAACCCCACCCCAACCCCACAATCACCCCCAACCCCACCCTCATCCCCAACCCATTGTAACGCAGCTACTGCCTGAGCCGAAGAAAAGCTAACCTCCCGCCCCACCCCCCCCCCCCAAACGCCAACCCTCCGTGTCATGGTTGCTACCTGTGCCGTCGGCCCGTCGCTACCTCCTGCGGCAATTGTGTTTTCACCGCCTTGAAGAGGTGTAGTGATTGGGGTGACGGGGGGGGGGGATAGACAGGAAACCGACGCGGACGAGATTCCGCACACTTTAGATCAGGGCGGCGGTTTGGATGAGGGCTACGGAGACCGAAAGGCAGTAGACAGTGTTGTGGGGGGGAGGCTTGGCTTGGACTTGGGCGCGGCGGCTGAGCTCATGCGCTCTTGTGGGGGGAAATTGATCGAGGCCAACCAGGATGAGCGCGGGGGGGGATCGGAAGTAAAGTTGATCCTGCCCAGTCATCGAAAGATTTAGGAACAATAGCCTGGGCATCAGCCGTTTATGAATTGCACCGACCTTGTTGGTGACAAACTGTGAATACATTGGAATCAGTGGACGCGTGCAACGATAGAACTAAACATTCTTGTCGGAAACGATCGATTTGTTTGTTAATAATGAAGCCGCTCCTTGACCCGAAATCGTCGCAATTTCGTTCTTTGTTTTTGAGTGACTTTTTCGTTGAGTACCTAGGCTGTGGGACTGCTCATCCAAGTACAGTTAGTACAAGTACAGTTAGTACAAGTACAAGTAGCACTTTTGCTTTTCCCTACAAGGGTAAATCGGTTTTTGGGAGAGGTCTATTGCTGTCTTGAGCTCCTTCCTCCTCGTGAGGAGCTCCAGAAAAAGAAATGGTACCACATTTTCCTGGGGACAAACTACTTGGAATTTGTGTGCGCTTTTTTGTTTTGTTTTCCGGTAGGTTGGGGATTAGACTATCAATAGTAGTGCTGTATGTAGATGTAGCTGTGGCTATGTTGTGTTTATTGGCAGTCTGGTCTCTCGTCGCCGCCGTTCGTTAGAGATGTATGGTGTTGTTTCTCTGAATCGGTGTTGTATGGTATACCTGAGAATTTCGAATGAACGCTTGATTGATGGGAACGGTTAGTGAGCTGATGCGACGCAAAATATAAGCTGCATTGTGTGTTATCGTAGCTGTGTGCTATCGTGGTGTATTGATCCGTTTCCGTTTATGCATGCTGCTCTGTCTGCCCTCTATGTGAGTACGTTCGGGTGTGCTGCGCGCTGTTTTCTGGGTTTCTGATTCCTTTATTTGGTGCCGTGCGTCGATCAAGTTTATTAGACGATTGTTCGTGTTGCTGAGTTGATTGGGTAGTCTAAGGCATGATGGGCATCTGCGAGACTGCAGCAGAAGTACGAGGTACCTGGGAAAGCCGGCTATCGTTTCGTCGGGCACCGATGTCCTCGCTCGCGCGTATACCTAGTACCTGGTACCCAATATGTGATACGCACACAGCAGTACCGAGGGAGGGAGACTTGGCAAGTCGGGCATTCCCTTGTCCTCGGTTACATGACAGCAGTACTACTACAGTATTTTCCTCCATGATATACAATGTACGAGGCAATACGAGGTGTTCTGGGCTTCCTGTGTTTCTACTTCTCGAGTATGAGTGCATCTGCGGTTATGTGTGACAGCAGGCTTTGGCACTCATGCTACGCGTTACAATTTTTGTTACAGCTGCAGTATATGCTGGCTGTTTCGCTTCTCCGCGATACCGTCATGCCGTGCCGCTGGCACACGCACATTATCACAGCAGAAGAATGTCTCTCAATTCCAAGCCTGTGTGTGGTCAAAACTGCTGTCTGCGAGCTCTCGTTTCGTTTCGTACTACACACACCAAGTAGTTTTAGTATGAGATTTTGAATTTGCCTCTCTTCATTCTGCATCTCTTTTTGTGCTAGACGGATACGCCCGTCGCTCGGTAACTCGTTTGCAGCTTTGAGCCGCGTTCGCTCGCGCTCGCGACGTCGCTCCGACGATCTTCTTTTCGTACTAGAATTAATATGAGCCGTCCTTGGCGTATCTTTCTATGCTGGGCCTTGGCTGGGCAGAAAGTGATGTTGGAATTCGCCCAGGGCCAATTGCTGAGAAAACACACTGTTGTCGGACTGTCGGCGCGGCCTGTTGCAAATAATCTTTCTCGGTGGTACACGATATGCAGGGCACACACGCTGCACACAGCTGGCCTGCTCTGGCCTCCATGCCCTCTGTCGGCCCGTCGGGGCTTTTCTTCGGTGCTTCGTCAAGCGTTTTCCCGTTTCAAGAAAGCAACGCTCCATGTTGGAACTCCTCGAGAGGCAAATCTCAGCAGTTTGAGGGACCAACACGAGTACCCAGAGATACCCTCTGGGGAAAGAACAGACCGTCGTGGAGCCCGTGCTGGCTTTGCTGGAGATAAGACACCATGGAGGACCACTTCTCACGCATGCTAGATGCTTCGGCCACGGGAAGGTGATACTGTCGGATGCTAACAAAATTAACAAAAGTTTGCATAGTTCTCTTGTCCCGAAGCTGCGAAGCTGAGATGGATTCGTCCTCTTGCTGCATCTGCCATCCCCACGCCGGTATAGAGGCCACCACAGCCCAGATTCGACAATGGGTAGCATGGCGCAATAGGCGCCATGGGGATGTTTCCGCTTCAGGAGTATCGGCGAGGGTACGCTGCCCGCTCTTGTAGCAACGTGTCGGTATCTCTGAGTGCGCAAATATCCTTCATCTGTAGTTGCACGGTGGGGAAGTGCACAAGTGCACGAGTGCAGATTGCGCAAGACCGTAGGCAGGGTAACACCGTAAACTCGTACGGGACACACAGTGGGTAGATCGAAGTAGAGCATACGGATTGTTCTTGGCTGCTAGTTTGCTCACCCCACGAGAGCCTCTGAGATGTGCCCAAACGTTGATCATGCGAAGATGGAAATGAGATGATTATCATTTTTGTCAGTTGATTCCAAGAACACGATGCCAACAACCAGGTATTTTTTTGTACGAGAACGTTGCCATAAAACGGTATGCTATGGATGTTATGCGCCACTTACCAGTATAATATACAAGGCGCTTCGCTCCACGGGCGGCATTCGCCGTCGCTCAGGAAGGTAAAATAGAACAAACATATACTTCTATAAGGCGGACAGAGTGTCCATGGTTGTAGGTGTGAACTGGTGACTACCAAATGCCAAGGGTCCGGCCATCATGCCCCCCCCCTCCCCTTCGGAGGTCACCCTCAGCAGTTATATGGCCTCTCATATCATGCTACTCTCAGTTATTCATTGCCGACGCGGATAAACACGTGTGATGATGAAAAAAACAATTAAAGCACACACAGAATAGCAGCGTGGAGCATGTTGTTAAAGTCTCAGCAAAGAGATGGCTGTTGTAGATCACGTCAGTCACACATTGAGTTATGTCAGGCTAACAATAGTATACAGCAGTGGCGTCTACACGACGGTCCGTCACGGGGCTGAGTGTCAGCGGTGCATGAAAAATCGTTCTATCCCGTTTTATGGGTCTTGCTCTTGACTGTACGAGTAGCTAGATGCTTCATACGGTAAGCTCCCAGAATCAGGGTCGGGTGTGATGCTGCTGCTGTTGCGGTTCTTGCAGCCAGCCGTCAATGCCAACACATTGTGATAATGATTACCCCCTTGCTGCGTGTCCTCTGCGTGCTGTTTGCTGTGGCAGCTGTTCGTTACTTATAGCGACCTTCTGCTGTGGCTGTACTGCCGTACAGCTGCACTTGCGCTTCGGCGTTGTGCCGCCGTTGCTACTGCTACTGCTGCTTATGCTTTGCTGCTGCTCGAACTAACCATTATGTTTTCAATATTGCGTTATTACCGGTACTGCTGTGCACAATACAGCGCTGTGCAGGGAACATACATCCCGGCGCAACAGTTCGAGGGAAGGAAATTGGGGTACGTCTTCACCAAGGGAGCTCATGGCTTGGGCTACTACATGGACGCCGCACAAGCGGTACGTATTTCGCCACAGTTTCTAGTGGTGGGGCATGTCATCACATTGTCGTGTTCAGCATGGTATTGTATGGTGTGGTATGGTACGGTATGGTGTGGTATGGTATGATGCCATACGATATGGTATGATATGATACGGTACCGGTATCTGGTATGGTATGGTATAATATAGTATGGTATATTATGGTATGGTATGGTATGGTATGGCATGACATGGTATGGTATGGTACAGTACCGGTATGGCATGGTATGGTATGGTATGGTATAGTATGGTATAGTATGGAGAGGAGGAAGTAGGGATACGTCTTCACCAAGGGAGTTCATGGTTTGGGCTACTACATACCACATGGACGCGACACACCCGGTAAGCACTACGCCGGAGTTTCTCGGTTGAGGTGTCATGACGTTATATGATAGTCTTCAACATGGTATGGTATGGTATGTTATAATGTAGTATGGTACGGGTAATGTGGTGTGGCATGGTACCATATGTTATAGCACGGTGTAGTGTGGTATGGTATGATATGCTATGCTATGCTATGCTATGCTATGGATGATGTGGCGCTTTCATCCGCGGTAGACGCAGTTGGGCTACCTGACTGTACGGCGCATATTGTCAGCATTACAACTGTTGCCAAGGGCTCAATCGTACAACCGCCCCCCTTCGGCATTTTTCAGGCTGTCGCACCATAGAGGGTGTCATTACCACTCTAGCCGCATGTATATCACACCCCTGCCTCCCCCGCCCCACCCCCCGTACGAGTGGTATCCATACCTCGGCGACGAGCACCCCTCCTTGGAATGAAACCCTTTCTGTGCATGGGTGCTTTGGTGACGACACTACTGGAATGAAACCCCTTATGTGCATGGGTGTTGCTTTGATGACGGCACGACAGGCCGACGTTATGGGGAAGGATGGCGAGGGGGGGGACAGCAAGAAGAGGGCCAGAGAGGAGGAGGACGGCGACGACGAGCGTCTAGCAAAAGGAGGGAAACACGAACCTGTCAGGTGAGGTGGGCCGTGTCAGTGGCCATGCCATGCCCTATCTAGGCGTATTTGTTCGTTATGATTGCAATTCGTCATAGCTGGGCTTATATTTAGAGCATAAATGTACAAGTAGCAACATTGGGCTTTTTGTGGAACATGACGAGCACCATTGGGGGGGGGAAATGGTGTTCAAAACTCATAGCATTCTTTTTTGTGCTCCTTATTTAGCTAAAAGATGAAATATAATCGAGGCAAGACCAAAACGGATGCAAGGCTATCGTTATCTCTTCGAGAAAAAACACTGCACTGCAGGGTGAATTGCCGCAAGCCACGCGCCTACCCCGTTGTATTGTTATTGGTAGGGTTTTGAGCTCGCTGACTATACCATCAGCAGTATTAATAGTAACTTGAAAGTAAGTAGTGGGTAAGTCGCGGACTAGTTAGTATTTGGCTTGGTATTACAGTGTATTGCGGTTAGTTGTGTGCGGTATTTTGCAGATTCGTGTCTCTTGTATCTAACCGGCGCGTCTGCGGCTCGGCGTGCGTTGTTTAATACTGCAGTTTCATAAGAGACTTATTGCACGTATAACACGCAATTTTTTGCCACTTGCCACTTTACACATATTTTACCCCTTCGGGGCCCAGGTATTAATAGCCAATACTATTAATAACAACTATTAATAACAACTATTAATAGCCACTACTATTAATATTAGTCGACATCTATTAGTATCAACTATCAATATCAACTATCAATATCAACAATTAATAGCCACTACTAATAGCCACTACTAATAGCCACTACTAATAGTCGACATCTATTAGTAACAACTATCAATATCAACTATCAATATCAACTACCTGGTATAAATAACAGCTTTTAGTAGCAACTATTAATAGCAGCTATTAATAGCCACTACTATTAACGACATCTATCAATAACAGCTATCAAAGTCAACATCAATATCAACCACCTGGTATGAATAACAAGCTTTTAATAGCAACTATTAATAGCAACTACTCCGGAGTATTAATTAATAACAGCTATCAATAGCAACCACTATCAATAGCGACTAGCGACTAGCGACTAACGACAAGCGGCTAGCGACACAGCGACCAAACATGGTGATTTCCGACCTTTTCAGGCGTGTACGAGTAGCGTGAGAGAGCAGTACGAGTAGGATTATGCCGCACCCATCCTCTACGACCCCTTGCATTGTCGTACTTCAGAATCCGCATGTATTCTCGGACCAGTTCTTCTTCTCATATAGTGTGGGATAAGAATGGTGGAAGCACCTACCGAAGGGTCGGTGCTGCCACCCCGTCGGCGAAAAAGCCCCCGAGTGTCGTCGGTTTTCCGTGTATTCATTCGCAAGTACAACCGGACACTCGGGTCTTTCCGTCGGCGGTTGAAGAAGAACTTAGAACCAGGTCTGCGTATACCTGGTGTCCCTTACACCGTGTAAATATGTTGTATTCTTTGTGGGGTGAGCGGGCGGTGTCTCAAATAAGCTCTCGATTCTCCCTTCTCTATTTGGAGAAGAACAGCTTGTTGGAAAGTGAGCTTGGGGGCTTGTCTTGTCCTCGAATGAGGCCTATCATTTCGTGGGGGATAGGGGATCGTTCGAGAACGTTCCCCATCCCGGTTCTGGATAATACGCATGTATTCTCGGACCAGTTCTTCTTCTCATATAGTGTGGGATAAGAATGGTGGAAGCACCTCCCGTGGCCGGTGCTACCTCCCCTCCCATACTCTGTAGTCCTCTCAGTATCACGATATTCAGTTTGTCGTTATGCTGATCGGGCTGTCATCCCACACTCTCTCTCTTGGTCGCTGTTGTTAAGACGATAATTGTATTACATCATTTGAGCATTTCCGAACGCTGCCCATGACTTGCTCTGAGTACTCAACGGGAAATCATTGATAACCCTGTATTGGTCCTCTGTCACTCCAGGGACCATGGAATATCCCGATGATCCTGGGGACACTACTTGGGCTAGCTGCATGTACCTCCATGCTGTTTTCGGGTCTTTCCAAAATGCTCGTTGCATGATGGTGGACAGATCGTCCCCCGCTAAAGCTCGTGAAACCGCCCCCCCCGATCTGAACGAGTGCATCGAGAAATCCCCTTCTACGCCTGCTGCGGCCGCGCTCTGCTTGAGAAAAGATGTCATTTGACTCGCTGAAAGTGGGTGAGCGCCTCGCACCGGCTCGCCACTCTCTCCTACCGTGGTAATGGTCGGAAACAGGTAACCCTTGTCCATGTCCCACCCGGCGAAGTTTCCTACTGCTATCCATTGTTCGACTGCTCTAATGGCGCATGTGTCTGGGTGCTGCTCGTCGTAAGGAATGGTGAGCAAATGGTCTGCACCGTCTCGCATGGTCTTTCCCCACTGGAAATTGAACAGGAAACCGCAATGGTTGGGAAGCCTAAGAATGCGTTGGATGAGGGTGCGCGTAAGTTCGTCTCCTCGCTTTGTTGTACCGAACGCTACCGTGAATAGAGCAATGTTGCGAGCGAGGGTCAGCTTCTCTACCTTATCTACCGTGCCCTGGAGGCGTGCTTGTAAAGGTGTTACGATAGCTGATAGGTGGCTGCGCAACAAAGCCGGTGCCTGTTTCACCCTCACGCCTGCTTTCTTTTGCTCTGCTCTCGTGAAAGCCATGTACTGGGTCACGATGTCGCTCCTGACTGGGTTCCCTACCCTTAACTGGTCGCACCATGCTGGCGCCACCCCGAGATCTCTCTCATACGCTACTGCGAGCTTGGATACGTAATTTGTTCGGAGGGAATCGTGGGCAAACCTCTTGTCGCATAGACCTCCCGTTCTGCAGGAATCTGTGAGTGTGTCTGTCCCCACTGCCTCGCAGTCTACGTGGTGTACGACTGTGCGTCTCCGCTCTCCGCATGCGTCTAACCAACAGAGGAACTGAAGAACGTCTATTGGTTGTGCGGCCGCCATATGTCTGGCGCCTTTCCCCACTCGTGATCTGAGAAACCTGTTAAACAAATCCGTTGTCTGATTCCTGCTCTTTACCGATGCTAATGCTGCTACGGCGGCGTGGAACTGTTCCTCTCGCCGCTCAATGGCCTTCTCATCTACTAGCATCGGCGGGGTTGTACTTTCACTGACGTTTACACTCGGTTTCGCACAGAATTGGCAGAACCTGAATGCCTCGTCGTTCTCGCCATGACACATTGGGCAGAGTACCCGTGCCCGTACCGCTGATACCTTAACCAAAGGGTTATTGTGTGTGTCCGGGAGTGTCTTGTCTGCGGAGAACCCGGTGAGTAATGCTGCCATTTGTTGTGCCAAAGAACGAAACGGTCCGAGCATCCCTCGAAAAGCCTGCTCGGGCCGGTGTCGGATAAAACAATGTGCGCGTTGGTCGGTAACGGTGTCATGCTTGTGCGTGCGTGTGAGTGGAGTGCGTTCGATGGGTGAGACTCGTGCGTTGCGTTAACTTTGTTATTGTATTCCCCTGAAGTCCACTTCCACTGCTCTCATGCCCCACTTGTGGAAACGGTGTGCTATCCTGTTCCTCTGGTGGTGCGAGCGGAAAAACTGGCTATCCTCCCCCGGTCCTGACACCGGTTGAGACCTTACTGTCGCCTCTGCGAGTTTGGGAAACCACTGTAGCTTCAAGTCCGGCACTAGTATGACGGCGTGCGCCCTTCTCTCTGCCAAGTGTTGTAGTACGACGCCTACCATACTCGGGGGTGGGAAACAGAAACCAAAACACTCCCTCGAAGAGCTCGGCATCTTGCTGACATCCTGGCTCAACACGTCTACCCCCGCGCTTTCCTCCGTGTGGTAACGCGAAAAGAAAAGGAGCTTTTCTCCCGCCCCTTGAACTCCTTCTGGGATTCTCTGTGTCGACGCTGTCGTCGCCATCAAGTCCATGTCAAAACCTCCCCAACTCTCCCAAAGTGTAGCAAATGCGCCCTGTGTCAAACGTACATACTCCTCGCCGTTTGCTCGGGATAGATCGTCTGCCTCTTTGTTGTCCGCGGAGCATACCCACCGCAAATTGAGAGAGAAATCTAGGTCAACCTGTAGCCAGAACAAACTGGTAATGACCTCGTGCATCCGGGCGTTTGGTGACTTCCCTTTGCGAAAAGCATAGAACACCGTCTGGTTGTCGACGTCTACGACTACCGTCGAACCTTGGATTTGGGACGGCCTGGCCATGCTAAACAGTCGGATGGTCTCGAGTAATGCGTAGGCTTCCTTCTCGTTTATGTGGGCCTCTACCCATTCATCGGGGAAATCGGCTGCCGCTTCGAAAAGAGTTTGGTCCGGGCCCCTCATGACACCCCCCCAACCTGATGACGACGCATCGGTCGCACCTGATACTGATAATACTCGGTGTTGTGCTTGGAACCAAGTCGCTCCGTTCATGCGTGCCCGTACCTCCAGCCATCTGTCAAATTCGGCTCTGAGACTTCCGTTCGGAGCTACCTTAACCGTCGCTGAGACTCTACTCTTTCCGGTGCGTTGGAGGTGTCCGATCTGCTTGTACATGTGGAATGTATACAGGCTCGCGGCTGGGACCGCCACCGTCATGCTTGTACACTTCCCGGCTACCTTCTCCAGTTCTGCGAACGTGATCGAACTCGCGTCTATCGCCGCGGTTATGAGTGTCTCTAACTTCACTAGTTTATCCTCTGGGACCTCGAAACGGCATTTCGCCGAGTCACACACTATTCCCAAGTACACTAAACTTGTCGTGGGATTAAGTACGCACTTCTCCACCGACATGAAATATCCTGCTCTGTGGAACACACAGAGCGCCAAGTGTACCGCAGCTAGGGCCGCTTCGGCCTGTTGTTCGGGATTGCTATTGCGAGAAACGCGGAAATTTGTCAGGTAGAAATCGTCGATCCAAACCAGTACCGGTACATCTCGTGCCCTCAGGTACTGTCCCACTGCTTCGGACAGTGTGTGGTAAATGTACGGGGATGAGCACCAACCGAAACAAAGCACGGTCCAAACGTAGTATTCTCCTCTCCAGCACAGACCGAAAAATGTCCACGACTCCGGATCAATAGGGACATGGTGAAAACCGCTCTTATGGTCTAACGTTACCTGGTACGCTCCCCTCCACGCTACCTGCGACACCTTTCCTACTCCGTCCATGGTAAAAGGGGTGCGTCTGCACATGTTATTGAGCCACCTTCCATCCCAGAACAGCCTGGGTTTGCTGGGCTCTACCCCTAACGGTAAGACTAGGTCGGGTGTTGGATGTTTTCCGGTATCCGCTATGTCCGACCATTTTGCCAGACATCCCTTCTCGACTAGATTGGCAAGTTCTGCGTCTACCCATAGTTCGAATTTGGGTGGCACATGGTTTTGGAAAATTGCCGGGGTGATGTCTCTCCCGTTGTACCGCCTTCCCATGAATACTCCTTCCGCTTTCGAATCGATAAACTCGTGAACTGTCACCCCTCCGAGCCATCTCAACATGGACTGTCTCTGATCCTCTGCGAGTTCTGCTAGGATCTCGTCTCGCCAGAACTCTAAGGCTGTACTCAAGTGTCCCGGGACGAAATCTGCTTCTCTTCGTAACGGGGCATTCTGTGGTGTGGGCAACGGTTTCTCTTCTAGAAGGGTCTGGCTGTTCAGATCCGAGGTCGGGCGCTGCGTATGCCGATTGCCCTGGACTGCCCCTGCCTCGGGGTCACGCCCTTCGTCCTCGAGAAAATACGTTCGAACTCGATCTATGCGGCGTCTCCGCTCCTCCAGGAAAACCCTTACTGCCTATTTCGTGGAGCAGAAACAAGGTGTGATGTGTATGGAGCACGGGTTTGTGAATTTCTGTTATACGTTCGTGTCTTGTGTGGGGGGCACTTCGGGTCTTGTGAGGGGACACGAATGTGTATGTCTATTACGTTGGATGTTTTTCGAATCTACTCGTCTATGTACTAGCGAGCGCGCGTCGTGCACAATCCTTGAAACCAAAGTCCCTGCCATAGTATCAAGGGCAAGGTTCAGAGGCTTGTCGGAGAGTGTGTAGCAGCTGGCACGTGGCTACCCTACTCTCTCTACAAGCCTGCGTGTAGCGGCTGCTGGCGTACCAGCCCAGCCTCTTTCAGAAAACCTTAACAATCTGGGGTGGAGTACTCATGTACAAAATTTCGGATCTCTTTCTAACTAACTCTCATAATATGGCAGTGTATTATCTGGCGCAATGTTTTGATGCGTACGAGGCACCCTTCGTGGGTAAAATCCGGGAGTGCATTTCCGAACCGTGGAATATTATGGTCGAGTTTTCGTTAGGGTCCTACTCGATCCAGGATCTGTAATTTGCTTTAAACCCCGGTGTTTGTCCTATACGTGTGTGTTACACCCTCCGCTATCTGTACATGTAAGCGAGGGCTGCCTACTTGGTTCTCGCCGTAACCCAACCTTCTCAGTTTTCCTCCTAACGGACGAGGGACATAATAGGTGAAGAAAATGCGTATATATAAGTATATATGAATACATAAACGCGGGGGGTCAATCAGTTTTGGCAGTTGGTTTGAATGTGCCCCGACTGGTGGCACCGGTGGCACACCACCTGGGGGCACGTGCTGTGCGAGTGGTCCGCGTTGAGGCCCTGTGCATCGCATCGTCCGCAGATCGCCCTCCTCCCGGGGCTCCCGGCTGCCACGCCCCGTCCCATCTGGCCGCGCCCCCTGCCGCCTTGCATGCGCCCCCCGCCCCGGCGGGGGGGGGTGTAGTGCCCCGTGCCGGCGCTTCCACGTCCCGCCAGCGGCGGGGGGCTGTAGTAGTGGCCCCTCCCCGCCGAGAAACGGCCGGTTGTGGTCGGCTGGCTGCGGGGAGTCCGGTACCCGTATGTCCTCCCCCCTCCTCCAAGTCCCCGGTTCCACCCTGGGAACTCGGCTACGACCGACTGTCCCCCGAGTTTCTTCAGGTTCTTTAAAGCCAGGTCTAGGGCTGTGTGGTCCACCGACGTGGCCCCGACCATTTTTTGGTGCGTCTCCTGATAAATGAAGAGCGCTGCCCTGACGGGCTGCTTCAGCGCTATGCACTTGTTCACTCCCGCGAGGAGAGTCGACACCGTCGTAAGTTCCCGCTTGAGTTTGGCTGGGTGCTGGCGACACAGCTCTATGAGTTGTGTGAGCATTGGCACGAGCTCTTCGATGGAAGAGGCGATGCTGTTGATGTCCCGCATCGTCGCCTTGTCGTAGGCGTGCGTGTGATGCAGCAATGCGGTGAACTTCGCCGTAAACTGTGGTCGGGGAAAATCGGACGTGGGCATTCCCAGAGTGTTGTGTAAGTGCCTTGTGCGAGTGCTTACACTTGTGCGTGATTTGTGCGTGTGCTTACGCCTGTGCGTGGTTTGCGCGTGTGCTTACGCCTGTGCGTGGTTTGCGCGTGTGCTTGCGCCTGTGCGTGGTTTGCGCGTGTGCCTTACGCCTGTGCGTAGTTTGTGCGTGCGCTTACGCCTGTGCGTGGTTTTGTGCGTGTGCTTGCGCTTGTGCGTGTTTTGTGCATGTGCTGGCGCGCTCTGTGCACGGTTCGGGTGTACTCGCGTTTGTGTGCGTGCGCGCCTGCGCCTGTGCTACGCTTGTGTTGGCTCGCGTACGGGGCGTGTGCGTGCGTTGGTAAGTGCGTACCCCACCCTGTAATTGCGCTTGCGTTTGCTCGTGTACCGGTGCGTCAGATAGTATAATAACCAAATCCGGTGCGCGCGGTTTTCCGCGAGTGCGTTAATCGTGCGTATATGGTCCTTTCCGGGAGGCATAGTTTGTGCCCATGCGTCGAGCGTATGGGTGTGTGCGTGCAGAATGCAATGTTTGTGCAAGTGCGTCGTGCTTGTGGATGCAGAGTGCGTGGTTTGTGCAAGTGCGTGCGTGCGGGTGTGTGCGTGCGGGGTCCTGGTTCGCTCGGTGTGTTCGTACGCCTTGTGCGTGTGTGCATGTGCTGGTGCTTATGCCCGTTTTGAGCTGCACCGAAACTACTTGCACGAGTGCGTCGGAATACGGTTCCGCCGTACGTGCTTGTGCGTTCGTTTGCGGTCGTGCCGTGCGTGTCTAACGGGGATTGTGCTGCCTCGGTGCGTGTTCGACGGCTCGTGACCGGTGTGCGTGTTCGATGTATCGTGCCTACTGTAGTACGCGTATGTGTGTATAACGTGTAATTTTTGAAAGGCGTACGTATAAGCGTCGTTCGCTGTGCTGGCGTGCGGTTTGGGCGTCTGTTTGTTCGTGTGTCATCTGTTGTGGTCATGTAAATCTAGTGTTGAGCTGGCGTGAAATGTCCAGAGCCTTTATAATATGCACCCGCATTTTGTGCTTCGTGTACCGGGTAAAAGGAAGAATCCCAACATGACCGTGCCATAAAGAAAATCGAGTATTTAGCAGTATGTTCGAGCTCAAAAGCCCCTGAGCGGGGCGTGTGCGTACCGTATATAAAAAGGGGAATATTGACCTCATCGACAAGAGGATAAAAAATAAATAAATAAATAAATACCAAGTACAGGCAAAACACAGGACAAATGGACGAGAGAGAATAAAATACGTAAATAATCCCCGTGTTCTTTTGTGCGTACCTGGGCGATCTATTTTATGTAATCCTTTATTATTATTATTATTGTTCTTGCCATCCGACAATGTGCAGCATGACCTTGAACGTTGATTCCTTTATTGGAATTAATTTTAATTAAATATAATTTTTAATTAAATTTTATATCTTTGTTTATTTATTATTTTATTTTATTTTAATTTAAATTTAATATAATTTTAATTAGATTTTATATATTTATTTATGTATTTTATTATAATTAATTTAATTAATTAGTTAATTATTTATTTATTTTGGGGAATTTCGGAAATGTTGAAATTCGGAAATGTTTCAAATGGAAAATTCGGAAAATGTTTTGGATTTTATATTTTTCCGAATCCTCAAATATTTCGGGCGTCGTTGACGTACGTGAGTGTGCGAATCTCGGTCTGTACGTACGTAAACCGGTTGCAGTTTGCACTAAAATATATCCCGGATCGTGCGTACGTGAAATGTCGGGTCTGCTCGTCTCTACCCCGTACGTGCTCGTGTGCGTTGTGGTGTGACGTGGTGCCTGCATGCTGGGAAGGAACTTGTTCGCCCGAGTTGCTACTGTCCTGCGTACCGCTAGCAGAGGGTTGTTTGCTTGTTGTGGTGAGCGAGAAAGTCTACCCCTGCCAACTCATGCATCGTGCGGCAAGCGTGTGTGGTCGTGTGAGTTTCTGTCGTGTGGCATGTGCGTCGCTGTCGTGCACTATCCGAGAAATTACATCGCTTGTCGGCATAAACAGTGGCCTGCGTGGGCAGCCAGAAAAATCTAACCCTCTCTATTCAAGTAAGATACACGACGTGGCGGTCAGATACCAAGCCCTCTCTACTCACGTAGGTTATGCCTACGTCTAGAAATTTCGCAACACCACGACCCCGGCTCGCCTACGTACCGTGTAGCCGCGTGAATCATATGAAAAGGAGAGACCCGCCTCTAGTCCTCGTGCGGACGCGTAATCGGGCCGTTGCTCCTCTACTCGTACTCGAGCTGGCTGTTGTACTGCCCTGCAACTGATTGACAAAAGAGAAAAACCAACCTCCTCTTCGGGCTGAGGGCTTGTCCAGTTGCAGGCGGGTCTCTGGTGCCAAAACGAAATAGTGCGTGCGACAAATTTGTAACAAAAGATGACCTCACCTGGACTTTTCCCGTGATGGCGGTGAGTGGTGGTTCCTCCTCGCTTGTCTTTCCGGCTGGGGTCGCTGTGGGCTCCGCTGCTGTCGACTCGCACTCGTACTCGCTCTCTGTAGTCCTCGCGCGCTTGTCGAGGTGGGTATTCTCGATGTTGGGGGGTGTGGGTTGGATCTCGAAGTTGGGGAGTGCGGGCTGGAGAGGGTCGGGGGTCGCTAGCTGGAGAGGATCGCTGTCGGTGGCTGGAGCCGATGAAGAACTCGCGTAGGGGGGGGCGGGCATGGCGGAAGGGAAGACTACGCAACCCCCCACTGATCGTAGGCCCCCGTTGTCGGGGCACCCCCACAGGTAGCTACCGGCAGCCTGCACCATAGAGCGTTTTGCGTTGCGCTCCATGTGTGGGCCTGGATTTCCGGCGCCGGCCGCTCCCTGAGACGCAAGGAGGATGCGGCCCAAGTTAGGGCGGACGTCGGCGCTGCCCGCTTCGGTAGCGGCGGCGCACGTGATGAGGACCTGGTTAAGGGTCAAATCGGCTGCTGTACACTGCTGCCCCCGGGCGATGACGAATCGCTCGAGAACCGGGACGGAGACGCCCTCCTCCAGGATGGTGGACACGGACAGGTACTCCTCCATGTTTTCGAAGGTCGTCGCTGAGGAAAAATTCATGGTTGGGTGTCGAAGCTGGTTTCGTGGGAGGGAACGAAACGAGGCGTGCAACGAGCTGAGGCCCTGTACCACGCGGTGGTGCGGGGACGAAGCCTGCTGTTGGAGGTCTCAAATAAGCTCTCGATTCTCCCTTCTCTATTTGGAGAAGAACAGCTTGTTGGAAAGTGAGCTTGGGGGCTTGTCTTGTCCTCGAATGAGGCCTATCATTTCGTGGGGGATAGGGGATCGTTCGAGAACGTTCCCCATCCCGGTTCTGGATAATACTATTTTTATCATCCCCGAATCAGCTTTATCAACCCCGAATCGATGACCCACCCCACCCCAATCAGGTTCAGGTTTAGGGGGTTTATGAGCCTTTATGATATTTATTATCATCTTCATGAGCGGCGTCCGATTCTGTCATCGTCCATTTTAATCGTTCAGTCTTCCGTCTGGAGCCCGAAAGCGGTTAACACAAATCCCCCAATGAATATCAGAGCTGGGGGTTTATATCCACGGAGAGAGGGCAAAGAACGCCAAATTATACCTCTTTGGAAATATCTCGACCAAAAGCCAGCATTCTCGTTGCGTGCGCCCACCTTGGTTTTGGAGATTATTGGCTGTGAAAAGGCGTCGCAGGGGCTGTGTGTAACGTTTTCTTCTGTCTTACCTGTTACACGGCGGGGCTGTGAGTTACTTGGCTTGACTAAAAATCGCCGACTGTTAATTAATAGTTCCTACAAGCAGTGTACCTGTTACACGACAGGGCTGTGAGATAGTTGGCTTGACTAAGAGTCGCCGACTATTATTTTGATAGTTCCTGCCCCGCAGGCAGTTGGCTAGGTGGAGATCACAGTGGGTTGCGTGCGGTAAACCACGAAGTTCTGCGTCGTCGGCATCTGACCGGCGTGTATGTGGCTCGACGTGCGTGGCTTATTTAGCTAACACTAAGTCAACTACCAGTTAGGTGGCATATCTCCACCGCCCAACTACGATTTGTATCTAGCCATGAATTGTTATGCTGTAAGCCAACTCACGGCCGTGGCTTTAGGAACGAATACATACGAACGGCTACCTGGTACTATTTTTATGAATATGGATATTTTCGAATTATGCCATTTACACCGCCGCCCAACTAGTATTTGACCGTAAAGGCCACGGTTTTTTTGTGAGCCAACTCGCAGCACTAGGTATGGAAACGAACGCGTATGATATGCACTGCTATTAAACTGCTTGCCGCAGAGCACGGAACGTAGCACGCCCCCTGGGTCGAATCGATCCGGCTGGTTTTTCTTGACGGGAAGGGTGCAAGCGCCTAGCAATGCACCTATCGACAGATCTCCGTGACATATTTCAAAAGCCCCCGTTTTTCCGTGGTGTGCGCCCATAGTTGGGGAAATAATCGTATCGGAAATTTATCCCAGGCGGTGTGCTGTCTGACGTCTTTGTGGAAAGATCTCGGTGAGGTGTTCCCATGCTGCCGTTTCCGTGTTGTGTAGCCATGGCTAGGGAGGAAATCGTACCAAAAATGCATCCCAGGCGGTGTGTTTTGTTGCTTCTATAGACTACCCTCGTTGAGACGTTTCTAAAGCCGCCGTTTCCGCGGTGTGTGCCTATAATTTGGGCAAACATTGCCTCAGAAACTGATCCCAGGCGGTGTGTTGTGTTGCGTGTTATGCGTTAGGTTCGAAGACTTGGCTTTGGAAGACCTAGATGAGGAAGCCATAGCGCGCATGCTGGAGGAGGCAGACAAGGAGGAGGTCAGCGAGGTGGACGTCACGGGGGTGAAGCAGCTGCTACTCCTGCTGGAGCGCAAGATCAATCGCAACCAGATGATGCGCGTTAAGTTTCCCGAACAGCCCGAGAAATTCGTCGACTCGGAGGTGAGGTGTTGTTGGTATTGTTGTTGGTGTTGTTGGTGGTGTTAGTTGTGGTGTTGTTGGTGTTGATTGTGGTATTGGTGGTGGTTGTGATTTTGGTGGTGTTGGTTTTGGTGGTGGTGTTAGTGTTGGTGGTGGTGTTGGTGTAGGTGGTGGTGTTATTGTTGTTGGTGTTGGCGTCGTTGTGGTTGAGTTCCCCGAGCAGCCAGAGATATTCGTCGATTCTCCTTAGATCCTTGTAATAGTCGATCCTGCTTGTCCCGTTGGATGGTATCGGGTCGTGTTATTAATAGTACCGTAGCCAACAGTGAAGTAGACCTCGAGCATCTCGTATCTTCGTCTTAGGCCCGTTTCCCTTAAAAACACATCAGACACATTGGACACATGCGCTTTTTGTTCCATGGCTTGTTTTTGTTGTGATTGGTGGTGGTGGAGTTGTTTTGTTGTTGTTGTTATTGTTGTTGTTGATGATGATGTTACCTGCTGCTGCCATTGTTGGTGTTGGTGCTGCTGGTGTCACCTGCTGCCGCTGTTTGTCGTTGTTGCTGATTTTGTAGCTGCTGTCGTAGGTGTTGATGCGGGCGTTGTGATTGGTGTTGCGACCGCTGTTGTTGGTGCCGTTGCTAATAGTGGTATCTGCTGTCGTTATCGTTATTGCGGGCGCTGCTTTTGTTCGGTCCGGTCCTGTCCTGGCCTTGCACAGGTGGAGTTGGACACGGCCGTAAAAAGCCTGTCCGTGGTAGCCGCGGCGCCCGAGCTTTACCCTGCCCTAGTGGATGCCGGTGCCGTGACATCGCTGCTGGGACTCTTGACGCACGAAAACACGGTGAGAGCTTAGCGGGAGGTTATTCGTGCAGTGATTACCCCGTTACAAGGGCGGCCCGTGAAGAAAACTAATATAGCGTCCGTAACCGCTTTACAACTGCAGCTATCATTCCAGGCACGCTTTTCGGGACACCACTGGGAATTATTGGGGGGTTAGTTTTCCCATTCTAGAAGGGCTTACTACAGATTGCTCGTATCGTATCCCTAACGACCAATGCAGCATTATAGTACCCTGGTATTTAATAGTACGTATTATATGCATAGTGTTATGTGCATAGTGTTATATATTGTGTTGTACCCCTGTTTTTTACCGCCGAGTTCAATCCACTCACTCGGGTGGCTCCGTACTCGCTCCAAACGGAGTTGGACATGTTTTGGTGACGGAGTGTAACGCAACGAATAAGTACGCAAGTATCGCGAATCGACAAGCACACAAGCACGCTTCTGCTAAGAAAAAAAATGATTCAATAGGCACCTAACGTAGCTTAGCTTAGCTTAGCGTAGCTTAGCGTAGCTTAGCTTAGCTTAGCTTAGCTTAGCTTAGCTTAGTGGCTAGTGCCTCTGATTCGATGAAAGTGGAACCGCTAAAACGTGACCCCCTTGCTGTAGCCCGACTCCTATTAACCCGTTTGGGACCCATGCGCACTATTAATATTATTAATAGTAGCATTGTTAATTCTAGTACTAGTAGTACTATTAGTAGCGATAAACAAAGTACAAAGTATAAACAACGCGTTCTTGTCATGGTGCGAGCATTCTCTTCATGCAGCATACCACACGGCACACGGCTGTGTAAGCTGTGCGCGTGTCACGCAGGTACTTGCATTGGACGTCGACGGAAAAATCTCGGTCGGCTAGTCTAGCAGCGGGGGTTTGTTCGGGTGAAGATGCTGCAATGGTCAGTTACATCGGTCAGTTTTTCCCTATACTATAATCAAGATGTAATAAAGTGATCCTCGAAACGGATAACAGTGTGAGTGGTCAGCTGGTCAGCTATGACAGCAGGTGCACATCCAACATTCACAACGTAGAGTTGTTTTGTGGTGGTCGCAGCCTGGATGTTGTGGCCCAAGCGCATTATTTTCGAGCTTCCCGGTATCATCTGTTCTACATGTTTTTTGTTGTGTGGTAAGTTTCGAGTGTCTCTGCCCCTTGTCTCTCGCCCGCAGGATATCTCTATCTCGGTGCTGCTGCTGCTTCAGGAGCTGACGGACTCTGATGTCCTGAGCGAGAGAGAGGAAGCCTCGGTCATCGTCGACGCTATCGTTGACAAGCAGGTACTCTTGAGCTTTCTTCCCTTTGCCTTCAACCCTCGTGTGGATTGCATAGGGGATACTGCCGCAGTGTAGAAAAAAAGGTGCGATTGAATTGCCGTGACCATCTCACATACCAGGTTGGAGATATGTAGTGTAGAAGAAAAGATACGATTGCAGCGCCAAGCACGCAAAAACTGATACGATTGCCTTTACTCTCTTGGGGGCTGCATTGTGTACCTTTTAGTGTACCTTTTAGTGTACATTTTAGTGTACCTTTCGGTGTACATTTTAGTGTATCTTTTAGTGTACATTTTAGTGTACCTTTTTGTGTACCTTTTGGTACCTGCTAGGAAAAAAGTGCTATCACGGCGTCGAGCACTCGAAAGCAGCCCAGGTCGGTGAGGTGGGGGGTGTGTCCGGACTGCGACACAAGGACCTGTATGCGATACGCATGCAGCATGTGGTGTTTTTGTTCTGCCTTGATGCGTCGAAAATCTCTAAACGTCTTTTTGGTGGTTAAGAGCTGTACATGGGTTCCAAACGGGTTAAGGAGGTGTCTTAAGGGGATTAAGGATATGTCTTAAAGGGGTTACCGAGATGTCTTGAAGAGATAGAGGAGATGTCTTAAATGGGTTAAGGAAATGGCTTCAAGGGGGTAAAGAAGTGTCTTAGAGGGTGTCTTACAGGAATTAAGGTGATGTCTTAAAGGGGGTTAAGGAGATGTCTTACAGGAATTAAGGAGATGTCTTGAAGGAATTAAGGAGATGTCTTAAAAGGGTCTAATGAGATTTCGCAAAGGGCGGTGGGGCAGCAGTACGCTCTAGTTACAATGGTGTGGCGTTAGACGCAGAGACAGGACGACTTCGGTGGCCAGTCGCAAGTGTGTATGCGCAATGTACCTTGGTGCAACGCCAAGCGTTAGGCGTCAGCATCCGCCTACCGATTTGAAAGGGGGATCAGCGTGTCAGGAGGAGCTTGACCGCTGTCGTTTATGTACATAACGCGCCTGCTCAACTACAGGAAATGCCAACGACTTTTTCTTTCTTTGTACCTAGTTCGAAGTACTAGAGAACTCTTGCGAGGCCAAGACGGCCAGCCACCCATACATGGCCGTCACAAGATAGCGTAACGCCGCCCTGACTTCTTCGCCATGTTGCGTTCTCTCCCCAGTACTATTGATGCACCTGATACTCTCTATGAGCCCAATGCCGTCTTTAGTCAGTTCCTAGGGTCTGCTAGTATGGTGTTTTTTCCTTTCCTTTCCTTTCTTCATCTTGCTGTCTTTTTGTTTTGTTTTGTTTTGTTTTGTTTTGTTTTGTTTTTGTTTTGTCATTTGTTTTTCATTTTCTTTTTCTTTTCTTTGTTTTATTTTCTATCTCTTCTGTCTTTTCTCTTCTTTTTCCCAAATGACTTGAGTCTGGCGTGCGTGTGCGCAGTGATAGGTGCCACGTGTAACATTTACGTGGTAGTCTTTTCTGGGTGGCAAGCGGTGTAGTCGATTTTTTTCCAGGCGCGAATAGTGCGACGTATGCACCAGCATGGACCTATCACATCGTAGGCTGACTCCCGATTTCACATTTTATATTTATCTGGCGGAGGCATGAATTGCGTCAGCTATGATATATGCGTGTACCACTTTTGGTTTTGTTTGTCTTTTTTTTGCCCTGGGGTACTATTCCACTCCAGTGACTGGAACCTGTCCGGCGACCACGGACTTGATTATGCTAGTTAATGTGAGAACAACAACAACAACAACAACAACAACGACAACAGTACGGTAGCCATACAGTACTGACATTCCAGTAAGCTTAACGTTGTGTTGATTCCTTGCTTGCGCGCTAAAAACGAAATTTCAAGGGCCTGGAGCTGCTGGTGCAGAACCTGTCTCGACTGGACGAGGCGAACGAAGAGGATGCCAAGGGGGTGAACACTACCATGGGAGTCTTGGAGAACCTGCTCGAGGTGTGGCACATCTACCGTACGAAATATCACATGGACCATACATACAGTTTTTGTATGACGCGTGCCATGATAGAAATATTAAGGTATACCTCTTTTTGGCGAAAACATTTTTTTAATAATGGACCTCCGTAACCCCTCTAGGCTGAAACCCGTTTGGCGGGGACAGCTTTGCGTGGATTGGTGAGGGGAGGGGTTTGGGGGCTCTAAACGGGTTAACCTGTTCATACAATCGTCCGAGTGTTATTCTCGTTTTTCAGCTACATTTGCGTTTGTGTACCCAGGCTATATGGGTCATGCTTTCAGGGTACTTGTTTGTATGTATGTATGTATCATGTATGCATGTAAGTATGTATATATTTATAGCCCCTTTTGGGGGTGATATATGTAGCTCCCTCCCCGAGTAAGGTTGGCTAGAGCAAAAGGGTGCACGTTTAGCGTAGCATGTGTATGGTAATGCACTTGTCTTCCTCCTTCCCTTTCTTCCCACTGCCGCGGCTGCATTGTCTGCAATGCGCATGCGGTATACAGATGGAAACTCCCGTCACTGTATGACAGGAGTACTGCTGCGGGAAAGGTACTTTCTGCAAGGGTGTACTGCTGTAAAGTGCTTGACAAAAGCGCTTTGCTCGGAAGAAGAAATGCTCATCTATTACTAGGTCTTGCTGCAGTTCTGCTACTGTATGATATGGTGCTCCACGAGCGCGTTTGGATTTTACAAGAGGAGGGAATTCTCAAGTGTTTTCTCACTGCCCCGTTGCATGTTTGACAGGCGCAGCCTAGCCGGCGTCCCCGGTTGGTTTCGAAGAAGCGAGGAATTAGCGGGCGTTGCTCACTCTTGCAGGCATGCCCCCCTGCAGCTGTTCCCCTACTCTACATACGCACACCGTCACACGCGCGATCGAATCATCTCACGCAGCTTGCTAAAACGAGCTTCGGCGAGTTTTTCTATCTCACAGCCGACGTGCCTTGTTCGTTTTTCTTTTAAAACATTACAGGCACGGCCTAGCCTGGGTCCGACGCTTTGCGAGCCGCCTTTGAGTGTGCTAAGGTTCCTGCTCAAGAGACTTCAGGTGAAGAAGTTCGACGAGAACAAGCTCTACTGCTCGGAGATCCTGGCCATGTTAGTTAACGGGGATACTGACGTCCAGAAGAGGCTGGGCACCTTGCAGGGTAAGTCGAACAATCATATCACCTATTATTGGCTATGGTTATGGCTGTCGTGTGGTGTTATTTGTAGTGTTGGTAAGCAACTCAACAAAGGTGCTGCTTGGTTGCTTCTTTGAGTTTTTTGTCGTTACTTTAGTTGCTTATTTGGTCTATGTGGCGTGTAGTATGGGATACTACAATCTGTACAAACAATGATATGGCATTTTAGTATGGTAATAGTAATGACCCATTCGTTTTTATTTTGTACGCTAAAACATATAATACTATGTATATGTATAACATACGTGTGCGTTTGTTGTTGTATCCCGCGTATCCTCAGGAATGGACGGCATCGACAGGCTGCTGCAAATCGTGGCCTACTACCGTCGACGGCAGCCGCAATCGCCGGAGGTGAGGCTAACAGATGACATCTCACTTCTTGATACTATTTATGATATATTGATTTTTTGATTAAATGATTTATTGATTATTGATTATTGATTATCTAAAATATGCCTTTGATGACGAACAGATGTCTAGTCTAGTCCAGTCTGGTTTGCTCGCCGGAGGTGAGGCTAACAGATGGCATATCACTTCATGATACTATTGATGATATATTGATGATTTATTGATGATTTATTGATGATTTATTGATCGTCTAGAATATGCCTTTGAGGACCAACAGATCTCTAGTCTAGTCTGGTCTGTGATACGCAATCGCAGATGAGATCTCTCGTGCTGATGTATTGCTGATCTAGAACATGTCTTTCAGGGCAAACAGATCCATCCCTGGTCTGTGGTAGATGGACAGATCAGCTCCCTTTTGATGATATATAGCTGATCTAGAACATCCCTTTCTGAGGCAAACAGATCTCTAGTTTGTGGTAGCTGCGTGACATATATATACTTCGAAGTATATATTATAAAATTTAAAATACGCTCCAGCTGTGAGATCGAATATTTTGTCGAAACTCATCTTTGCAAGCTGTGTGTGATACTCCGATCGCGCGTATTACGGGTTGTGTGTCCTCATTAAGGATATAGGTCGGCGACTCCCCTTGCAACTACACTGTAGCTATCAGGGTCAACAGGGTGATGTTAGGCAGTCTGTGCGCGGAAACTATTAAACCCGTTTCTGAGGGGGACAAAATATGACAGCTGTGGAAGGAAATGCATCAGTTTATCAAGTGAATCCTGTAAGTCGAATAACCGGTGAGGGGGGGGCGGAGTTTTTAAGGACGTGGGGGCCTGGTTTTGATCAAAAGGGGGGCGGGAGGGGGGGGAGGGGGGGGAGGGACGGGTGGGGCAGGTCAATTGTGCGTGGAAACTATGAATCCTTCTTGTGGGGGAGGGGGGGGAAATGTGCCGGGGGTGGCGGGGGGGTGGGGGGGGAGAGCTTTAGGTCGCATAGATGTAGGGGTTTGCTATACGCGTGGTGCTAGGTCTAGGCGATGGTGCGGGTGGTGGGGAAGGAGGGGGCGTTAGGGGCGGGGGTGGGTGGGAATTGCAGCAGCGGCATGGACGGCTCTAAAACGATAACGAGGCGATATCCAGGGCGTGGAAGTGTTTATTACTATGGCGGATTTCGATATTAGGTGGGGCGTTTAAGCAAGAGAAAGCGAGAAAAAAAAAAAATGTAAACATGGTATAAACATGTGTATGATGTCACCGGGTGAGAGCCGGGCGATCGGAATTACGTAATACTTTTTTCCTGGGTGTACCCTGTGCTGTACCCTGTGCCGTACCCTGTGCTGTACCCTGTGCTGTACCCCGTGCTGTACCCTGTGCTGTACCCTGTGCTGTACCCTGTGCTGTACCCTGTGCTGTACCCTGTGCTACACAGACGCTGCGCAGCATATGATAACGGCACGCATAAGAGCTAGACGATCTACTTATGAACTAGATGATCTAGATCGTGATCTGTTGCAACGATGCTGTCTGTTACAGTAACTCTCTTGGAACTGCGTTCTCT
Source organism: Undaria pinnatifida (assembly GCA_012845835.1). Taxonomy (NCBI): domain Eukaryota; class Phaeophyceae; order Laminariales; family Alariaceae; genus Undaria; species Undaria pinnatifida. Next base: position 14,375,676 of record JABAKD010000028.1, read on the forward strand.
GTTTGGAGCCAAAACGCTTGGACTTGACATTGAATATCGCAGTGGGGTAAGGGTTTGTTTATTGGGGGGGGGGGGGGGGGGGTGTTGATAGTTCCATGTTTGAGTGGGGTTGTAGCCGCGGCGGTTTGCGGCGAGGGGTGGAGGTAGGGCTCAATTCCTTTCCAAGGGCGCCCACGTTTTGGGGGGGAAATTACTTGGAATTAGTGTGGGGCGCGTGCTACGAGAGGGGTTATCGCTTTTTTTGTCTGAAACGGTTTTTGATTGACGGGGCTGCTTAACGTATTCATGTTAACCTTCCTTAGCCTTCCTTAACCTTCGTTAGCCTTCCTCAACCTTCCTTAACCTATTAACATAAATCGTTGGAAGTGTATTCGTTTTTTTTTTACAACATGTTTGGAGTAGTGCCTATTAATAGTATTGGTGATAGTGCCTAGGCCGTGGTCTTGTTCATTGTTGTCCGGGAAGCGCTTTCAATGCTCTCCAAGTGGGTGTTTTGGCGCGGTGTGCGGTAAAGAACTCCTCAAGCTAAGGAACGTCAAAACACATTTCATACACCTCCACGGTGGGTGATACGTGAGATCGACCCGCCTCTGTGCGTGCACTATTTATAGTCAAGACACAGCCGTGCATTTACTGCCATTGTCATTTGGTACCGGGTATGTTACTATATATCAGGAACCACGCGTAATTTTCTGTACACTGCTCCGACCTTTACACCTTTGAAGAAGGGCGGTGTGAATATCGTTCATCGTTACGTATACATGTATATAGCACGAAGAGCGATGTATATACCCGTTTTTGTTTTTTGGTTTTTAATCCAGCTTTACAGTTTAACTGCAGCGTCAACTTCAACACCGCTTCGACGCCAACGGTCGTTTGTTGTCCGTGTTCGATGACGACAGGTCCATGTTCGATGACAACGGTCGTTTTGCTGGTGTTCCATTTGCCCCGTGTGTGTCGCGTTGGACGCGATGCATCTCTATACCATCATGTGTACCATGCTGCACACGATATACCACACTATACACCATGATATGAACCATACCTGGTACGTACCGTTGAACGTGCTATTTACTATACTCCATGCTATACAAACCTTTCTTACGCTTTCAAGCCACTGATTTTATGTGTGCGTACCTGCTACATATCGCTTATACACAAGACCGCCGCTTTCGCTCACACATAAATGAGAACCCCGGGATTTGAATCGAAGCCATTGATGACCACCTCATCCCGAAGGGCCGAAGGGGTCCCTTGTAGGCCGAAGGGGTCCCTTGTAGTAAGTAATAAGTGTATGGTATGTCATATATAGCACGGGGTTTAGCATGCTCTGCATGTATGCGTGATACTTTCAGGAAGAGGAGTGCGTGGAGAACTTGTTCGACGCTCTAGCGGCCGCTCTCCTGGTGCCGGACAACCAGTCCCGCTTCCGCTACGGTAAGCCAAAGCTATGATATGTAATGACCAACTTAATCCTTAGTGTAGTAAGCTATTTAATGAGCTGTTTGACGTGCTATTTAGTAATCTACTCAGTAAGTTGTTTAGGAATCTATAAAAATAATCTTGTTTAATAAGATTTTTGATATGCTACTTTTAATACTTGGTGAGCTATTCAATGAGCTGTTTAATAAGCTTTTTGATATGCTGTTTTTAATACTTGGTAAGCTATTTAATGAGTTATTTAATGAGCTGTTTCAGAATCTATTTATTAGGCTGTTTGATAATCTGTTTAATAAGGACCAAGGCTGGGGTATTGTAGTATGGTGTAGTACGATTGTAGTATGATATAGTATTATACTCCCTTTTTCGCTCCTTTATTTAGTTTATTCAATACAGCAGTAGGCGATTAGCTTGGCGCATCGTAGCTAAGGATTCAATTGAGGATTATTATCACAAAATTCTAACGGCAGCAAAGCTTAATACCGCAAAGTACAACCGGAGTCCCTCGCGCGAGTGACCCCGAGCCACTGCAAAACGAGACCCCGATCCACATAATTACCTCATAATAACACTGCCGTGCTTGATAACGGCCTTGATAACGGGTTTGGTAAACTTTTTGATGTGCTATCCGCCGGTGTCCCTCGCGCGAGTGACCCCGATCCACTGCAAAACAAGACCCCGATCCACTGCATAACACTGCCGTGCTCAGTGAAACTGCCGTGCTTAATCAGCTTTTTGATGTGCTTTTTTTAATGTTTCATGAGTTGTTTAATAATCTATTTAGTAGGATATTTAATGAGCTGTCTACTAAGCGACTTAATAAGCTTTTGAACAAGCTATTTCATATTTAATGAACCGTCTAATAAGCTGCCTGGTATACAATTAAGTGTTTAATAGGTTAATCAGTAAGCTATTTAATACGGTACTTGGAGTATTTGATAAGGTATTTAATAAGGTATTTAATTAGCTATTTAATGAGGTATTTAATAAGCCATTTAATAAGCTATTTAATAAACCATTTATTAAGGTATTTAATAAGCTATTTAATAAGCTATTTAATAAGCCATTTAATAAGGTATTTAATAAGCCATTCAATAAGCCATTTATTAAGGTATTCAATAAGGTACCGGTATTGAATAAGGTACTTATTAAGGCTGTTACAGGTTGCCGGGGGATGTTCAAGTCGCCGACCATCAATAGCAAATAGGTGGATACGTCCTTGTAGTAAGTTTTTTTTCAATATCACTTTTTTACTTTCCAGCTCAAGTGGTACATGTCATGAGTACATTCGTATCGTAACAGCTTTTATCCTACCTTCTAGACAAGGTCATCATCACACTTCAGATGCCCAACCACGGTACCAGCCACACCCCAAGTAGCCGCTGCTTCCCTTGTCCCCGCCTGTACGTGTCTTCACCTTCATTTAAATTACAGTTAGTTGTGTTTGGCTTCTGTAGTCACGTGTTGCTCGAGTGTTGCGGTTTGTTGTACGAGTATATGACTATTAAGCAGCCGACTATTGATGGTCATTGGTTAGTTAGGTGTGGCGGTTTTGTTGTGTATGACTGTAAGTTGCCGACTAGTTATTCGTTGCTCAAGTGCTGCGGTTTTGTTGTGTGTGACTGTAAGTTGCCCACTCACTAGCTGGTCAAGTTTTGCGGTTTGTTCTGTATGACTAGTAGTTAGCGACTAGTCATTTTTGTTGGTTAGTGTGTTGCGGTTTTGTTGTGTATGACTTTTAAGTCCCCGACTAGGTATTGTATTTGGTAGTAGACTGGCTGTCTTATATTACAACACATTGTACTTCATTGCAGTTACAGTCGTTGCGGAGTTCTTCGTTCTCGTATCTGGTGGGCGCATTTGTGGCTCGACGTGGTGTTGATTATTGTAAACACTACCCTCGTAGTACGTGATGGGTCAGTAACATGGCTTGCTCGGCCAGTCAGGTGTGTTGTCTAATATTAATATCTGCCAATGGTCCCGTCAACTTGTAGCCCTGCATGCCGCGCTCAAACGTGACTCGCGTGTGACCAGCACGATGGGGTGGTGCCTTTTTTGTTTTTCGGGTTCGATAACGTGTGTTGAGTGGTGGAACGTTGTTTCTTGGTCGGTCCGTGTGGGCAGGCAGGATCCGGTACACAGCTCTTCAAGCAGAGGAGCGCCTTACAAATGAAAATTCGCACCCATGTTCCGTAGCATAGTGCTACCATCAGTACCATCAGGATGGATCGACACAGGCACACCCAAGGTCACGACTGCACGATTGGGTTGTGTTGGGTTGTACAACCGACATTAAATCGATTCAATGCGACACAGATGTGGGCGTGCGACGATCTTAAGCTGTAAGCTACTGAAAACGTCGTGCGCAAAAAACGAGGTTGTCTTTTTGAAGGGGTTGAGTGTTTTTTGTTTCTTCCCATCCGCCGGAGGTTGAGCATTGTTTTGTGAGTGTGAGGGCAAAAAAGAAGAAATATGTGTTCGACGTTGATGACCGATGCGCCTCGTGCCCGCTGCTTTTTTTTTTGTTTTGTTTCAGGGGAGGGTTTTGAGCTGATGCTTCGGTGCCTTCGTGAGAAAAAACATGCCGCTTGGTGCGCGGTGAAGGTGTTGGACTTCGCTCTCACGGACAACGACACCAACTGCCAAAGGTGTGTGTCTCTTTCCTTTGATTTCCCTTGCAGTTCTTAGCGTGTCAGGCGAGTACCCGACTGTCAGCGGGGTACCCGAACGTTGTACGGGTACCCGGGTACCCGCCCAAAATAGCCGTAAATACTCGCGAGTACCCGGGTATTTTTTTCAAACTAGCAGGTGGGTACCTGTTTAAGACCGGTACTAGTGGGGTAACACCTCTAGTCTGTGTCTGTGTCCTTTGATCCTTTGATTTGTGTTGCCGTTCTTAGCCCGTATCTTATGGTATGGTACGGTATGGTACGGTTAGCGGAGCCCTAGCGCGAGCTGACAGTAAAGTTGACTCTCACAGACAACGACACCAGCTGACAAAAGTGTTCTTTTAACCCGTTTATTGCTCGAAACCCGTCTTTTGGACCAAACTACTTGCATGCAGTATGGGGAGGGTTTTTGGTGCTCTGGAGGGGTTACGTGTTGTGGTGTTGTTACGTCTTGTGATGTTGCGTCTTTTAGGGTACAGTAGGGAATGTTAGGGTTAAGAAAACCCGGAGCCCTGGCCTAGCCTAATGTTGGACTTGGCTCTCAGGGACAACGGCACCAACTGCCTGCCAAAGGTGTACGTTAAGTTTTCCGATGGCATGCTGCTCTTGCTGCATCTCGTTGTGATACATGGGATGACGGCTGATGGTTGATGGTCGATGGTACTGTCAGTACCGCAGAGGAACGCACCAACCATTGTTTTTTTCCCTGCAAGGTTGTTGACTTGATAATACAATGGTTGGTATGCCTCACCGAAACTATGCATTTTGAGTCATTGGGTCATTGAGTCAATGAGCCATTGAGCCATTTAGTAATTGACAAGACCATGGCCTAGGTGAACAAAAAAAAACACATTTTGCTGCAAGAAGGACGGCATGTCGACGATTGTTGCGTTAAGGAGGGCACAGGAGCACCCGTCATACAGGAAAAAAACATGGCCAAAAAGTGGTATACCTTCATGCCTCTATCTTACCAGGCCTCTACAGTTGGAACAGTAGGAACAGTAGGACAGTAGGAACAGTAAGATACCCTAACCTTATCTTGACCTAATGTTGGACAGCACTGCCATCGCTGCCGTGGACAACGGCACCAACTGCTGAAGGTGCCATAGTGCTGCCTCGAGTCCTCTGATATTGTTGCTTGGCTTGTTCTGAGGCTGAGGTTCTAGTTTTGCCCGCGCCAAGAGCTAGGGAGCACTAACTCCTTTCGATATCCATTTCCAGATATCTCAAGCGCCCGCCGACCGCCAGCGCGGACAAGGTGGCGGCATGCACAAATATCTTGCTGCGCGATTCCTAGCGATAACTACCGGTGCTCGTATACTGTATTGTACTGTATGGCATTGTACTGTATGGTATGGTATGGTATTGTATTTTTTGTTGCACATGTTGCGGTTATTGCGTATCTTGCGGCACAATATTAATACAAGTAGTGCCTTCTTGGACCGTTAACTTGGGGGGGTAGGAGGGGGCGACGGTCAGGTTTACGCGTGATGACTTGTGCATACAGTAGATACTGTAGATACAGTAGATACAGTAGGTACAGTAGATACAATAGATACAGTAGATACAGTAGGTACAGTAGGTACAGTAGGTACAGTAGGTACAGTAGATACAGTAGCCACGCCCCCGGTAAAGCGGTGGGTTGTGGGAGCAATATAACAATACCCCCTTATTGGGGAAAGCCGCCTTATTCATTTATTCATTCCAAGCCATGAGTGCGACTCTCCTGTCGCGCCAAGTGATTTCGACCGCCTTATATCGGGATACCGCCTCATGTCGAGATAGGGATACCGCCTTATGGGGGGACCCCCACTAACCTACTCAAGTACTGTACTGGAGCACTCTACTGCCGTAGCGAGGGTGCGCACATGTTTCAGGCGGTCTACCTGTCGTGCTTATTTCCCTCTCATTCTGCTGCATACCAGGTGCAGTAGATCTATTACGGCTTTGTTGCCTGGTGCTCAATGTATTACTGCGCTAGAACAAGAATTTTAGAGGGTTGCTGCAGTAGATCCTGTACCTTTAGCTGCAATAGCGGGTTCGATGGAGCTGGATAGCTGTCTTGTGTTGCTTGGCTTATTTTCAACGCTTTGCACTTGGTTCTTCTGCTTCTTCTGCTGCTGCGTGTCCTCCACCATGTGGGCTGTTTCCGGTGCCAGGCTGGTTGAGGTCGGTGGCCTAAAGGCGGTCCTGCCCGTATTCATGGGAAGGGGTGCCGCCCGCAAGCTGCGCCAGAAGGTAAACACATGTGCTTGACAGGCACAAAATCAAGTGTCAGACGTACTACTTTGGGAAATATTGTTTTTGGCTCTACGAACTGAATTATAGGACAATCATACGGGTTTTACTCAGCTGGACTGTCAAAAACACCGATACAGTCAGATGGCAAGATCCATCCCGTAGTTTTCCGAGGGCTTTCTGGAGCAGTTCTACGTTCCTCCAGGGTCTCATTTTGATTTTTGGCGCAAAAAATCAGTTTTGAGAAGTATGCAGTACTCGTAGTATGCAATAGTATGCAATAGTATGCAATAGTATGCAATAGTATGCAATAGTATGCAATATTATGCAATAGTATGCAATGAATGTTGCTCAAAACTGGGGCCAAAAATATTACCAGGTATATTTTTGAGGGTATTTGGCTAAAAATCATGAGGTCGTCAGGACTGGCAAATTGGATGAACAGACAAACTGCGAGTCTGGATAAACGGGAAAGTGGATCAGAAAACTCTCGGAAAACTATGGGGAGCATTCTGAAGAGTCTACAGGTATTTTTGGTCTTCCCGCCGAGTAAATCGCGTATGATCAGCCAAAAATCTCAGTTCTGAGGGCCCAAAAATATTGTCCCATAATAGTTGATCTCAAGTTGATCGAAGCGCTTGACACCTTTAGAGCCCCCAAATCCCTCATTATTATTATCTTCAAGCAAATTTGTAAAATAAAAGGGTTCCCAGTTGGGCAGGCGTTTACGGGTACTGGTATTACGGTATTAGTCGGAAGCATGGACAGTGCATGGACCGTGCACTCGTTGAGAAACAGTTTATCTGCTGCCCCTTTCCGAAATGGAGGGGGAATAGAAGGAGAAGCCGTTTCGATTTCCCCCCCCGTTGTTGGCCTTGTGAGGGAAAGCTTATACGATCAAATGTGGCGCTCACGCCATTTGTCATTTACTTGATTGAGTGGTGATAAAACTTGGCTGTTTTTACAACGCGAGAGGTGGTACGACACGGCCGTAGCTTGATCCTACTCGTACTCTTGCGCGCTCGCACTCGCGCTCGCACTGTAGTAGACGTAGACGTAGACGGTTGGTTAGACCAATTTTACATGTTTTGCCTCTGCGTTGTTGTGTTGCTGTGTTCTCTTTCTGTTTTGTTGCAGAAACGAAAGGCAAAAGGCGAGAGAAACGCCTTGGAAGAGCACGCCATCTCCATCGTCACCAGGTCAGACGAAAACAAAATCACGTTTTTTTTATGGTAGTTAGGTTTGGTTTAGGACGTACGTACCTGGTGTGCCGTTACTCGGGGGGCATCGCGCGAACGTACATAGCTAGGGCCGCCCACGACCTTGTGTAACGTTTCTCAGGGAAGCGTACGCACACTTTTAGGAGGCCCGTTTGTATCGACCAAAACAAAAGATTTTCGATATTACCAACCTTGAATATTTGTGTAATGCATAGGAAGAGCCTGCAGCAGCATGTGCTATACTACTCATAGTACTATTCGTAGTATCAGAATGCCGCCCGCGGAAGGAAGCGCCCTGTAGCTCCTACCGAGGTGCTTAGTGTGAGGGATTCTCCAATCGTCAATTTATTTGGTCATTGTTTCCCTATAATATCAAGCCCTATCTACGAAAAAGGGATCCATACAGTACAACATAAAAGATACCCGTACGCTGGCCACGGAAAAGATGTGCCGCTGATGATCAGAGGTGGTTGCGGCAACCAAATTCAAGCCCTAAGAACGCCTATTTCCCGGGACGTATGGTGACGGTTTTGGTGATGCCACCAGTTTCAACGGGAATGGAGTTAAGCGAACATGTACTTGGGAGTAATACCCGTGTGCGTTTTTATTTTTTGTGAGCAGGGGCTCCGGCACGCTTAGCGATGGCGCTTTCTTTTAGGGTTGGGCGTTTTTGCACGCCTGAATGACGCTTTGGTTTCTCTGGTCCTCGGGCCGTGGGCTGTCTTCATGCTGTCTTCATGCTGCCCTGATCATGACCCTACGCCGTGTGTTGGTGCTGGCGGCGTGTTTGTTTGTGGGCAGTTTCGCGGTGCATCTGGAGGACAGGCCGGAGCATGAGTGCCTGAGCCGTTTCGTGTCGAAGTTCGTCGAGGCGGACATGGAAAAGGTCGACCGGGTGATGGACCTGTACATGGAGTATTCGGACAGGTGATTTATACAAAGTGATGTGTATTATCGTTACAAGAGTGTGTTTGGCAAGGGTATATTCCTAAACGGTGGACCGAGTCATGGACCTCTCTTCTGACAGGTCGGCAGCATATGGCCGTATCGTTTTTACTGCTTGCTTTTTGGGTATAACCTCCGCGTGGAGTATTGTCGTGGGTGGGCAAAATACGGCCATGTAGTGTCGTTTGCGTCTCCCTCTTTAGGTGTAAGGTTTGCCATGTGTGGTGTGTTGTGTTTTAGCAGGGTTTTTTGTAGGGAACAGGTGGACCGAGTTAAGGAGCTTTACATCTGCATGAAGTTTTGAGGCTGGTGGTGGAAATTTTATTGTTTGCTGTTTATGATACTCTTATATGTTCATTGAGAGAACTGTAGGATACTTGGATTTGGAATGGGATGGCTTTTTGCAGTATTAATAGTAAAATAGTGTAGGTATAGCCTGAAGGTGGCAAGCGTGTGTTGAGCAGGGGATATATGTTAGGAAAAGGTGGGCCGAGTCATGGACCTCTGCATGGGAGTATTCAGATACGCCATGAAAAAGTGCCGTGTAGTTTGCTGTTCACTCTTGTACTATCTGTGCTATTAATAAGTACCTGTAATATGTACCTGTAAAAAGTACATCGTATCCCTGTGGGGGCCCATGTTCGGCGAAAATACCATCGACGAATGAGATGTTTTTTTGAGCAACTAGGAACAGCCCCTGACAGCACACAACCATTGTTGGTTAGCACCGTGCTGCACGCGTGTGGCGTAGCTCCTTGCATTGCATTACGACGCACACGCCCTATACCCCGGCAGCCCTGGTCGCTTCCTGCGGCCGATACTGAAATCGTCGTTAATACTCAAATCGTCTTTTTCTTCTCGACATGTTTCACCTCGACGCATACACAACACCTCTACCTCACCCCGACATCCACTCCCACCGCCACCGCCACCCCCACCCGACCTCCCCAACATAGCGCCGCCCACTTTGAAACTCCCTCCGCTGGTTTCCCCAGGGTGCTTCAATTCGAGGCTAAGGAGAGCGCAAGAGTGGCCCGAGACGAGGAAGAGGGGGACAGTGACGACGACGCTGAGACTTTGGAGTTCCGCAGGCAGGAGGCGGGTGCATACACGCAGCAGCGCTTGGCGGTCGTCATGGTCGTTACCGCCGCACACAGCTCGGCGGTGGCAAGGAGGGTGGCCGAGAAACTGCATCAGGTGCGCCCTTGTTGTTGTTGTTATTGTTCTCACGTTAACTCGCATAACCAAGTCCGTGCTTTCACCTTTCACCCTATGTATGTAGTCTTGACCCAAGAAATTTCGCTTCAAAATGAAAAAAATACATCGTTTTTTTCTCGCATACGCCATGTGTTTTTTTGTAGTTTATAGAGTAGTCGTACGAATTGCACAGCTCGACGATAGCAAGGAGGGTGGCCCAGAAACTTGATCAGAGAAACCTCTGTTTAGTGTGTTCCTTTTTTCGTGTTTTGCTGTTATTTTCATTGTTTGCCTTGTCATTTTCGTTGTTGTTTGCATTGTCATTTGCGTTATTGTTTACAATGTTGTTTACAGTGTTGACGTTTTTTACAAAATTATTGGTATTTTCGCCCTCCAACAATATCGCGTGTAGTGGTACGAGACGAAGCCGTTACAATATATATACTATCCTTCCGTAAAGCATTAGTACATGTCCGTTTACTCTCACAAAGTGTTGTTTATTATGCTATTTACGTTGCTATTTGCTTTGTTGTTTGCATTGATATTTACGTGTGTTACTTACGTTGTTGTTGAATTGACATTGTTAATTACACAGTGTTATTTACCGTACATTATGTCGGTGTCTTCTTCCTCGTGTTGTCTTATCCGTGCAACAAGTATCTGTTCCTCTTCAGCATGTATGATGCTGTTCTTGCGGTTTTTCCTTTCTGATCTTGCATCACAGTCTTCAAAACACCTGTCGTTTGTTTTGTTTTTGTTTTGTTTTTTCTTGTTTTTCTTGTTTTCATGGCCTGGCATGTTTTTGTTGTGTTCTCATACCCGGTACGCTAGCATTTCACTTGCTTCACTCTACCTCAATCAATTGCGACTGAAGGGCTTATTTGGTATATCCCACAGCAGCACACACTCTGTGACCACGTAGTCACATAGTAGTAACTTGTATCTCTCTAGGATGAAGAATCAGCACGAACACTGGGTGTACTGATGCGGTTGGGTATGTAGTATGTAAAAAGAACGGTTTGATGTGAAGGCAACACATTGTTGAGGAGGGAGATGCACCAGGTGCAGCAGTAACACCCCTCGTTTTCCGTTCGAACATGTTTTCCCGTTTTTTTTTCCCCCCATGACCCCCTTAATGCCATCATCCTTAATGCCATCATCCTTATTGCCATCATCCTTAATGCCATCATCCTTACTGCCATCATCCTTAATGCCATCATCCTTAATGCCATCATCCTTAATGCCATCATCCTTAATGCCATCATCCTTAATGCCATCATCCTTAATGCCATGACCCTTGGTGCACTCAACACCCGCGACATGCCGCCACACACGTATCTCAACACAGCCTCATTCCCTTGACCGCTATTATTTATAGTATGATAGTACGCAGTATCAGGTACTATTTATACGATTGAAAAGGTTGTTGCGTCACTGTTGGATTCGATTGTATTTTTGCTGATCCTACCACAGCATGGCTGGAGATGAATACTAACAATGTATACCTGGTAGTAATGAATACTAGTGAATACTAGGCATGATCGGTGCCTCTATTTTATTGTATCTGTTCCTCGCACTCACTCTACCTTGAGCGGCTGGAGCCTCGCACACGTCCGAGCTGTCCAATACCGAAAAAGTGCGTCGCTATGCTACTTGGTCATATTTGCCACAGCAGCATGGCTAGAGCCTCAAGCACGTCCGAACTGTCCTGGAGAAATATACCGCCAACCACATGATCAATTAACAGCACACAATATCATGCATATGGAGATGCCTAACTGCGTTGCTACTGGTTTGCTTTTGCGCTCGTTTCATTACAGCATGGCTGGAGCCTTATGCACGTCCGTGCTGTCCTGGAGAAGTACATTGCCAACCTAGGCCCGGAGTCCCGACAGCGACAGCGGCTAGAAACACTCCTACCAGACATCCCGAAGCAGCCCGACCCGGCGCCGGGCGATGAAGAGAGCGCCAAGGAACACCAACACAACGGTAAACCCGCAAGAGCTAACGCTGACAACGAGGATAGCGAGGAAGACGTGGGAAGCCTGAACAGCGAGGGAGACGCGTCCGCTACTCCACCGCCGCCCCCTCCTCTTTCCCCCCATCCTGATGACAAGGACAATGATGACATCGACATGGACGAGTTTGATGGGGGTGACACGCCGCCGCCACCGCCGCCGCCGCCCGACTCTCCGCCCCAAGACTCTTCTCCGGAACGTTCCCCAGAACACTCCCCGGTGCGGTCCCCGGATCGGTCCCCGGTGCGCTCCACGGTGCGGTCTCCAGTGCGGTCACCGGTACGGTCTAAAGAAGACTACCACGATGGCCGGAGGGAGAAGGGGAAAGCTGAGAGGAATGGCGAGGGGGGGCGGAGGGGGGATAGGTCTGATAAAGGAGGTGGCGATCGTCGCAACATTGGCGGGGATAGGGGGGGGGGTGATCGTGATCGTGACCGCGACCGTGACCGTGATGAGAGGAATGGGAGGGACCACAGGGGGGGAGGGGAGCGTGATAGAGACAGGGATGCCTGGCGCGGCGAGGGGGATAGGTGGGGGGACGGCAGGGGCGATCGCGAGAGGGGGGAAAGAAGAGGATATGGGGGGGGGGGTAGGGATGAACGCCGGGATGGCAGGCGCCGGTGAAGCTTGGTACGTGTGCCGGTCCCTCTACAACGCCGGTTGAGCAGTGCCGGTTGCCCGCTATAGTGCCTGTGGAATCGCTCGGCACATAAGGGAATATCCAGTATTGGCAGTGTGTGGAGCAGTGCCGGTTGCCGCTATAGTGCTGGTTTTATCGGCTGGTACATGCCGGCACTATAGAGAGACCACTACTGCTGTATGGGCTGTTCTGTCTCTGGTCTAGCCCGAGTGGGGAGATATTGTGTGCGGTGCGAGTGAAAATTATATAGAAACGATATCTCATATTGGTTTTTGCTTCTTTGTGGGCATCCACTACTGTGTGTGTTCTCTGCCCCGCGATGCCAACGTAGAAGAGCATTGTAGACGCGACCGCTTTGGTCCGTACCATCTGCACCTGCTTAGGTAGTTTTACGCGTGGGACAAAGGAAGCATCACTTTTGCGTTGTGGTGTGGTGTGATTGCGGATTGATAGGACAGGGAGGGAGACTGAGAGGACTCCATGAGGCAATGGGTTCAGCTCCGGTTTCGCTGGGGGGGTGTACGCAGCTGACCCCTGGCTGGGGCGACCGGCTTGGGGGAACGCGTTCGTTCCATCGCGGCTCTTGACGCGTTTTGCACTGCTGTTGTAGTACAGCAACTACTACTGTACTAATGTAGGTATTATATCAACTACTACTATGCTATTGCTGTAGCACAGCCACTGCTGCTGCTGCTGCTGTAGGTGGTAAAGGCTATCTCGAGTGCGCGCCTTATGATCCGGTTATGATCCAGTTGGTAGTTAAGTGAAGGCGTTACTGGGATCTGTTATCGCATCTATAGACCGTAGCTGATGGCCTTAAATACTCATACCCGATTGGCTCCGCCCTTGACTTTTATTAAGTATGATCTGATTTCCTTTGAGGCGCTTAGAGGGGCTGGCATGGAGGTCGGAAGCGCTCCGTGGAAACACGCGCAGGCACTTAGCAAAGGGGTTTGTGTTGAGCGTTTTTAATCGAATGGCTACATCGCTGGACTATTTTACGTAATAGGTATGTCTTGAGCTCCAATGACTCCACCGGTGGACTTTTATTACGCAATGGACCTTCCTCCCGGTGCCTTGAGCAGGTTAAATCGATTCAATTTGCATTCGTCGCTGATTCATTTTAGCATATCGGAACACCACGTATGTGCTCGGAATGATTTAGACGTGTAGTCACTGCATGCAATGCGGAGATTTGGCGGTGGTCACCCACGAATTTTGGCCCGCTTCCCACGGATCGGCCGGTGGGTCGACAACGGCCAAACTCGCGGGTCTATTACGGGCCGTGCCATTTAGGCTCCGGTGAGAATCGGGTCTGTGACGAATCATGTGTATGACAGATATGACGGATGATATGACGGATATGGCGGGTTATATCATCCCGATTCTTGATAAACCCGTGCATCGCGGGTTTCGTACGCCCGGCTCGCGAGATTCTCATATCACGGACTTCGGGCGGGCCTGGCCCGTGGGATTTTGAGATGACGGTACTCGGCCCGTAATAGTTTGTCCACGCTCGGCCCGGCAAGCGGGCCAGAGGCCCGCCCGCGGACACAGCCTTGGGGAATCAAGAGCCCCTCGGAGTTGTCACGCTTTCCAATTCCGTCCTACGATACCGTCGATGCGCATACCATGCATATAACTTGCCCACCACACACGCCAATACCAGGCAAATATAAATGAAATGACATTATTCCTATTCAATACGCACTCACCTCTTCTTCCATGTTTCGTTGTATTCCACTTAGACGAACGCCTCGTGATGGCGACGGTTGTTTGGTGGTAAACAACTATTTATTGCCTTTCCTCGGCCACGGAGCGCGTGTAGGCATTGCAACATAAGTTGAGCCAACCAATGTGTCACCGGATACACGTATGTCATGGACTGCATCATGGAGTGCATCACGGAGTGCACCACGGTTTGATTCAACGCTTGCAATAGGGGTGAAGTTTTTTCGCTGAAACGTATTCTGAAGGACGTGGCTCCTCAACCCCTTTAGAACCCCAATATCCCGCCCCATACTAATTCCAACTGAATTATCCAAAAACGGGTTTTCCAGTTGTAAAGGCGTCAATCGTCGGAACTTCCTTCTTTATTGGCAATATACTGCTCTGGGCCGAAATAGAGGTGGCGTTGGTGAAAACCGAAATATAGGTGGTGTTTACGCGTTTGACACCTTATCAGATTATAAAGCTGTTTTGCACCAGCAAGACTTAGTAGTAGGAGTATTTGATACATCAACCAGAGAGCAAGAAAAACAAACAAACAGGGGATGGATGTATAACATCCCCGGTTTTTCGCCCACGAGCGAATTCATGTAGGTGGCATTGGTGAAAAAACGAAATATAGGTGACGTTACGCGTTTGACACCTTATTATGTAGCTGTTCGGCACCAAGAGGCAGGAATATATGTTCGAATGTCAGCCAGGGGACAAAAAAAAACGGGGTAAAAATAGGGGATGAACGAATAAAATCCCCAGGTCTTCGCTCCAAACGAAATTCTACCGGTAGTGGTTTTCCACCAGTTAAAACGGTCGAACTCACAGCTGATGTAAACAATTTTATAGCATGCGCTCAGGGTTCCCTAGCCAGTAAAAGGGTGCAATGCAGTGGGCAGCTACTCCCTTGGGTTGTCCGTTCGGACACCTTGTTGTTGGCTTGAGAGGGAGCACGACGACAGCAATAACGAATGCCTAGCTAGATAGTACAGGTACCTGGTGTTGCTCTCTCGCTGTTGGTGCCAGCAAACAAATGCGGCCACGTAACATCAATACGCGGCCTACAGAGTACACCGCATCCGCATTCATCTGTGATTCATCACATTCACTCGAGGAAGGTTGCAAATAAACGGCATTTTCGTCGGATCTGACACAAAAAGCACGTCGAGGAGGCGATCAGCCAAGGCAAAGGACTCATATTCGTCCTGCGCGGTACCTCAATGGTAGATGTCTAGAGCTATCGAACTAATTCTGAACAATTACCGCACGCACGAGTTAACACAGGCAAAGAAAACCAAACTTTGAAGGGCCAAAGAGGCGATCAGCAGAGGCAACCACCCCGTCTCATGCGGGTTGCGAAAACGAGATTTACATTATAAACAGAGCTAAGACACTACTAGCACCACGACGGAAAACCATCTGCCATACTACAACAAGTATAGTACAGGACACCCGATAACAAGCAAGGAACTAAGAAACCCACGGGAAAATATCGGGAGCCGTTTTACTGAAGTTTGTGTCCAACGCATTCTCTCCCGAATAAGAAATTCAGCCCGGGTCGGCGTTTCTGTTTATCATTAGGTGCCCTATACTGCATCTGGTGTACTGTATACATACAATGTCACGATACGCCTACTAATAGGAAACGCTCCGCCTGATAAGTAGTACCTGCTAGGAAAAGGTCTGCGGAAAACCTCTGTTTCTGGATACAAAACAAGGCCATACACTGGTACCAAGCCCAATCGTCACCAAGGCTATTAATAATCCGAAGTGGCACGATAGCATTATGCAAACGAAGTAGTACCGGTATCGGATACCGGGCATAGACTATATACTGCACCCAGATTTTCACTGCGGAGTAGATGCCGCCCGCAAGGCGAGTAGCTCTGTACGTAGCTCAAAACCTTTTTCGTTGGCGCTACGTAACAAGCGAACGGTCCCATGACAGCGGCGTGTGTCGCGAAATCGAGAAGCATAAAATATGACGCTACTGTAGGGTTACAATCATATTTAGACTAGCCAGTCTCACTCCCCTCTACTGCCGAGCATTATTTCATCGAACGAGACACGCGCACACAACCATCAGATGCCACGTGACCGAGATGTTTTCCTGGCGGGAGGGGGAGCCTAACGACGGGAAACGCGCAGATCATACCCAATCCATGTCGTTAACGCACAAACCATACCCAATGAATCGGAATTGCACAAAAACACATCCAATGTCGTTTCCACACCTCCGCGCTTCCCTGTCGCCATCCCGCTGTGATACCGTGTTACACCGCACCCCTCTTAGACACGACACTCACCCTCCTCCCTACGGTATATATATATATATGTCGCGCCAGCGACAACGGCCAAGGACTGAAAAGGTTATTGGATCGTCCCCCTAAGTCCCGCTCCAAACCAATGAACCAATGAACGGTTGACGAAAGGATTGTTATCGGGACCAAGTGCTACTCACTTACGGGTGACATTCCGACGATTAGCCCACTCCCGACTTGCGAAATACGGTACGGTAACAGTCCCTACCTCCCCTACCCTGTCTCCATGCTCTAGTCGGTACCCCTCGCACGTGGACTAGCATTGCGTTCATGCCGCAGTTGATATCCCCCGCGTGTGTCTCGCAGTGCAACACGCCATATACCCTCTCCTGGCCGGTTGACGAGGGCATGTATGTGCTGTACACAGTGTTGTACATTTGTTAGCATTGCGTCCATGCCGTAATTGATATCCCCCGCAAAGTGGCCCGCAGTGCAACACGCCACACCCTCTCCTGACTGATTGACGAGAGCATGTATGTGCTGTGCATGTGTTGTACATGTGTTGTGCACCAAAAACAACATCAGATTCTGCTACATACGATACGGGTAACACTAACGTTTCTGGGACTCCTGGTTCGAGTAGCTCTCTACGTCGCCCCAACCCGGACTTTAAACGTTCAACTCCATCAACAATCCAACAATCCCGTCGCCTAGCCATAGAGGGCGGACTACGAAAGAAGAATATTCCAACGATATCGGCCTGCTTCTCAGGTTTAAAAAAAGGCCAAAAAAATGCGATCCCTATCTCAGCGCTTAAATTGGGGTGGTTCCTACGAGCGGACGACAAGAGGCTGTCCCAATCCACGCCTTACTATGCCCTACCATAAGTGTGCTTGGTATGGCACCGTTCTTTCGCTGCGTTTCCGGATCTAAGTAAACGCAGGGTAAACCAAGGGCGTCGTTCCCAGCGCAAAAGACGAGCGCCAAACAGCTTTCGAGGTATCGTCGTCGAAGCGCCACAGAAAGGCCTCGTTGCTTAGCCTCCCGGATACACTTCGCCCTGAAAACTCCCGCGGTCACGAGGGTAACCAAACGCCATGAAATCCTCCCTCCCCCACCCCCAATCTACAACAACACCTCGCGCAAAACATCCTTACAAACGCATACACGCATACGATACGGGTGAACTAACATTTTCATGTACGTAGACCTTGTCCAAGAACAGACTTCGAGAAAATATGACAGTGCAACAACAATGCTATGGTCTACTAATACTAGCGAAAATAACGCACACTGTTGTGAAAACCAAGAACTTTCTCACGATGGTTAGTGCAGTCATTAGTTAGGCTGATTGACCATTAGTTGACTACAAGTTGACTATTACACTATAATATAGTACAGTAGCCACACCCCCATTAAGGCGGTGGTGTGGTGTGGTGGACACTGTACAGACCAATATGACCGCCGCCTTATTGAGGGAAGCCGCCTTATTCTTCCGGGTTTTGAGTACTGTAGTGCAATTCCCCATTCTCGCCCCGCGATTTTGACCGCCATATATTGGGATGCCGCCTTACTAGCCCCTACTCAGACCGTATTATTGGGGGACCCCTACTGTAGTGTAGTGTAGTACTAGTGCAGTGTAGTGTAGTAATAGTGTATAGTGAGCTAGCGTCTTCGTAATAGGTTAGGAGCCTCGTCAGTCATAAGAAAAGGCAAAAACCGATATCTCTACCGTAGCACGCGCTTGCACCCTGCTATTCATAGTTATAACCATATTAACAAAGCACTGTGAATACCAATAATACCAATAATACCAATACCATCCCACTCTTCGTAACAACAAATACGTTGGCTCCACAAAGAAAAGACGCGTGATAGGTGCACCTTTAAAGGGTTAAATGTAGCTCGACAGTGGCATCCCTTTTATCCGTTTCATCATATCCGCCCAATTGACGGACGGCGAGTACGACGTGGTCAATCCAGCGCCCGCCTCCTCGTCAAGAACGCCTCCGTTTCCCTTCGTCCACATCTCGCCGGTGCACGCCATCCCCCATCCCCCGGAAAGTGTCGCCTTTTGGGGTATGGGCACATAGCACAACGGCAAGGCACAGCGACAATGAGAGAGGTCAAAACTACAGCATAGTCCGGCAGTACAGTCGTACCAGGTAATTATAGCATAGTTGGTGACGGCGGCGCGCGTATAATCGCGCTTCGGCGGTCTGGAAAGGGATCTACATTTTTTGGCGACGAATAAATGACATATTGCACTAAAGAGTATACATTATACAGTACACTATAGATGGTACAATATACAAAAGGTGTACATTACGTCAGGCACTAGTTGTAAAGTAGGTGCAATAGGTGTACACTAGGTGCATTAAGTGTACATTAGGTGTACATTAGGTGTACATTAGGTGTACGTTACATGTACATCAGGTGTACATCAATTTGTTTATGTGCTTTTCGTTTGTTTTGTTTGGTAATCCCATCCGTTAACTTCGCAATTTTTCTGTCTCCTTATCCCTAAACGGAAATCAGATCCGGCGTCAACAATTGCACCTACCCACGCTGCCAGGCGCTCTCAGCAGTTGGTTGATTGTCATTTTTGCAAATAAAGACAGCAGTTCGCCCCAGGTGGGAGATGAACTCCAAAAACAACTATATTAGTAGCAGCATTCGAGGGTAGCCACGAGACCACCGAAGCGACATTAGGCATATTAGAAGTTCGCATTCGCTCTCTCTAAAAGGTAAGCAACGTAAGTAGCCCAGTGGCATGACACCAAGAACATGAACGTGGGAGTTGAACTCCAGAAAACAACTCTAGTATGTAGCTTTCGAGGGTAACTACCAGACCACCGAGGCGACATTAGGTAGAAGTCCGCACTCGCCCTCTCTAAAAGGCAAGAAAGGTAGCCCCGTGGCATGACACCAAGCACATGCACTATGTGGACAGTGGAGCACCAGAGAGTGTGTAGTGTTGTTGGTAAGACACGGTAGTTGATCTTCTTGGTGATTGACTGTTGAGGATCTGATGTGGTATGTGAACGTTATCTAGATCTGAAGACACTACTGTAGTAGGGGTTTTTACTTATCCTCTTCTGGATTCTGATATGGGGATTCGGGGATGAAGTTAAGATCGCTTGTTTTCTTGTGTTCGGAGCTAATACAACAACTTCTCTCTCCTGTCTTAGCACCTGAATGGTGCTGACCAGCCCCCCTCAGGCCAAGGGGGGAAACTTTCTGGTCAGTAGACCTTGCCTAGCTTAGGCGTGTCTACAATTATCGATAATTCAGGTTGAACACACCGACGTTAGTCAGGGAGAGGCATTGTGGACAGTGGAGCACCAGAGAGTGGGTAGTGTTGTTGGTAAGACACGGCAGTTGATCTTCTTGGTGGTGATTGACTGTTGAGGATCTGATGTGGTATGTGAACGTTATCTAGATCTGAAGACAACTACTGTAGTAGGGGGTTCTACTTATCCTCTTCTGGATGCTGATATAGGGATTCGGGGATGAAGTTAAGATCGCTTGTTTTCTTGTGTTCGGAGCTAATACGACAACTTCTCTCTCCTGTCGTAGCACCTAAATGGTGCTGACCAGCCCCCCTCAGGCCAAGGGGGGATACTTTCTGGTCAGTAGACCTTGCCTAGCTTAGGCGTGTCTACAACTACAATACATGCACTACAATTATCAAACGACGGGGAGGGGCACCCGAAAACAAAATCGCACACCACACTTCTTCTCCCGAGAGCTAGACAGGGGGGGTATTCTAAAACCAAGCAAACGGTCATCAGGAAAAAACACTTTCTTTTTTTGAATATTGCTGAATTCTCAATCCTTCGGTTTGTTTTTCATTTCGACCTTGGTAGATGTGCCATGTCGTTTTCTCTGTTTGTCGCGTGCCCTTGGCGGCACTGCATGTTTTGGCGGGAATCGATGAGAGCACATTCAAGCAAGCCGCCTTCCCGTGTCCCATAATAGTGGGCGTTAGGAAGATTGAAAGGGTGTCATCAGCAGGGCATAGTATCTCTGGGTACTCGGGGTACTTACCCGAGTATCACCAATGGTAATCAGATGTGGTACCCGGGTACCCTAGAGCATACCCGGTAAAACGTAGTAAACAAACCCTTGGGAAGATTCCACAAATCGAACAGATTACGATCTAGATCATCTACGTCCTTTGAAGCATCTGTCATGATATGGTGGGCAAGATCTGTGCAGCACAAATATAACCCCGGAAATAGCTAGATCATGCAGATTGTACGGCCCCCACAAACATCATCTGCGACATGCAGATCACATAGATATGGGACCTGTCTGCCCTGGAAGGCATACATCATCAGTAGACCATCAATAGACCATCAATAGAGCATCAATATATCATCAATAGATCATCAATAGATCATCAACGGGCAGCTAGTCTATCCGATGTGTGGAAGGTTGTCTGTCTGTCTTCTCCCACAACAGTTGCCCTGTGTTTAGCAGGGAATTTACTCTGTGGAGACTCGGGACCCGCGTATCACCAAAAACAATCATATGTGGTACCCGGGTGCCTCAGAGTATACCCTGCTAGACAAACCACTGGAAGGTTCGCTGTCGGACGCTCACCGTGGACACGTCGGGCACCGTTTGCTCTCGAAGCACTTTCCTCCTGACCAAGTCCCTAAGGAGTAGCTTGGTCTCGCCTTCGGTAAGGAACGGAACCTCGGCTTGCCTGCAAAAACAAAAATACCAGACACCAGCGTCATCTGTCAATATATAAATATATATATATATAAAATTCGATGAAAATCGATGAGCACAAGAAGCTGAAGAGGGAATGCGCGCGATAAAAATGAAGACATGTACCGAGGGGAAGACAAGACACCTGCGACCACGGCGTGTCCAGAAGGTCGCTGACGGTAAAGCCTCTCACAAGTTGAGCTGGAGAGTAAACGTGATGATTGAAAAAAAGCAAAGAAAAAAAAACGTTGCCAAAGAATATCATGCAAACCTAAAGTTTAATCCTTCGATCTTGCCCGCCGGCCTGCTATTTCACTTCCGTCCGACATCAAACATAAACGCAGGACAAAAATAACGATGCGACCCTGCCCCACCAAATCTGATCGTACCCAGCCACATCGCGAACCAAAGTATACCGTGCGACAGTACATATTGCCCGGTGGGTCGGGTGTTGCAGCTGCTATAGCCCCGGTTACATCCGTGTCGTTGATTAATACCCGATGCATGATGGTGCTAATGGTACTGTAGGGACACACCTAATGTTTGTTGGTTTCTGGCTTATGGGTCCTTCCCAACGAACACAAAAACATGTAAGGAATTGTGAAAAAAAAACGTGACGTTCTCGCGAATCGTGATATTTGCCAGGAATCAGGACTTTGAATAGTTCAACGTTTTTCACAAACAATTGATGTCAGGACTCCTGACCAAAAAAGTGAGAGGTTATACGATGAACCGATGCAGTATAGGGTGTGATGCATAACAGAGAATGGCATGTATGCAAATCTCGATAGCGTTATCTAGCCCCGGGTAGAAAGTTCCCAAGAGATAAGGAGTCATTGCGAAGCAAGAGGAGTGCGCGTTGGAGCAGAGGTAGCAGACCGCACGAGCACAAGGCACTCTCGTTGCTGGCAGGCTAGTAGCTAGCGCGATTGCTGTGTTAGGGCCGAAGTGTCTCGTCTCGCGAGGAGCGCTGGCGAGGTTTTTTCCCGACAAGTCGTCAGGAGCGGCACTGCTGGATTCGTGAGGAGCGAGCTATTCATCAAGCGTTTGCTGTAGGAAGCAGCGAAGTAGCGACAACAGCAGGGAGTGCAAAAGTGTGCTACAAACCGGCCTCTCGAACCTAACACTGGTAAGTCTATCCCGACCGAGTCGGTAGGAGGAACGTACCGGGTAGTCTTGCTGCTTGCTGCGTTGCATCAAACAACACAGCAGAGCGTTCCGTTCCTAGCGTGCTTGAAGCTACGCAGGACAACAAACTACTCAGTTTCGGTATGGGTATGAGTAAGCAAAGCGCTTTGGTCCTCGAAGTTGACGCAAGTTTGTTTTGAGTTAGGAATTGTAGCAACACAAGAAACTACGACGTTTCGGTATGGCGCGGGCAAGCAGCGGCGTGTTCGTCCTGGAAGCTGCACGCATATCGGTCTGACCGAGAAGACGTTGGCATGACGACGGCAACATGTGTCGCGATGATTCTATGTGCGAAGCCTTCTGACTACTGCGGCACGAAGGAAGCAGCTTTACGTACGCACGATGCCATCGTGCCATGGTGGTCGACGCGCACAACACCCTCGCAACAGCTGCTATTAAGAGTAAATACGATTAATGAATGAGCAGAGAACAAGCCGCATCGCTGCTTGAAGGTGCATCAAGACTACGAACCACTGAGATTTCAGCACGGGTAGGTATCAGAGCCCGTGATACTTGAAGTGGGAGTGAATACACGCGAGAAGTGGCCATTTTGTCAGACTTGCCTTGAACGTAAAAAACACTATGCCCACGGGGTTCATACGCGCGTGGTTACATTGTTGGAGGTGACTCGCGTGGGCTACCGGTGATGAGCATCGTAGGCACGGCACGAGACATCCAGATATACAGTGTGACGGAAGGCATTGCATGAGCACAGTCTACGAATCATGCATGCCAACTTAACACTGTGCCATCACGACACAATCGCAACACCGATCAAATATACAACGCTGAGCGACAGCAACGATTTCATATCATCTGTATACCCGGGACGGGGTTACCGCGTGCGAATTCACTGAGCTACAGCATAAGATTGCAGCAGAGGTGCAAAACCAACACCCCAAGCATCTTACACGGTTGCAACATCATCATGACCGTGACGCGGGGGCCGGGTCGGCCCTAGGCCGGCACGAGATATAGTCTAAATACGCACAAAGGAGCGCGTCAGGTTGACAGCACCCTATCTATGACACCGCCGGGTCGGCCCGAGGCCGGCACGAGACATACATACGCACAAAGGAGCGCATCATGTTGACAGCGCCCTATGACAGCCGCAAGTTGCAGTGTGGGCAAGAAGCAGCAGCCAATTTCATGTTGCGCGAACAGTATGACTACAAACAGGGTTTTCGGTCCCGCTTGAAGTGTCTAGAGGGCACATTGATTTTCCATGTGCGTTTTTTTTTCCCGCGCTGTTTTATGTTTCCCGAAGGTACTACGTGTTGGAACATTACCTATGAACTCATGACCAGGTGTAGCGTTGCGCCGGCTCGAGGCCGGTAGATGCCATATGTATACGTACGTATAATTAATACACATATAGATACATGCATGAGCAGTGTAACAGCAGCAACTGCAACTATAACATTGAACATTGGTCACAGAGTTGAAGTATTATAAATCAGTCACAGCGAACTGGCGCTAACACAGTTACCGGATAATCTCGGTCTGGCGCGGGTGTTCGAGGATAGATTCTTTACAGGGCTTTTCATTTTTTCCACGCGGTAGATATTCCCGAAGGCACTACGGGTGGGTACATAGGTTACTCCTGACCTGGTACGGCGCAGGCCGTACACCGGCCCGAAACGGGCACGAGCCTCATCACCGCACCATAGCGCCGCACTCGGAGTGCATTTGAAAAAAAAATGGGACGATGTCAGGTTCGGACGCGCATTCGTTTTCCGCATAACTCAGCAGCGCTTATTCCGGGCTTTTTCATCTTTCCCCCCTCGGCGTATCAGTTTCGCCGACAAAAAATCATTTTATACGCGATTTGACGTTCATAGCATCGCCAGGAGCAAGAAGTGTCAACGCAAATACAGACTTCGGGCCGGCTCCCCAAGATGCGTTTGTGTCGTGTTCTGCGCAACATTGTGTGACGGATTTTATTTTTCCGGCGAAAATTGGGGTCTCAGATCGGTGACAATGGAAGGCCACAGTTTGAAATTCCCGAAGATCCCAGCCAAACTTTGCCTGAACGGTCGCCTATGGATCCAATAAGGTAGAATTATTTGTTCAACTTTCCAGAATTCCGCGAAAAAACTATTTGTCGCGGCGATCTTGGCCAACATCGGCCTGGGAATTTCTCAAGGAGATCTTGGATTAGACGCGGCGCAATTTCGTGTTCTCCGCACACTTCGACGAAATCAACGACAGCGTCGTGAACTCTAAACGTGGCGAGCTCGTTATGGGCTCCGACCCCCCCTTGGTGTAGGGCGCTCACTCTACGGCCGGTGATTTGTGGCGGGCGCCGATCAGACTTCTGTTAAAAACACATTTGACGGCTGGTGTGTAGAAAACGGAGACAACAACTCTCTATCATCTCCCAACGGGCGAATAACATATTTTTGACAGGATGTGACAGAAGACCACAGAACAACACAAGCAACCTCCCACGTCCAAGGGCATGAATAGAGCGCTGTCACCTACACTCATGTGGCCTTGCGCGGAACAAAGAGAAGTGACCATGGGTTGTCTCCATCTCGAGATCGAAGATCAATCGTTTTTGGTGGGCAGTGTTGATCAAGGCTTGATGAAAAAAAGACGAATTGACCTGTTGGACCGCATGACCCAAAAAAGAGCCATAAAAAAAAATTTAGTTATATTTTCCCCATAGCGACGTTACCCGGAATCTTTCAGCAAATAACCCCCAAAAAAGTTTGCAAACTTTTTGGCCAAACTATCGGATTTCCATTGGCATAGGTCTCCGACACGGATTGATTGCTGTTTCAAAGATGGATGTCGCTGAAGCCTTTCGCCAAGTCACCATCCGCTGGGCGGGGCCTCCCGTTTTCGGGTACGCGTTTCGCGACTGGGTGGCAGTTCATTGCCGCTTGCAAAGTCGGCTGGCGAAAATCGCCGGGTTATTTCTGTTCGTTTTCGTCGGCTCTGCAACACTCGCACAACAAAACATCACCGCGGGCTGGGCTGCTGGAGCGACCAAGCAAGGTCAGGGTGCGACGCGACACGTAGAGCTGAGGTCACCGGTAGCTCCGGCGTGCCCGGCTAAATTCCTCCCGGGCGTTCGAACACCCTCAGGGCAACGGGGGAGGGGAACGGGACGATATTCTTGTATTTTCTATAAACACGACGCAGTATTAGTAGAGGCCATACCGGAGTCCGGTAGCTGCAGCCGTTGTCACCAGGCATCTGGCAGTCTTGGTTGCCACCACCATCGTGACTTAAGGTGATTTGAGCTCAGCTCAGCTCAGCTCAGCTCAGCTCAGCTCAGCTCAGCTCAGGTGAGCGCTACGCTATCCGGGCGACCCCCCTCTCCCAGCGTCACGTAAAAGGTTTGGGTTGGGATTCGCGATTGGAAGTCTTGGGGTGGGATCTGGACACTGTTCGCCTAACTATATCGGTTCCCCCCGCCAAGCTTGCGCGAACACGTGACCTCCGCCAATGGGCGGCTTCCCGCGATCACGCGCCGGAATCGGAGGTACGTCCGTTGATCGGAAAGCTGTTACATCTATGTAACGCTGTTACAGTAGATCGGGCAAGTGTTTCGTGTCTCGCACGCTCAACCGGGTGGGTGTGGCCCCACCCCAGCAGTGGCAGGATACGTGGCAGAGCAAGTTAGCAGCCAGCCGGGGAGCCCGTCCATCGGCAGGCGGGCGAGGACACATTTCGTTAGGTCTTGAGTTTCACGCCGACCTGGAATTTGGGAAGTTGATTGTAGAACGGGGTATGGAATCCTCTGTAGGCACCCTGGAAGCGCCTTTGTATAGCCTTTACCCCTAGTGACCATCCCATACACTTTGGATGGATGCTAGCGGGGGTGCGCTAGGCGGATGCTTCCTCAACTCCGGCCTATTGCGGCAGCTTGACCTTGGCGCCAACGTCCGAGCCCGCTTGAGGTCTGGTAAAGAGCACCACGACAAGTTATCCTTCTACAGCTTTTGGGCATGGTGATTACGGTGTTGGTCTTCGTTACGCTGAGTCGCGGCCGACGTACGCGCGTGAGAGCATCATGATGCGCGGTGACAGCCAGACAGCCGTTCACTGGGTGAACAAGTGCAAAGGTGGAATGGAGCCTCGAAGAGGAGCACTGATGCCCATTTTGGGCAGCCTAGAAAGTCGCAGAGGTTGTGTCTTACCGCCGTTCACGTCGTCGGGAGGGCTACTACGCTGGCGGGCCGTATTTGACACCGCCCATACATATGGGCTAACTTGCAACATCTCCGGTCCGACGTTTGCTGGCGCGAGCACGACTTGGGCCGAGCGGTTGTCGATCTTTGTTTCGGGATCTGGGCCGTAAGTACATTGGTCTGTCAGTTACGGGATCACCTCGACGGACCAAGTAGAACGGTTTTCGGTCGTGCGGTACCATTCGCTTCCTACCGCGGAAGCGCCTTGATTCAAAACTTACAGGCTGAGGAGGCGGATTCGGAGTGGATTCAAACTCAGATTTCATTGGCGACGTGGTGTTGCTCGTCGGAATGTAACCAAGTAGGCACGAAACTAGCGGCAATGCAGTTTTTCCACGGAATTGACGAAGGTGTCGAGCTACCGACAAGCTCGCTTTTGACCAAGCGAGCGTTGCGGGGCATGGCAAAATCACACGTGGCGGCGGGGTACCCTGCGTAGGGTTCGCCTTCCCATGTTGTGAGACGTACTGTAAGCCGGGAGGTGTTTGATTCCGTCGTGGGGAGCCGGAGGTGACGTGTTATGGATGGGTCTCGCGTTGGGGTATTTCCTCGCGGCGAGGTCGGATGAGGTCTTTGCTAGCGACGCAGGGATTGCTGACGCATCCAATACACTGCCCAAGGCGTCGAGATGTAGCCTTCTTCTCGGCAGGTGTTTGATTCCAATGGACATTTTTGCAGCGACACCAGGCTACCCACGTCGAGTTTCTATTTAGAGGATAACATCAATAGGGCGACCAAGCTCAGAACGGGAGCAATATTGTGCGTACACGAGAAGATGCCACCGGTTCGCGTTCTGGCGTGGGCGCAGGTGGCGGGGCGGTGGCGTTAATGGTGGAATAGATGGCGTTGGGCATCACTTTGCCTGAAAGCGCAACGTTTTCATCATACACATGTGGCAGTGTTGGGACTATGGCGGCATGGACAAGCCCTACGAGCATTACGCCAGATCGCGGTACAATACGGGGACGACCCTAGCGAGTTCGTCCTTCATTCTATGACAATCGGGGCGGCCACCAGATAGGCGGCTGGGAGGGATGTTCCAGACCGAGTAACCCAGGGGAAGGTACTTGGGCCACGGGTTCCAACACCTTTAAGATATAGCAGGTGTACTCAAGGTAACACAGTAGATTTCCGAAGGGTTTCAAAGAAGCTACAGTAGTTCAGGCAGGCAAGGCAGTTAAAAGATAGCCTGGGCAAGGCACGACGTAGCGCAAAACATAGCCTTGAAGCACCCTCGTAAAAGGAGCAGGTCAATGGTGGGTACCATTGGGAGTCTCGGCCACGTCTGAGGCTGGGTGTGTTTGGGCTCCAGATATCCGTTTGCGAAGGGAAACTGGAGAAGTAGAAGCACTGGTAGGTTCGGATATCCACGTGGTAAGCGACGGGATTACCTGTCGTCCCAGCGAGGCTCTCTTGCGGGTCACAGGGAATAATAATAATAATAATAATAATAATAATAATAATAATAATAATAATAATAATAATAATAATAATAATAATAATAATAATAATAATAATAATAATAATAATAATAATAATAATAATAATAATAATAATAATAATAATACGTCGCAATTCGAAAGAGTTACAACAAAACGCGTTTTTTTAAAACGCGACAATTAAGAATTTCAGGATGTCAGGGATGGTGATAGTTAGCCTGAAATTGCTAGCGTTCGTTAGGAACGACCCTAGCTAGCCCCGTAAGAACTGCATTCGCCATTTTGGGGACTTACAATTAGTGTTGGATGTTTTCGGCAGGTTTCAAGGAGCACTGTATCTCAGGCTTCGAGAAAAATTGAACTCCGACGTACAATCCCATCGCCTAGGTGCTTTTATGAATATCTGATAGTGCTATTACTATCTAATCCAGGGTTAGGGTATTCGTACTGTTAGTACTGTTATTAATAGTACTATTAGTACTATTAAGCATTAACGAATAAAATTAACCCTAACCCTAACCCTAAAACCCTGTATATAGTCTAAACATGCTCCAACAAGCTCCAACATTATTGGCTAGCTCTTCGTTTGAGGAGCCCCACGAGTCATCATCAAGCCGTCAACCTTCATCGCCCAAAATACGCTACCCTCACGGTGGCACACATCACGCCCACACCGTACACACAACAGCACAACAAATCATCGCCTGATTTTGTTGCCTGGGCACCCAAGGCCATACCGTCTACACATCCACTCGCCTGATCTTGCTGGCCAGGCTTCCGGGGTTGGTCCTTGTGTAGGAGACGAGTCCATACCGAATACGGTTGAGCAAGCGTAGGTTGACCTCTCCCTCAAAGTTCATCCACGGGAAGAAGACCTTCGACTCCGTGCGACTCTGCCGGACAGACACACCAGCAGGACCGATGAACCAATACAGGTATAATAGGGCTATAAGTTGGCTTGACGCTTTTTTCGTGTTGTTTCTCAATCATCACTAGGACTCTGCAGTTTCATCCTCGGCGACCTCCTGGACAAGCCGTGGTCACACTTGCCTTCCGTTTTCCCCCCCGGGTACGCGCCTTCAATTTTATCGCGGGTAGGGTTTATCATCCCCACTTTTCAGCTGTTCACGCTCGCCGATTGTCATTGGATTTTGCTAAACCACGCTATCGCACTTCCTGCTCTGGACGTGGTGGCTATACATAGATCAGTTATTTCTCGCTAGTAGTTGGGTCGTGAAGCAGGTCAACCAAATGACATAACAGGTACGCGCTAAGCACGGCGCAGATATTGATTCCCGTGGAGCTTTATTTTGGGCACAGCCGACGGTGTTGAGCACTTCAGCACTTCAAATTCAACACTTCAACACTTCAACAATGAAACCGTTCAACAGGGGTAGACAGCATCTACCAAGGGGCACACGTGGGTACGGAGGTGCCGCGCCCCGATCAACACCAGTAACCTACACCAGTAACCTACAGTAAACTGCAGCAATAACCTACAGCAGCAACCTACAGCAGTAACCTACATCAGCAGTTTAAAGCAGTAACCTAAAGTAGTCGTCCCCAAATCCGTGGCTGCACTTATAGCGGTGGTAATACCAGGATTAATCGCTAACACGCAAAAAAAAAACAAGACGCAAATAATGCGGTGAGTAGTAATAGCACCCCAACACACCGGGCAAGCACCCCGCCTCTTCGGGGCAAAGTAAGGTTCCGCCACTCCTGAAAAAAAAACATGACTACGTCGCTCCAGAAGTTGAAGCATCCGCTTCATTTTCGAAGCTATCACGCGGTTAACACCACCCCCTCCACATCGTCTCCCCCTGGTACCTCGCTTCGTTTTGTAGAGGGGTAGGACTCATTCTCCCAAACGCCTTCCTACATTTTAGAGGTGTGGGGTCACCTCTTCAAGGTGCCTGGCTACATTCTCTAGAGTTATATAGGAGTAATTTAACTACCGTTTGCCTGGCTACATATTTTAGAGGTGTACGACTAACCTGTGTACCGGTTGTCACGACATTCCTGCGCGCGCTGCCTGCCCTCTGTTTTCCCTTTCCCTTCCAGCCTTTGGCTGCAGCAGAACTAGCAGCCAGGTCTTCGTCATCTTGTTGACCAGCCGAATCCGTCTCCATGGGGGTTGGAGAAGAAGTCGGAGGCACTTCTGATGAGGGGTTGACTGCAGGGGATGAAGGAACTGCCCACGCCTTCGTGTACTCTTCGAGTATGTACCTTGACACATTGATCGTTGGAACGCACAGGGTGGGATATTCAACCAACAGGTGCCCTATTTCGATGTGAAGCTAAATGGCGATCACAAGCGGCGCCTAAACCAGGTCCTTTTTGATATGGACGGCGATGAGTGCATGAGGTGCTTACAACACTCCGAACAGCGGAGGAAATGTAGGCTTCCTGCGACCCTTTCACCACGTGCGCCCTCTAGGTAGTCCTAAAGGTATTATTCGATCCCCCGGTTAGTGGAGTCCGTCCTCAAACTACGGACTAGAGTGTGGCAATTAATTAACGTTAGAGCGATAACAACAACAACACCGAACGACGACGACGACGACGACGACGACGACGACCACAACAACAATAACAACAACAACAACAACAACAACAACAACAACAACCACAACCACAACCACAACCACAACCACCACCACCACAACAACAACAACAACAACAACAAAAACAACAACAACAACAACCACAACCACAATAACAACAACAAACACAAGCCATCCTACCCCAAAGTCGAGCTAGTCCACCGTAATGCACGTACCTCGCGTCTACCGCACCGCACATGCCCACAATCGTCCCCTTCCGTAGCGCTCTTCCAATGAACGATCTCACTTGATTCTCTTCCGCGGCTGAACCTTTCGAACGCGCTGCTGCTCTTACAGCCCGCTTAAGCTGCACCAACGTTAGCCCCTTCTCCCCGACCTCTTCCAACGCCTCCCGGACACCCGCCATCACATCATCGTTGACATCATGGGTAGGATTGCCCGTGGACCGCCATTCCATGTCCGGCCCATACACCTCAAGAGCATCTTCCTCAGAACCGCTACCGTGGCCAACTCCCTTCTCGCATCTTGCTTCCGCTAACGGAACCACCTCCGCAACCAACGTCCCCATGATGTCACCGTCTATAGGCTTCGTACATCGAAAGTGATTCGGAGGCGTCCTCGTTATTCCTGCGGCACCCCTCCCTTGTCCACCACCACCCACCACCGCATCAACGTGCGGCTTCTGCCCTTGGCTGTCTTCCCCCCCTTCCCCCCCCTTGCTAGCTTGCCCTTCCCCCCCCAGGCTAGCCGAAGCCCCTGCTGAAACTCCTGGCGGGTCGTCCCGTGGGTTTTGCGTTTCCACAGGCGTTCTTTCCCCGTGGGAACCGTTGTTCGCTGAGCCCGCGCCAGTCGTTTCTTCGGGGTTCTCCCCGACGAGAGCTCTCACCGTGAAACCTGCTCTGCCTCTCGCAATGGCCTCCAACACGGCGTTAACCATGCCTTGGTCAAGCCCGATGTCTTTCACCGACAGCACGTCGGGCGTTTCTTTGTGGTCGGGGATAGCCTCCCTCGGAAGTCCAACCGATGAACTAATTCGTCCGAAAACAGGAGCAGCAATCGCCGCCGGGTACACGGGAGGAGGAGAAGACGTTACCGTCGAGGAGGCCGGGGGGCACGTTTCGAAGAAGATGCATTATCAACAACAGGAAAAAGGCGAGGAAAAAACGAGGACACTGTTAGGAAGATCGACGGAAAGTTGGGACTGATACTACGAATAGAATAAGATAGGAAAATACGAGGACAACATCAGGAAAATGGAAGGAATATGATATTAATAGTGCAGTGCTGCAGCAGAAAAATGATAGGTAATCGCTACATCGCTCAATGTATCCTACCGCAGCATTCCAGGATAACGTATAGATTTCATTGGAGCTCGGGCCTGGAAACAGCACAGAATTTTCTCCGAAAAACTGCATAAAACGCATGGACGCTCGTTAAATTGGGGGCATGGATGCCTTAGACTGTCACTTAGACCGTCACTTAGACCATCACTTAGACCGTCAGCGTGGACGGATATTTGATATGTCTGTTCCTTCCTCCTCTTTTGTTGCAGGCCCTGTAGACTGTAGTGTAGACCTGAAACTGCTGAGTGAATCGTGCCACCTGTTGCAGTCGTTGTTCTCAGCCAAAAGCAAACTAAACAACTCAACCCCAGACAAGACTCGCAAAAGCTGCGAGGCACACCAGGAAAACGTCTACCAGCAGACGCTGCTCTGTGTAGCGTTACGCCATGAGGGGCCATGAGGGGCAAGGGCTGAAAAAACTGCTAGGTACATCATAGGCACATCAGGGCAATGTCTACAAGTAAACTCCGTGCTACATACACAACCCCAGACCAAAACGCCTGCAAAACTGCGACACACAAGGAAAAATGTCTACGAATAGATTCTGTTCTGTATAGCGTGTATATCATTAGCTGCAATAGCTGCGAGGGATGCCAAGAAAAAATTCACGAGTACGCTATATTCTACGTAGCGTTATATCACGAGGTACACAAGCAACACATGAGGTACACAAGCAACACCCTGAAGTACACAAGCAACACATAAGGTACACAAGCAACACCCTAAGGTACACAAGCAAACCATGAGGTACACAAGCACTGCCATGGTTGGGTTTCGCTCACCCGCACAAGCGCTTGAGCTTAAGTCTCAACGCATCCTCACTGGCGTCCCTTTTCCCCTCCATCACCAACAGCGGGTTCGAGCGATCGGCTGTCCCGTTAGCAGAACATTGAGGTCAGCAGCAGAGGAAGGCATAACATACCGATCAACACGTCAGCAAGCAGGTACCGCATATGTCGGTGCATATCACACCCCCAGCAAAAACTGCTGGGGTTTTTAAGAATGTGCATCACCCGGACGGTACATCGTACGGGGCGTGGTATACAGCGTAGCGTGTTAGGTACAGCGTCAAACACCTTAGCAACGACGGCCACGATACACCAAAGCGCGCTACTGTATGAATAATAGCGTACCTGTCGCTAGGGACTCGAGGAGCAGCATGCATGCGCTATCAGAAGACTAACTAGACATGTGCACAAGCGTTAGAACAAGGCAAACAAGCGTTGAACAGCCTACAGTACGTGACCCCACTAAAGAAACTCGTATTTAGTAATTCGCGCCCGATGGTCAAATTTCTATTTGAGCCCGGGCTTGCCCTACACTACTCTCAAGTTAGTATGCGCGCGTTCCAAGACTAACTACAAAAGCGTCGAAAAAGGTGTCTATTAATAGTCGTTGAACCATACAGAACGCAACAGCACATAATAAAACCCTTGTTTTCGGCCAGCCACAAAGTTGATTCGAGAGGAACGGTGTGCCCGACACTATTTTCAACATAAGACAACTGTTTTCTCTTACGTTTCGTGAAAAACGCGAGCCAAAAAAATGAACTCCCGATTTATTACGCAACCCTCTCAGAATCGAAAAAAAAAACTCACACTTGTTCAAATACAAACCCCACGTGGTTTGTTCCCCGCAAGATGCTTGCCGTTCTAAAGATGACATCTGGTATGTGTTAAGGCGTACAGTTGAATCGGGCAGGCAACCAGGAGAATTCAATGAGCGTGCCTCACGAGGGCAAAATGAATGCTCACGTTCGAATCCGTAGGAGTGGAATGCTTCGGCAGCGATAATGCCTCTCGTGACCATGTTGGTTCCGTGTCTGCCAATGATCTTGTACACCTCGTGGTCCACGCAATCCTGCACAGAGTACTCGTTTGCGGCCCACGCCACCTGCAAAGATGTGGTCGCGATAAAACTAGGTTGATCCTATTGCCAAAATGCCGGACTCATCTTGCAATCAGAGCGCATTTTACACCATCTATATTCAGTATGACGAAACAAACACACTAAAATCACAATGTTGTATGCCTAAAAATATGGTAGCTAATTCTATACGGTTTAACCCTTGTGTTTTAGGGTAAAACGCGGTAAGAAACAAGACGAGGAGTACGGCCTGGCCTTGTCGCCCGTCTAGTGTGAGAGCCCGCAGCAGCGGTATCACGTAAATAATATCAGGTATGATGCTGTTGGTATAGCGTGTCGTGACACTCCTTGGGTTGATTGCCTTGATTTATTGCTACTATTGCTACTGCTGCTGCCGCTTTTGTGCGGTACATCGGAACGTAAACTAACCACCCTGCTAAGCCTGCAGCCCGCCGCGCTTTTGGTGGTCGGTGCTGTAATCGTCAATCAAATAGGTTCTTTTTTTCCTCTGAAGTTCCACAAGGGTTAATAGCATGCGGTCCAACACTCGCCAACCCGCTATCGGCTACCCGCCACCCGCCACACTCTGGCGCAATTAGTCCGCGTTGAGGGCTCGAATGCCTCTTTTGTCAGGCCTTTCCGAGTACCATAGAGCCTACAGCGGTATAGGCGTATGCGCCCTCCATATCGAAACAGCCATGAACTCCTCCGCACGTTTCCTGCACCGCTATCAGTATAGCGTGGGTTGTGCTTATAGAAAACAAAGCATTGCAACCTGAACCAAATGTGGTGCAACTTGAGCCAACACGCTTCAGCACATCCTTACTATATATTTGCTATGTGATAGTAGTCGTCATTTGGATGTTGATACAATATGCCTGTGTCGGTATATCCCGCGGAAGACTGGGCTCCATTGTGCGCCACCGGGACCGCAGCGACCGCACGCCCGCGCCAAGCCCGCCCCCCACAGCAGGTTGATATAATATGTTCAGGCGTAACATCTGACAAGCACAACAACCCATACCTGCACTATGTCGATCTGCTTGAAGGATAGCAACGCGCGGTAGGCCTTCTGCAGTGTCGGGGGTCTAAAGGCCGCCATGCGTTTTAACGCTTCCTCCTGCCGGGCGGCATTATATTTAAGGGAAAATAACGAATGTGCCACCTTCCAACTTAATCATTATTATCGTCCTCATAACCATTGTCGTCATAATCGTTATTCTCATCATCCACATCATCATCAGCATCATCATCAGCAGCATCATCATCATCAA
Organism: Undaria pinnatifida; assembly: GCA_012845835.1. Lineage (NCBI taxonomy): Eukaryota > Phaeophyceae > Laminariales > Alariaceae > Undaria > Undaria pinnatifida. The sequence goes on from JABAKD010000028.1 coordinate 14,410,624, forward strand.
TCACCATCATCATCAATCACCATCATCACCATCATCATCATCATCATCATCAATCATCATCATCAATCATCATCACCAACATCATCATCAACATCATCATTACAATCATCACCGTCAGCACCAATCATCACCAATCATCATCAATCATCATCAGGGGAACAACTTCGCGACGAGGCCAACCGAGGCAAAGAGACTGAGACAGCCATCAAGCATCAAACTAGACACAAATCGAACAGGGAGGATGCTCACTTAAAAAGCACGACGTCGTTGGGGAGGGTTTCCATACGTACCGGGTTGAAGTCTTGTTCTGGCACAAGCATGAGCTGTCGAACCGCAGTGAAAGCCGCCAGCTCCTCGATGCTCCACTCCCATGCGCCGAACAAGCGAGGAAGAATGCCACCCCCTCGCCCGTCCTCATCCCACGAGCCTTCTTCCTGTAAGCGCGGAACAATCAGAAACATACAATTAAACTTTAACTGCAACATAAGTTCAAATACCAACTGCAAGATCAACATCAACTTCAACATCAGCTGTAAATATATAGTAACTTCAACACCAACTGCAATACATCAATATATCAAGTTCGACCTGAGCTTTAACATCTACAGCAACTTCAACACCAATTGCAACATCAACACAAGCTTCAACATCAACGTCTACTTCAACATCAGCATCCACTAAGTACAGAAAATGCCCAGTATCTTCGTAGGTGAAACGGCTGGAAACGTCAACATAGGGTTTGCCGCAAAATCACCTGTTCTACCACAGTAACTACCAATTAGTGCAGCTGTACAGCAAGATATAACGAGCGCCCCAACAACATTTCAACCTCCCCAATAGTACAGCACGGCAGAAACCACTTTAAGGACGTATAACTAGTAGGGCTGGGCCCTGGTAGCTTTTAGTCAGTACGGTCTGCACTGGCTGCGTCGTATGCCAGTACACTGCACCCGACCAGTGCACTGGTGGTCGCGGCGAAGCCGCGACTACCCGGCTGGTGAGGGGGTCGCGCCGGAGGCGACGCTGGAGGCGCCCTACCGGAGGCACATTTTCACGCGTTTTGGCTTCGCTAGGGCTAAATAATACGTTGTTTTAGGACCATGTTTCAAATGCGATCTGGTGGTAGATTGACTAAGAAAACAAAAAAGTAAAACCAAGGAAAGCGTTGATGGGGATGGAGAGGAGTGTGCGCAAGAACAGCACACTGCAGGACGCAAACTATATACCGAAAAGTCGGGACACAGGTTCAAAAACAGGTTTTTGAAGCGTACAAAACCGAATCGCAACAGTTTACGAAATCGCGGGCTCAGATACGCAATTATTCACGTACACACCCATTCATATCAAATTTGTTCGAAACATGAAATTGATGTTTACTCAGATTCTCCGCCAAAAAACAAAAAAGGGGGAAAAAAAAAGACTTAAATGTTATAGGTTTCTTGAGCTCTCCCCTCTCTAGCTGTTCCGCGTGCCATCTCTGCTCTTACGCCGTGAATTTTGATGGGCTTCCGCCGTTTAATGGCGCATTATTGTAGGACGTGCGTAAATGGTCAACGTACTGGCACCCTGGCAGCCCCCTCAGCCAGTACAGTAGTACTGCCAGTACACACTAGACCAGGGCCCAGTATTATTAATTAGGCCCATGCATACTGCTGTGCCTCGACGCGCTGAGACCGGTAAATTAATCACTGCGAGCAACTGCACCCAAATTTTCGCATACAAGCTACTTGGAAATAGGGCAGTTTTCGCAGTGGTAGGAGTTGACGCTTGGCTCAAAACTCTTACATTAACCCACTCGAAGCCCACCGCCTTGGCAATAGCAGCTTCTTCCCGCGCCTTCGCCCGCTCCTCGTCGAGGTCATTGCCTTTGAAGATTCCGGAGTCCATGCAGCTTTTCCGCATAGATGAAAATATAACGCCAGTCATCGCAATGCAACGGGCATGGAATTAACGGGTACCTAACGTTAGTCACCGCAGTTCAACGGATATCAATGAAACGGGCATCAACGCAATGGACATTAATTCAACGGAAATACAACATAGCTCATCGCAATGCAACGACGTTAATTCAACGGATATATAACGCCAGTCGCTGTAACGTAACGGCTGCGAAAACAACGGACACCAATGCAACCGACGCATAGCATCAGCACCACCACGGCACAGCAACGCAAGAAACCGCAACGCAACGTATATAAACGCCACGGAAACTTAACGTCAGTCGAATGCAACGCAAAGTAAATCAACAGAAACATAGCATCAGCCATCGCAATTGAACGCACACATGACTTCAGTTAAGGCGATGCAGCGGACCTAAACGCAACGGATACCCCAGGTATAACATCAGCCATCGCAATGCAACCGGCATCAACGCTAGGGGCCGTACAGCCCGCAAGCACGCCAAACTGCGTACGCTACAGTAGCTTCAGCGTTAGAAAATAGATCGACTTCCGACATCGCATCGCCATTGCCTTTCCGTTTATCGGTAACGTATCGACCTGTACACGTGTTCAAATGTACCATTGTTGTGAGCGGTTCACAGTGGTGGACAGTGTTGTATAATCAACACAACATCTACTTCGGGGTAAATTGAATCTCGCTGACCTCTCAGCAGTAATCTCCGGGAAGTCACCCTTGGCCCGGACTAGAAGCACGACCAAAAACCAGTGTCAGTATCTATATCAAAACGGAAAAAACCACGTAGGCACTACCAGGTATCGGTACAAGGCGACCAACACTCACACAACCACATATTACAAGGCGACGAATTCCCACGCAACGGCAAATACAAGGTAATCAATAACCAGCACTCACGCGACGAGGAGCGGGCCGTCCCTCGCAAGCAGGCCAGTGTGCCTCGGCTTCCTCTTCCTTACTAAAGTGGGGTCGCCTTCCTTGTCCTCGCCCTCCTCTAAGGGGCGCTTGACGCCTTTAGCCTTGGCAGAACCTCTCCCGCGCTTTCCCGACACCATCGGCAAGGGTAGCGCCGCGCCGTGTTCTGCACGGGAACACCAACCACGGGGGGGTACTCGTTTGTTGTCTGATTCAGTATTTGACCGTTGACCACGCATCCCTTCCGAGCCATTCGAGACAGAGCAACCAGAGGGGGAGGGGGCGTGGGGGCGTACTCCTGTATGACTTACCTTAGTCGTTCGACCATTGACCACGCATCTCTTTCGAGACGGAGCAACCGACCAAGAGGGGGAGGGGGGCTACTCGTCTCGTCTGATGCTTGCCCTGTTCATTTGGCCATCAACCACGCAACCCTTGTGATGGGGAGCAAACTAACCGCCGGAGGGGGAGCGTCGAGAACTTAGGGTAACGGTTGGAAGTAGCCCCATTTGCTGCAGGAGCGGGGCAAAACCATGCTAGGCAAGACCATACTAGGCCAGGCCAGGCCAAGGAACGGCACGTCAAGGTCAGGCTAACAATCGCATGGCGACATCGATAGGGATACAGCCGAGCTGTGTGTCGTGTTCTGCTCGGGAAACACCAACCAGTGCAAGCAAAAATATCTACCGCATGGTCATGTGTTGATAAAAAGCAGCGCGGGAGTGGCAATCCAGGGTGACATTCTCTAGCTGGTCGCAGCAGAGAGACCTCATTGATCCCAAACTACGCACCAGTACAAATTAAGCTACGCCGCAACGTTAGAACAGAAACGTGAGAAACGGTTGGAAGATTCCCCGCTTGTTGGTTGCAGGAGCCACCTCAGGTCATGTCAGTCCAGGTTAGGCTAGGTGAGGACAAATGACGACGCATCATGGCGCGATCGACATGGATAGCTCCGCGCCGTGTACCGTGTTCCGCTCGGAAAAAACCAACAAGCGGAAATACAAATACCGACGACCATTCAACGCGGGAGAAATAACCCAGGGTGTCTCCGGTTGGTCGAGGAGAGAGATCTCACTGATCCGAAACTTGTACCAGTACGAACTAAGCTACGCCGGATTGTTACAACAGAAATGCGCCGAGAAACGGTTGGAACGAGCCCGCTGGAGCCAGTGCAGAATATGCCGCCAAAGGCATCCTCCAAGCCCAACTCACCCGCGTATCTGGCCTGGGCTTTGACAAGCTTCTTGTACCTCTTCCAGCAGGACTCCGGCGTTTTGCCTACCCAGTCGGCCACAGGGCGAAGGGCCTGCCGGACCGTATTGACCGATTCTTCCCGTGCCGCACCCGGTCGCACCGGCCTGGAATTTGAGTAACTGCAATAATCGAACAACAGGTGCAGCAGAGGCATACATCATAAAACAACAGCGGGGTAAGGGTTAAGGGTTAAGAGTACCTGAAATCGTGGGGCAACGGGGACATCATGGAGCTGCACCTGGGAACGGCGGTAATGATTGGGGTAACTGGCATCATTGAAGAAACAGGGGCACCATGGAACAGCAGGAAATGGAAGCAACACAATCGAAAGAAACACCTGATAAACTACCAGGACAATCGATATACCTGGTAGATCATGGCAGATTAGAATGACATAGGAATCAAGAACGTCATGGAACAACAGCGGGGGATGAGGACATGGGATCGAATTAAGTCCGTTGAGGTGTTGACAGGACTGACGGTTTAGATCGTCCTGGTTATGAATTGGAGTAACTGGCATCATGTAGTAACACGCATATCATGGAAGAACACCTGGGAATGCAGGCAACATGATCGAATTAGCTCGGTCGTACCTTGGATAAACTGTAATCACGCAGAAACGCCGACATCATAGAACAGTGGGGGTAACAGGACCGCGTGGAATCCCTGAGGTGCTAAAAGAACGGACGATGTAATAAGGCATTCCAGAAACAAATTCTGATCGAAGAGATCACGAGGGATGAACTCTAGGGAAGCCCGTCTAGAGGCAACAAACGGCCATCCTATAGACACCAATATTAACCCTTTTGCGGTGTCAAAAGGGAACACCGTAAAAAAAATGGACGTTCATAGCATCAGCCATAGAGCAAGCTAGGGTGCTGGGGGATGCAATGCAAGGAACTATGATACAGTTATACGCCCAGAATGGTGATCCTCGTACTGCTGCACGCTTCACCTATCTATAGACGCGCGATTAAATCGCGCTCGTCGTTTTTCTCGCTCGGGATACATGAGTCTCGCGAGGGGAATAGTTACTACCCGGCAACCCGTAGCTACTCAAAATATATCAGGGCATCGTGGTCACTGGGTGCAAGCCCCGGGCAAGAGTTACCGCGCAATAACACGATGATGGGGCAGCGGTGCTGCATGCCTCGAGAACACCGCAGACAGTGGTAGCACTGTGAAGAACAGTAGCTACACTCTAGGGGTGCACGCGAAGCTACTGTTGTGCTGAGATTTGTCGCGTGGGCTATCACACTTGGGGGTGGGATTGAGGGCTAGGCTTCACTTCGCGTAGACGACATTCGCACCGCCACTGCGCTGTACCGTGCAGCCGCACTGTGTTCCCACGGCAATCGCTAGGGTTAAGGCTTCGAGTTGGCTCACTATACTAACGAGTAAGTCGCCGATTAGGTTGTTATATGGCCAGCTATTATAATACATTTCAGTACGTTGCGTGCGGAAATTAGGCTATTTGTGCGTCTTTAAACCTGACCGGTGCGATTTTGGCTGGACGAGTGGTGTTTACGACCAAACAATGCAGAAATACTAAGTCAGGTGTTTACAGTCGGTTTTTACTCCCCCAGCCAGATATAGATGCTCTTGAATACTCTTGAATACTCTTGAATACTCTTGAATACTCTTCAATTCCAGCAATCACTTACCGAGATATCTAAATCAGGTCTTTCCGCACAACTCAACGAACTCCAGGTACTGGACCGCTCCCAACGCACCATATTTGCATTTCTCGAAGGTCCCTCGAGTACACGGCGGCTTAGGGGTACTTACGATGGAGGTACGAAGGTACAAAGGAAGCTACTATGTACTCACGTGGGATTCGGTTGGAACCTTCGTACGGCCGTGATGAGTGCCATGTCTTGTTCCGAGGTCCAGCTGCGGCAAGGCAAGGCAAGGCAAGGCAAGGCATGACAACCGAGAAACACACGAGCGGGGGGGAATACGAGGACGAGACGTAAAAATAAACCCCAACAGCATTAGTCGAGTCACTACCGTAGTATCGTCGAAAGAAAAAACGGGCGGCGACCGTTGTCGTTCGCGAGATCCATCCCTCGTCATCGTCTTCAAATATCTCTACATCCTCGTCACGACGATCGCGACCGGCAATGTCTACAGCTGGAGCAGCGTTCCTTGCGCGAGATGACCTCACAGCCGGAACGGCTAATCTACCATACACCCCGGAAGGAGAACGCAATAATTCCTAACGGATGAGAGTGTCAACAATCAGGAGCGGGTGAAAGTTTCCAAAGTTGACCACGCCAACACACAGGGGCTTTTTTCGAATTTCGAATTGCCGGAAGAGTCCGACACACACGAACGCACACAAGTTAGCGACAGTTTCAAAGGTACTGCCACCCGATTTTCTAGCGGCAGCTGTAGACTATCTTAGCAGAGAATGCAGCATACACTTCAGCGGAAGCAACAAACGATAAAAAACGGTCTGTTCCATGTGCACAGGTTACCGAAATCACCCGATAGACCTCCTGGGAGTCGAGGGTGACGGTGAGCTTCATGACGGGGAGCATCGAACAAAGGAGCGACCTTGACTACTAGCTACCGTACGCGTCGCCCCAACGTTCAACGACAATCCCGTCAAGCGCATGCGTACAGGCGTGCAACTCACATCTTGTTTAACCGCATGCACGCATGCATATCATGCATGTAGACGGTTGACGTCATGTTTAACCGCATCCACAGCATACATGTGCACGATCCACGTCTAGTTTAACCGGGTGCATCTCATACAGGTGGGCGATTCACGTCTTGTTTAACCGCATGAGTACAGGTACAGGACTCACATCTTGTTTAACCTGTGCCACGCGCTGCGCTCCTCGACCTCTACTTCGTTCTCAGTAGCTCCCCACTCCGCCACCTCCGTGAGGTACGGCACCTGAGATGGACGATGGCATGGGCAAATGGCCGTGTCATCATCGACGAATATTCGTTCCATTCCACTCCACTCCAATTCAGTTCATTTTCCGAAGAAAGGTTTGGGCGCCGGTGCCACTGAACTACTGCATCATTCGCGAACGAATGAAGGCCTTTCCTCGCCCAAGGCCTCACTCCATTCCGAGCCAACAAAGTAAACCAGCATATTTATCGACCAACAGACAAACCAACACACATGTACGCCAACGGACAAGCCAGCGGATAAACCGCCAGACAAGCCAAGGATAAAGCAATGGACAAATCAACGGGCAAACCAACGGATACATTGGGCCAGCCAAAACTACGTCGAAATGAGTGCGCAGAGAGACGGCGCCAAAAGCGTGCCTCTCTGCCTCACGCTTGGTGCTGCAAAAAAAAAAAGGTCACCTTTGCAAGAAGCCAAGAAGCGAGGGGATGCGCCACTTCTATCCCCTCCATCGCATCCGGCATTTTTCGACCGTCATCACGACGCCCCATGTACTCTTCCCTTCGCCCCGTACCGTAGAACTTTTCGCAGCAGATGTATAAACCACACGTATGAATACGGAGGTGTAACCGAGCACGAGACACAGGATACGGCAGGGAGATGTTTACGAGATGTTGGGGTTAACGGGATGGCATCAAAAAATGAAAAAAAAACTATGACGTACCGTTTCGAAAACATCCAACTTATCCATAAACCTAGGACGCTTCTCGTATGAAGGGTGAAGCCCGAAAAGTGGCATTAATAAATGCACGAAACTACTGCGGCGCTAGTTTTTTTTCCAATATCTCGAAAACAACTAGGCCACTTGGCGTATGCTATGATACGATAAACAGCACCCAACGCGATACGCACCATCACCTCCGTGAACAACAGCGTGCTTCTAGAGCGACAGGCTACTAGCACTTCGGAGGTTACAACTTAGGAAGGAATCTTAACCCCTACAGAACTACAGTAGCGGTCCCCCTATAATGCCGGTTGGGTAGTGCCGGTTGTCTGCAACAGTGCCTGCGAGATTGCTTGGCGCACATTGAACTAACCAGTAGCGGCAGTCTGCAGAGTAGTACCGGTTGCCGCTATAGTGCCGTTCATTCCCTCTAGTGAACATGCCTGCATTATAGAGGCACCACTCTTGTACCCCAACACGTTTGGGAACAACTCCGCGGAATCAGAGTATATTCATTTTGGTAGTAGGGAAAGAGTTAAAAACCCGGACGACCTCCGGCCCGGCTGCTGACCCGGCTGACTCCTCTCAACTATCATCACACAGCCATCGCATCGCCAACACGTCCACACCTTGGACAGATCAGATGGAAGTATCTAAGAGCAGATATATATATGGTATTTCGTATGATTAGCTATGAGATATACGTGTACCGCGGTTGGTTTGTTTGTTTTTTTCCCTGGGATTTTCTCCCGCTCCATAGTGATTTGAGCCTGTCCTGTAACCACGGACTTGATTATGCGAGTTAATGTGGAGCTACAACAATCGGATCTGTATGACCCATAGATCATGTTGGCTGGTGGGAGCAGTAAGATCTGCATGATCTAGCACATCTTTACGGGGTTGGATCTGTACTACACAGGTCCTTCACAGCATTCATAACGACAGAGCAGGAGTTAGATGGTCTTGATCGCGATCCGTCCCTGTTGTGAACATGCTATATCATGGCACGCATGACAAGCGAGTCGACCAACCAACCAACCTACAAACCAACCAACCCACCAACCAACCAACCAACCAACCAACCAACCAACCAACCAGCGAACCAACCAACCAACCTGATAGGTGCTCCAAAAGTCACACCACTGGATGTGATCGGAGACCTTTTTCGATACCGTCTTGGCCTTATCCTCGGTGTACACCGCCACATCCACGTGAAGGCAAGCCCACCCCAGGCCCATCTTGATCTCCCCCGGGGGAATCTCCGCGTTAAGCAGGGCCTCTGTTGCCGCCGTCCTCGCCCTCTTGTCTCTCCGCATCCCACGCATAGACATATACAGAGCCCCACTCTCCGCGCCACTGAGTTCTACCCCGTCTTTGCGCACGGCAGCCGCCTTCGCCATCGCCCTGCGAAACTTTTCTATAGCCGAAATGCCGTTGTCACCTCCATCTTCTCCCCCTTCTTCATCCCCTCCTCTGCCCCCTTGCCCTCCGTTCCCTCCCTCCCCTTTTCCCTTTCCTCCTCCCCTCCCCCGCCCTCCTCCCCGTCCTCCTTCCCCCTTCTCTCCTCTCCCTCCCTCATCTCCTCCTTCTGCTCCTCCTCCTCCTCCTGCCCCCGTCCCCACTCCCTCTCCCCTGCCTCCTCTCCCTTTCCCTCCTCCTCCCTCTCGACCCCCTTCTACCGTCACTCCTGCCTCTGCTCCACCCGTTTCACCGGTGGCCGGCACCTCTGTCACACTGCAGTGGGAGTAGGCAAAGGGATCTGGCGCTGGAGCTGCTGTAGACGCCGCGGAGTTGCTAGTATTTGTCGAGGGGGGGTCAATCCGGGTCAAGATGTTCATGTCGTGGAGGATCCGCAGGGAACTGCGCAGCCGTCGCCGTTCCAATCCCCCATAAAGGTACACGAGTTCCGGAGGCAGAAGGCACAAGGTAAAAAGGTAAACGAGTTCCCGGGAGAAAGGTACAAGGCGAAAAAAGTACACGGGCAAGGGCGAAGCACGGGAAAAGAGGATAACAAAAAGATCAGCACTGCATCGGTTTTAACGTCATTTTCAAAACATGTTCATGTTTCGAAACTTGTTCATTTAGTTTCAAACATTTCCAGGAGATCAATACCGGGTGGTTGTGGCGCCGGATGTTGATTTCTACCGCTGATCGGGCGCTTAGCTTTCGTGGTGGATCTGGGATCTGTACCTATACGGTACAGATCAAACCCAGGAAACATGTGCTAGATCATGCAGATCGTACCGCTCCCACCAGGTAACATGACCTAGGCCATACCGATCTCCCATGGAATAACTAGATCATCAAGTGGGGATACATAATCTGGCCGAGGTGTGCAGCGATGACACCTCTTCCGCCCCTCGACTCTATATAGTAGACTGACTCTATAGTAGACTTACTCTACGATAGCCCCCCCAAGAAAAAACAGCGATTTTTTTTCAACGAACGTTTCATCGCTGCTCGACACGAGGAAGGATGCAATGAACAAAAATATAATCACAAATATTTTCCTTTTTGTGACGAAGGACTATCGAACGATTACGTCGGGGTGGCAAGGGGCACCGCATTTCAGGAGATACGGCCGGGAGCTGTTTAAAACCGGCGATACCGTTAAAGAAAAGTACAAGTTGGGGCGGGCTACCGTAGAACGACTCAGTACCACCCGCACCCCTTCCCCGACCCCATAAAGGAATGGTCCCTATATAAGAATGGTCTACCTTGCACCGTATCTGTGCAAACTGCACTGTTGTATGTAAGGCATTGCCTGGTGCTTACCTTACCAGTGCGTCCTTGTACCACGGAACGGCGCGAATCAGCTCCCAGACAGCCCCTACAAACGGGAGGATCAGGGACGAAAGATATATGCATAGGGACAGGGGGAGGGAGGAAAGCACAGGGAGGGAGGGAGGAAAGGAGGGAGGGGGTGTTGTCATTGAGGGGGGTGCACAACGACCAGCGATGTCAGCCACACCCACAACCCACAACCACAGACCAGACAACGTCGCGTGCGCCATGCGGATGCCATCGTTGGGACACAAGACAACTGTAGCGTGCGCGATATGCTACCAGGTAGGGTACATTTTGCCTCCCCCCCACGAAAAAGTATGAATAGTATTGTATTAAAGTCTATTTCTAGTAGCAAGCACTGCAGATAAGAAGTTGCAGATTTATATTCCGGCTCTTCAGTATTCGAGTGATTCAAGTATGCTGGCACCGTGGCGAAAGTTCGTCCAATCTCTTGTCGATAACGAGCGCGATAGCGGTTCCATGGTGCCCGCCGCAAGGCTTGAATGAATCAACAAAACATGACACCACCCGGAAAGCGTGCGCTGCCGCACATGATCACACGTTACGAGACGAATACAACGAGGCACCTTCCACCAAAAAAATACTTGACGTACCGTCCATTTTCCACCAATCCCACCAAGCATGAATATCCTCACCCAATCCGATTATCGCAATATACCTTGCCGTACTGCCGCCGATGACCACCGGGGCTCCGACGTTTCTCGTGAACACTCGTCGTAAACACGTGAAAACAGTGGGCTAAACGCTACATGGCAGGCACATGCATGGTATGAACGGGAAAAAAAAACAAAAAAAACAAGGGAGTCCAAACTTACTCGGGGCCCGCCTAATCGTAGACTTCTTATTCTCAGCCCCTTTGATGACCTTGTGCAACTCCTCCGAATGCAGGTAATCATCGGGAAAACCGAACATGGTGAGGAAGATGCTCAGAGGAATATCCAGGATAACCCTTACAAAGACAAGAAAAAAAAAAAACAGCGTTTGGGAAGAGGCGCGTCATCGTGTTTGTTGACTGCAAAAACGCGAGCAGAAGGGGCAGACGTCAAACCTCACGTTGCTCCCCGTGATATATCCCTTACCGCCCTAGCAGCAGTGCTTGCTGCATTGCCGCTGGTTGCGTCAGCTCCAGCTCTGGAGAGACTACAACAAAGGACGCGCCAAGGTCAGCTATGTTGAATATATGGGGTGTCCGCAAGGACAAGGTGAAGCAAAGAGGAGTACGAAATAGTGTCAGGAGCACGCTTGTCACTTCTGAAAAACCGAGAACGACCACAGCAATACAACCGCAACCGCACCAACATTCACAACTGCGTCAAAGAGCGTGCAGTTTCTCTGTCGTAGCTATTACCGGGAAAAGGTGTTGTCCGGGCCCCTCCCGTGAGCCTCCGAGTGTGACTCAGCAGAAGCTGCTGCATCACACGAACAAGCAATACCTACGACCGACACCAAAAAATACCATACCATGCGTGCTTCAACCAAGCGTTCCTTTTCACACTTCATCAAAAATCGAGATGTAGTACAGCAGTGATGATGATGGTCTTACATTAGCTCATTTCCCTGAAATCTAGCCGATGGTAAGAGACAACGCTAGAAAAGCGTCCCCATGTCGGAAAAAAAACACACGACCAAAAGCATTCCGATGGACAAAAACGAAAAAGAAAACACACGCGGACAAAATGTGCGGTAGCACAGGAGTCGTCGCCAGCCGCGTGCGGATAGCGTAGCGTACTATTGGAACAACACGACAAGGCACAAATTGCACAGTAACCTACCGGTCGAGGTCAATGGCGCGAGACCCCACCCTGCGGTACGTCAGCCTCGGGAGGCACCGGAGCAGCTCCCGGTGCAGCATCATGGTGCGGTGCACTCTTCTCCTGTAAACGTGGAAGCGGCTTTTTGACCTCGACACGTCCCACTTGTAGCGCTTTCCACGTAATACTTCTCTCTGGATTATGATGATCGCGGTGATAATGACACGAGCATGGCACATCGAGGGGGCAGCGGAGAGGGAGCATGTAGTCAGCCTGAAGTCCACGATCTGTTGCCCCTCCCTCTACATGTCTCAATACATAACGTTCTTCATCTCCAGAGCATGAGACTAGAGTGCAAACTCCTGTCAACGCGCTCTTCTACCCCGACACGTCCCACTTGCAGCGCTTCCCACGTAAAATTTCCTTCTGGATGATGACATCATTGTGACACATGGCGATCGTGATACATGAAGACAGCAACAGAGGGGCCGAGTGAGCCAGGGGTCCACGACCACGACCATCAAAATATTATTGCCGCGCGTACATCGACAAGCATGTATAGAACGAAAACCAAACCAACAAGGACAAAAAACAACAGCATCAACGACCAACAACACCACCACCACCACCAACCAACCAACACCAATACCAACACCAACATCACAACACACTACCACCACCGCCACCACAAACAGCAACAACAACAACAACAACAACAAACAACATCAACAACAACAAGAAGAACAACAAGAACAACAAGAACAACAAGAACAACAACAAACAACAACATCAACAACAACAACAACAACAACAACAACAACAACAACAACAGCAACAACAACAACAACAACAACAACAACAACAACAACAACAACAACAACAACAACAACAACAACAACAACAACAACAACAACAACAACAACAACAACAACAACAACAACAACAACAACAACAACAACAACAACAACAACAACAACAACATCAACAACAACAACAACAACAACAACAACAACAACAACAACAACAACAACAACAACAACAACAACAACAACAACAACAACAACAACAACAACAATAACAACAACAATAACAACAACAACAACAACAACAACAACAACAACAACAACAACAACATCACGACTGGTCAACTTGCCTTCTGACAATCCGACAGCCTGTCGTTCCCTCCGGATATATCGATAGATGTGTTACTCCAAACAGCGGCGCATGGCTGCAGTCAATGTCAATTCTTCAGTAATAGCACAAGAACCAAAACGCGTCTGTAAAATGGTATCTCACAACAACAAGCTACGGATCCACCTTATTAGGGGACGAGAATAAGACGGAAGTTCCTGTGAACAAAACATCAAAAAGAAAACCATCCCTTTTGGATACCTCCATAGATAGAGTTTTCAGAGCCGGAAATCAAGGCGTAAAACCCTGTCGACACAATTATCGTTTTACGCCTTTTTTTCATGGCGCTTTATTCCACGCCAAAGCTATTGATCGCCTGTTTTGTTACCACGCATCAGATTATGGCGGTGAGGCAACGTGAGAACAAAATCAATGCCAACAACAACTGCGATGAACAAGCAATCGCAGCGGAAGGCAACGAGTGGGGTCAGGTGCCCACGCCCTCTGTATGGAGAGAGCGCTCTGGGCTTATCTCGCTGTCGTTGTCCTTGCCATTCTACAGTTCGAAAAAAGAAGGGAGCGACGCCAGGTTACTCGCAGCCCGCGACAGATACCGTACAGAAAAAAACAGGGCGGACGCATGCAAGCTACCGCAGGGATTCATATCAACTATCTGAGGCACTTGAGGAGCTCTCTTCCACACGAGAACCACACGAGAACCACACGAGAACCACCCGAGAACCACACGATAACCACACGAGAAACACACGAGAAACACACAAAGGCTACGGTAGGGGGTTATGTTGTTGTTATATTGCTTGGGAGGCTTTATTTGCGGTGGCCCGGGGCCACTCCCGCGAGTGACCACCCTGTTCCTTTCCGGTCTTGATGACTTCGTGCTGTTACAATTTTGCGATACGAATCCGCCATGGAAAGGTAAGCTACGCTGCGCCCCAAAAAAACTCTCTTACATTGTTTTGGTCCGTGACGTACAGAGTCACTCTTGCGAGTGGTGAAAACTCGGCAGTGAAAAATGGGTGTATGGTACTACAATACCTTAGCCGGGGTCAAAAGTGGCTGTATTTGATACAGCAGTGTACGCTCAACCCGGCCAAGCGAACTATGGCCTAGGTACAACAACAAGACACCATCAGATTTTATCGCAATTTTTTTTTGTTACAATAACAAAACACTTCGAAATGTTGTACAACACAATAAGATCCGAACGAAATCGGCTAGTTTTGTCAGTCTAATTGGTCGAACTAAGGAGCCCCGTCAATAAGAAATGTCTCGGCCAAAAAAATCAAGGAACAGCCACCGTTGCCGTAGCTGGTGGCGACACTGCGGACACTCGGACCCTCCCCACCTCCTTCATAAGGGTGATCTCCCGGGATACAGCCATCTCCAGGCGGTAGTAGTTCTCGACGTGCATCCTCATAGAGGCCTCGTCTGTTTCGGCAGAGATGTGGACAAGCATGTCTCCGCAGCCGAAACTTTTAAGCGGCGTTCGCCTCCTGTTCACGCCGACGCGGAATAAACGCCAACATTCGATAACGAGGGTTGGTCAATTGGCCGGCACTTCGTGCCACTGGGGGTGGCGTTAACCACCAATGCCAACACGAGCACCAACACCGACATCCACACCACTACCACTACCAACAACGGCAACAGCAACAGCAACAACAACAGCAACAGCAGCAGCAACAACAGGAACAACAGCAACACCACCAACAGCCAATACCAAAAAGGACACCGACACCCACATCGACACCGACACCCACATCGACACCGACACCTAGACCAAATCCAATTCCAATGCAGACACCAACAATAAAACCAACAATAACACCAACAACAACGCCAACAATAACACTAAAACCAAGACCACCAACACCAACAATAACACTAAAACCAACACCACCAACACTAACACCAGCGACAGCACCAGCACCAACGACAACAATAGAAAACCAACCCAACCATTGTACGATACAAAAAATAAAGCTGTCAGAGTTCGTCTCCCCCAAAGCGGATTTTGTCGATTCCGTGGGTAAAATGACAAAAGACAGCGTGTTTGTAAAATTGTCCTATTGACCCTAGTACTAGCTATTAATAGCTAGCACTAAGGGGAGTCACCGACCTCTATCCTTAGTCTAATGAGGACATACACCGCCCGTAGCACGCGCGATTGAAGCATCACACTCACACACAGCTTGCAAATAGGAGTTTCGACCAAAACCGCGATGTCTCAGCTGAAGTGTACCATGTATAATTGATTCAATACAAAAATCTGCCCACAACACTCCCCTCAGCACACCAGGTAAACCAAACAAAAACGAATCACACCAAACCCGACCAAACCCAACCACGCCACACCAATCCAAATCAAAACAAACGAAAAAAAAGCAAATAACGAAAAATAATCGCGGCAGTGTCACCATCTCACCACTCCTGGCACTCCGGTGTAGGAGCCATTGCCCTCTTGATCTTTCCCTCCTGCACCAACTCCTGCGCGAGGTTCCCGAGCGTGTGCTTGTGCATCGAGGGCCCCGGTCCCTCCAGCATCCTTATTAGGCACCCCAGCTTAGCCTGCCAACAAAACAAACGAACACAGTCGCGGTCCTTCATTAGTGCGTTGCTTTGCCAGATGACACTAGCCGCACTAAAGCGAGACCCCGAACTATTCCGGGATAATGCAACACTCTCTATTAATAAGACGAGATCGCGACAAGCGATTTTCACCGCACTGTACAGGAACGCCGCATCAAAGGGAATGGCACTGACAAAGCACCACGACCGTATCAGTACACGGAGTCGACAAAGGGCGGTATGGAATTACGCCGCAAGGATATCACACGCGGCTTGCAAGATGGGTTTCGACAAAACCCTCAACCTCACATTTTTACTTTAGAATAAAATGGCCACACAGCTGTTCCGCGCCCATGCGAATACAGAACAAGCTGTCCCCCGAGCAAGAGACGTAACATT
This sequence comes from Undaria pinnatifida, assembly GCA_012845835.1. NCBI lineage: Eukaryota > Phaeophyceae > Laminariales > Alariaceae > Undaria > Undaria pinnatifida. The sequence goes on from JABAKD010000028.1 coordinate 14,426,987, forward strand.
TCAACGTCGGATCATGAGAAAAAGGCATCCGTCGTTTTGCCCGATGCCGCCGGAATATAAACGCCTAACTACGCCAAAATAATAGTTAGCATAATGGATGTAAGCCTAGCCGACATGCAACACTCTCGCCATACCCACGGCTTCGACTAACACGTGACGCACGCAGGACGAGTCGGATTCCCCACTCACTCACCGTGTATACGGTCGTGGACCTATTTCTGGCACTGCTAACCCTGACGCATTATCACATCGGTTCCCGTCCCACAATGATGTATTTAATATATATATATACTAAGCGCCTGTCTTGTAACGGCAATTGTGTAAACGCCAGTTCTGTCTGGATCGCTCTTCGAACCCTCCCCCCGACCAAGTGCGGCATTTTCTGCAGTTTTATTAGCACATGCACACCATTACCTTTGCCCACGGCTTCGTTCAAAAGGAAACGCACGCGAGACGAGCCGGGCTCCGCACTCACCGTCGTTACGGCGGTGCACTTGTCAAGCTCCTGCTGTATGAAGTACTTACGCCTGTCCTTCGGTGTCATCTGCATCCATGCCAGCTTAGTCTCTTCAGGAGACCCCTCCGGCGGGTACACGGGGTTGACCTCGAATTTCACCCGCCCAAGCACGAGATGCCTGAACGAGTCTTCTTTAGACTCTGATTCTGAAAGAGCAGAAAAAAAAAAGGTACAACAAACGTAGCGTTAAAAGGGAAGCCGTACAAAACAAAAAGAACGGAAAAGAAAAAGGCGGGGGGGGGGCGCAGGATCAAAGACAATCCGCACACTAAAAACGGGACAGAGCTTGCTGTACGTGCTCGTGGAGAGCTTTAGAGCACTCGCGCAGCACACGTTTGAGAGAGTCTACCTTGGCTCTGAGCCTGAAACATAAAAAAGGGGGGGGGGGGGGGAAGGAGGGGATTACTACACTTCGGGAACCGAACGAAGGATTACCCGTGGTTCGTTGTGAGCACGAATTACGTAAGCAGATATGTTCAGATTGTGTGATTGCAGAATTGACTCCACTGCAGCAGCAAGCCAGTTTTTGGTTTACCGCGTGGATGACAATGCCACGTGGATACAGCACGGGACGGTGCAATGATAGCAAACTGCTAGAACACGCGGAAATAGACAGTGTGCTGTCGCTAGTTGGCTGGCCAGCAGAATCTGCAGAATGGACCCTTGGGGGACTTGAATAAATAAAACAATAAAAATAAATATAGCGACCAAAAACAACGGCGACTTGGAGGTTATCCATCAAAAGCGCCCAGGAAGAGCGTGTCGCATTACGAGTGCGGTACCACCACGCTGCGCACATGTCGTGCAGCCCTCGTCATTGTAGCTCCGACAAACACCCTACTCAGGCAGCACTGGTCGCGTCCTGTGGTCGATGCTTGTGATCGTCAGTTATACTCCCCCCTTCCGAAATTCCAACAAGGTTAAAGAGGAAGTATCAAAAGGGAAGCGGTTGTACATGCTTCAGGAGGCTGGGATTGTTCATCGCATTGCAATCTTAAAACCCGCAAAAGCAAAGTGTTTGTGTTTGTAGAGGTGGAGAGCTCTTCAAGAAAAGAGTAAACAAACAACAATGGATGCTCTTTTCTTCGTAGCATGCGTCTCTCTCCAAGCGAAGACAAACAACTTTTGAGGCCGCAAGCGCCCGCCCCGCCCTTACCTTGGACCTCCTCTGCCATCTTGTCCACCAGGGCGTCCAACGCTTCGTCGTCGCTCCAATTCACGTCATCTAGACCCCCTTCGCCCTCCGCCAGGCTCTGCTTCCCACTTCCACTCCTACCTCCACCTCCGTCACCATCGGCATCCGCTTTGCTAGCACCAGCAGGACCTCCAACAAGGGGTGGATTAATCGGCTTGGTAGCGGCGGTTGGGGGAGTGGGAGAGGAAGGAAGCTCCGGGACTTGGGAGTTCTGAGCAGCGCTGGAGGGGGTGAGGAGGTCCGTCTTCATGGCTAGCGGGGGTGGCACGGGACTGCGGTTGCCCCCTCCCAGCAGATTCTTGTCGTAGAACAGGGCTTGGACCTTTCCGCTTCGCCCCTCCTGCATTTATGGATGGAATGCAAGGAAATACGCGTGACGCACGAAAACAGAGCATGGAAACACGCATGACGCACGACAAGCGGCATCAAACACGTCGGAAGCACGAGCACAATGAGCGACGCCCCAAGCCGGAGCAAACAAGGGGGGAAATTGTTATGCGTTACTAAAGACATGGAGAACTACCGCACATCGAAGCGGGGGGTATTTTATTATGCGGCACCAAACACGGCGAGAGATGCAGTAGAACAACGTGGGGCGAGGTAGTCGCAACACGTCGATTGTTAGCTGGGCGGAGGCTACTCCAAATCCTACTGCGGTGTCGAACTACGGCTGAAATCCTAGCTTTGCTGCACCGCTTCAACCATGACCTCTCGTGCTGTCAGGCTCATATCTCCGCGGAAGCACCAATTTCAGGAGCAAGAAGAGCAAGAGTTTAGCCGGTGTATGCCTGACGCCTGTGCTCCCATGCATGTTTCACTTCGCTCGAGCATTTACCAAAGGATCTCTGCACTACCTTGGAAATCCTTTTACTGCTGCCGAAATCAACCTCCACAAATTTCAAGTACCTTGTCCTTAAACCCGCGGATGCAGTTAATCCGCGGACGCAGTTCTAAACGAGTTAGTCGTGCAAGAGAAAACACGACAAGAGAGGGCAAGGCAAGGCAAGGCAAGGCAAGGCAAGGGAAGGGAAGGCCTTACCCTGGTGTAGCCTTTCCAGATGCCGTAAATCTCTGGGCTTTTGACCATGATCTCGACGACCTTCGTGCCAGATTTCTTGGAACAATGCAGCATTCGACTGGCCGATCGTTTTTCACGGAACGGGCACCGCACGCATCGAAGGGTAAGCGCACCGGGACGGTTAGCGGGTCTGGATATTATCGGACCTGGACCGTTTTAGAGGCCGGTTTTACAGCGGTAAGGGAGAGGATTAGTCGAAATCGGGAACTGAACCGACGAAAAAGATGCAGCACCCGATTGGCCGATCGTTTTCACACGACGGGCACGGTATGCATCCGAGGGTAAGCGGGCCGGGACGGTTATAGGGCCGGTGTTACAGCGGCAACTGAGATAAGTAACCCCACTTCTTGGAACAATGCAGCATCTGACTGACCGATCGTTGTTGCGGGAGGGGCACCGCACGCATCGCGGGGTAAGCGAGCCGGGACGGCTAGCAGGCCGGAACGGTTGCAGGGCCGGATTTGATAAAGGCCAAAGGGTGGAATATTCTCGATTCGGTTACGGTTAGAGGGCCGGCTGTGCAGTGCAGCGGTTAAGGAGAGGACTAATGGAGATAGCGGACTGAACTGAACCGGGAAGAATCCGTGGTGTGCTTTTTCGTGAGAAAGAGGCGTGTTGGTTCATATTTTGATACAATAGAAACACACTTGTAACCCCTTTAGAATAGTACCCACATTTTTTGTGGACAAATTACTTGGAATTAGAGTGGGATTATTGGTTGTAGTAGTCACGTGTATGAGCAGTTGACTCCACGAGCAAAGTAGCCTTGTTCTTTTCGGTTGTGTAGCCGAAAGCGCTTCGATGCGTTATATACCGCGATATACGTACGTCGGGCGCGCCGGGCGGGTCGCTGCTGCTGGTCGATATTATTTGCCTTGTTTTTCCGAGCTTTGCTTTGCATGCACTGGTAGCTTGTTTGGTTAGGTTTGTCTTTGATTTGTTTGGTTTGGTTTGATTCGGTTTGTTTGGTTTAGTTTAGGTTGGGTGGGGTTGGGTTGGGTTGGGTTGGGTTGGGTTGGGTTGGGTTGGGTTGGGTTGGGTTGGGTTGGGTTGGGTTGGGTTGGGTTGGGTTGGGTTGGGTTGGGTTGGGTTGGGTTGGGTTGGGTTGGGTTGGGTTGGGTTGGGTTGGGTTGGGTTGGGTTGGGTTGGGTTGGGTTGGGTTGGGTTGGGTTGGGTTGGGTTGGGTTGGGTTGGGTTGGGTTGGGTTGGGTTGGGTTGGGTTGGGTTGGGTTGGGTTGGGTTGGGTTGGGTTGGGTTGGGTTGGGTTGGGTTGGGTTGGGTTGGGTTGGGTTGGGTTGGATTGGGTTGGATTGGGTTGGGTTGGGGTGGGGTGGGGTGGGTTGGGGTGGGTTGGGTTGGCTGTGGTGCCCTTCACTCCCCCCGCACCTGATGATTCCTACCATCAGGAGATAAAAAAAACTCACTGCATAATCTCAACGGACTTACTGCATAAGGTCAATGTTGGCGCCTTCACTCCCCCTGCTCTTGATGATCCCCACCATCGAGCGCACCAGCCCTACGCCGAGAGGACGCCTCAAGGCTGAAGGCTCCAGCTCGTGCGAATGCTGCCATCACAAGTAACATCGCACGCCACACAGCAAGTCCACAAGCAGTATGTTACATTGATTGCCGCATTTCCGCATCACTAGTATCACCATCATTTCATTGCTGTGACCTGTAATCGAACGCAGTCACTAGCAGCGCGTGACGCGCACAGAGAGCGAAATGCTTTGGCAGGCGGCTTCCGGTCAACAGGCGTACGGATGAACACCCTGACGCCACCGGGTGAAAAACGAAACACGAATGCTGTCTCGAATGCTGTCACGAATGCTGTCTTGACACATGCCCCAATAGGGGTCCACGAAAATATTCCGAGTCTCCTGAGTTGAGAGCATTATCAATAGTACCTCACGCAAACACCAACTTTGAAACAAAAAAAGCGCAACATCATTAACAACTCCACGACTTAGGTCTAGACAAAGCCGTGATCTCGTCTGCGCTGGTCGTTGTTACTCGGTGGATTAACACTCGCTGCGCGGTGGCTATTTTTTTCCTTCAGTTTTCAAGAGCTGTATGCCTGGTTATAGCTTGTACATATGAACCCCTGCGTTCTCTCGCTGCGCGGTGCCTATTTTTTTTCTGTAGTTTTCAAGAGCGTGATTACGTTATACCTGGTACCTAGCTTTAGCTCGTGGTAGTTAGGAACCTCTGAGTTCCCCCCTTTCAACTCGTAACACGCCCGGGATTCCAAGAAAACCACATCCCGAACGGGAGCCTTGTACAACGCACATCGTAAACACACACATGATGCTATGATTTTAGGTACATCCTTAGATGAGGATAAATGATCATAAATATTTTAGCCAAAAGGTAATACCCTATCATTGCACGCGTCTCTCCTGTCGAAACAACTCATTGCACGCTAGTCAACCGCTAGCCACGTGCGGAGGAATCCACGGCAAATACCAACACCGCAAACTTTTCGTTCTACCGGCACCGTAAAAAGACGGCCGTACTTTCAGCAGCGTGATACTCATGTCGCAAGTATCAATACTTGAAGCAGACTTTCGCGGAAGAAACATCACCCCCCATCCCCCCCTCCCCCTCTCCGATCGAACAAGTGACATATTGCAACAAACAAACACACTGTGGGACGCTGGCGGAGCGGCAAGAGACTCTAACCGATCACACGGAGCGACTGCCATTTTGAAACAAGTGAACAATATCATGTGACTGCACCGCGCTGGCAGGACGGCAGGACGTTTATAACACATGCAGCTGGATATGCAGAAAGTAGGAGCAGAGAGCATAGAATATCGCTCCCTACGAAGCGGACACGAGTATTCGTTCTGTATTTGAACTCGTACAATTAGGGCCTCGTTTTTTTAGGCGGCAAAGAGACTCTCGCGCCAGTGTGTGAGAGCTACCCCTGCCCGTTTTTTTCTTCGTGTTCGGTTAACAGGATATTCACGACAACGGCATGGTTTGCGACATTGCGCAATAAAAAAACAGAAACGAACAAAAATTTCTACGAGACAGGCAGCCAGTGGTGCGAGTGGCCTAAATCGGGGTGTGAGAAAAGGGGGCACCCCCACCCTACGGTGGCCTTGGCCAAGTACCTAGTATGCACCATCCGCAGGGGTCGATGGTCAATGGTCAACACACATCTTTCTCTTTTTTCTCTCCGCTCAGATGGGGGCAGCTGCAAGCCGTCAAGCTCTGAGTACTGTGGACCACCTAGGACGATGAGTAGTTGCGGGTTTCTTTTTTGGTGTCACCTTGAGAGAGATGCAGGGCTCGAGGACGCGGCTTCTCCGGCTGGGGTTGAACTGCATCGCACGAGCATCCAGCATCTGGATCCGGATAGGAAAGTCCGGCTTGTTGGTCTCCTTCACCAGGTAGTTTTTCACGCGATCAGACGCCCGCTGTTGCCAAGAAAACGAACGCCATTTGGGGGGGAGGGGGGGGGGGGGGTAACCACGTATCATGCATGGTCGTAGTCCGTAGGACCACAGCCCCTCGCAGCCCTACAACGCCAGGACGAATCCCGTGAGGCTTTCACCGACCAGACAGCCGGGGGGGGCGTACATTTTGTTGCTTGTCCTAGTAATCGGACCAGTGACCACGCGTCTCCGTCGAGACGGAACACCGTTCCTAGTCTTAATAGAGTAGAGATACCTCCAACAGTTGGGCGCTCAATACGTTTCTTCCATATGTTACATAAAACTTTTTCTTATCTTGTCCCCTTACTGCTTCGCCGGCGGGGGTAATAATCGTATCACGCATGGCCGTAGTCCGTGACACCGTAAACCCTCGCAGCTCTACAATGCCGGGACAGAGCACGTCGGGTTTTCACCGACCAGGCATACATCGCGTGCACCAAGCGCGAACCGCCGTGAGGTGTTCGGCGAGTCGCGTGAAGGGTGTGCTGTATCCCACTAAGCAACGCCTGCACGGCGGACTTCGGCACCTTACTTCTTGCGTACAGATGACGCCTGGGAATTACTTGGGGGTATCAGCAATAATGGTTGGAAGCCTGCCTCCGAAACTGCAGTCAACTACGCCCTGCTCCTACAGTAAGCTGAGATTGTTTTCTGCCGTACAGGCGTGTGTGCTGTGGACAGTGGAGCACCAGAGAGTGTGTAGTGTTGGTGATAAGAGGTGATAGCTGATCTTGTTGGTGGTAATTGACTGCTGAGGATCCGATGTGAGCGGTGATTGGATCTGAAGACGACAGGGGTCTCGATTTGTCTTCTGGATTCTGGTATAGGGATCCGGGGATGGAGCTTAAGATCGCTTGTGTTCTCGTGGGTTTGAATAACACACAACCTATCCCTATCTTTTTAGCATCTGAATGGTGTAGACCAACCCCCCTTAGGCCAAGGGGGGACAATCTCTGGTCAAAACGTTGACCCTGCCTGACCCAGGCATGTCTACAGTGCTCAACAATTAATAGGGCACCCGGTACACTTTACCAAACGCAGGCGGACACCGTTCCCACCACGGCTATTAAATGTACGACGTTCCACTCTGGACGGACGAAAGTGTAACCCGGTACCGGGGGTTTTATTAAAAACTATTTTTACTTTCCAGCTCGACTCGTAGGATGGATATGAATACTATTGCGTTAACCCCTTTTCGTAGAGCCCCCCAATCCCTCACTATACTAACTGCAACTAAATTTGTCCCCAAAAATGGGTTTCAAGTTGTAAAAGCGTTAACGGTCCTTACATCTTGTGTCGCTCTTCTGCAGAAGTAAATAGTTATCTCTATTTATATTACCAAATTATTAAATTTATTTGTCAACTATTTAAGATACGTTTTCCGAGCCCTTAGTAATTAATTTATGTACAAGGGCTCCGCTCCGCGAGCGGCTGACGCCGCCCGCTACGCTTGCGCAAGGAAGACCACAACTAAATGTGAAGGCGGCAAAAAGAAGAGATCCATGATTTTGGTGCAACTAGCAACTTGATAATGCCAAGAGCTACTGTACTTGCGCAGAGCTGATTGCCCTGTGCTGTGCTGTGTGCTTGTTGGCGATGTCACGCTCTGATCCCCAGTACAGGTGATATTTTCGAAAAGAAAAGGAGGACCGAGAGAGGGCAATCAAATCAAGAAATCGAAAAGACGAATACCCACGTACCCACCGGTGGGTACCTCGTATCGCATGATACTTGGCACTGCTGTATGTTAGAAAGAAAGCACAGCGCAGCACGGCACGGCACAACACCGCAGGCGAGGCATGGCGCCGCACGGCACCGCACGGCGCTGCGACGCGCTGCTGAGCTATAGCTGGGCTACAGTCAGCTGAGTTGTGAGTGGATTCTTCTTTTCATTCGCCAATATAGTACCTGGTGCGTACAGCAGTAGCACCGGTTGTATGATACTTCGAATAATACCTGGCATGTACCTGGTACGAAAGAGAAAATATAGCAAAGCACGCAGCACGGCACAGCGTGGCACAGCACCGCACAGTACCGCATCGCACCGCACGGTATGGCAGGGCACGGCACCGCGCGGCGCTGCACGGCGCTGCGCTATTGAGCTAGAGCCGCGGTGCGCTGCTGAGCGGAGCTGGGCTGATGATGAGTGACGCTTCGCTTCATCATCAGCTGAGACCTGGTATGACGAAGCTTCGTGCAACTATCATACAAAAATAACACGTGAAGAAGGAAGAAACCAAAGAAAAGCTGGATCGGTCCGCTAATAATGAAAGGAGGCGGTGTCCAAGTCGGAGGTCCTGAGAGGCCAGGGACGCACCAACCGAGCACTTTCCGCAAAAATTTAAAAGTAAATAGTTATATTCCTTTTTTTCGGCCGGAATGGTGCCCATTAGGATGTGACAATCTCTCGAGTCGAAGTAGCGTTGTCTCCGCTTCCACCCTATTGTACAACCTTCGATTGAGTACCGTGTCCCAAATCGTTTCCTAAGCCGTGTTCCAATGATGGAGTTAGCCGGGCACAAGCCACGCCGTACGGCCGGCAACGTTGCATCACCTTCCATAGCCATAGGACGCGTGCTGAGATAGGGGTGCAGCACAGTAGGTACAGTAGGTACAGTAGGTACAGTAAGGGCCCCCCAGTAAGGCGGTGGTGCGCTATAGATAGCAATATGACCGCCGCCTTATTGTGGAAAGCCGCCTTATTCATTCTAGGTTGTGCATGCCATTGCCGAGTCGCGTCAACCGATTTTGACCGCCTTATATCGGGATACTGCCTTATATGGGCGTACCGCCTTATCGGGGGACCCCTGCTGCACGTCATCTTGGCCAAAACATCCCCGATTGGCGGGGCTCCTAACCCAACAAAGCACCCGACGCCGCTGAACTTTTCATGTAAAGTTAGAGTTAGATTTAGAAACACATTTTTATGTCGTACGTCAGCTGTGAGTTCGACATTTTTCAGGGCCGATACTCATCTTTGTAAGCTTGCGCTTCACCGGCCGCTTGTTTTTACACATGGCCTTATTGGTTCAAGACATGTGTGATCCCCTTGAACGTTGTTACACCTATAGTAAGCCATGACAAACACATCAATGGCATTGGCATTGTTTCACATGCTGTCAAAACCATTTCTAGGGCTCGGTACCTGGTACGGACAGGGGCCTACTAAGTTTAGCGTGCACCTCGTGCACCTACATCATACCACGCGTCATAGGAACTGAGTGCAGCAATACAAGTGCCATCACTCAGCGCGCACGACGCACATTTCCCTGCCTTGCACCTCGGGCACACCACCAGCACTACCAACGCTACTGCTCCATGTTGTCCAACCTGTACTCGTCATTTTTCAAGGGCTGCGTAATGCCACAGAATATGCTCCCAGTATGATCGTAATTTACCAGGGTTGCCCACTGGCCTAGTATGTACTGCCAGTATATACTACCAGTATATACTGCTAGTATATACTGTACTGCCAGTGGTAGACAATGCCAGCATTCCTCACCTTCTTGAGGAAAAGGTCCTTCCTCAGGTTGTGCCACGGAACGATGGCCCCTGGCGGCCCTCCGACCTCCAACAAGTGGTCCACAATCTTCTCCAAGAATACCTCCTTTGCAGTGGGCTGACAACAATCGGAATCAACGAAAAAAAGCCACGGTTGGAACTGACGAAAATTCGGTGATGAAGAATAAACAAAAAATGATGATCAACACATCACGGCAAAAACAAACTAACCAAAGGTCCTCCAACCTCCAACAAGTGTTCACGACTTCCTCCAAGAATGACTCATTTGCAGCGGTCTAACCAACAACGGGGTCAACAAAAAAAACACTGTTGGGATTGACTCAGGTAATTACGAATAAACAATCATGATTAGCTAATCACGGTAAGATAAAAAAAATCAAAGGTCTTCCAACCTCCAACAAGCGATTCACAAATGTATCCAACACTACCCATTTGCAGTGGGCCAACGACAAAGAGGATCAATAAAAGTAGCCATCATTGGAGTCTATTGAAATAGGCGATCAGGAGTAACCAAAAAATCATGATCATGGCAAGACAAATAAAAATCAAACGTCCTCCAACTTCCAACCAGCGTTCCACAATGTTCTCCAGCAATAGCTTATTTGCGGTGGGCCAGCGTCAAAACGGAATCAATAAAAGTAGTAATCAAAGTAGTAATTGAAGTAGTCATCAAAGTGGTCATCAAAACGGAATCAACAAACGTAGCCATCATTGGAGTTGATTAAATTAGGCGAATACAATCAGATATAATAAAACAGGTATGATGCATCCCTTCAAGGCGGCGAAGGACACGACGACATGCTTCCACAGCAGCCAAGTACAGCAGCAAAGGCACTGCAGAAGTCACCTCGAGGCGCGAGCCTTCGGGAAGTTCGATGGCGTCCTTGAAGCGCGTAAGGTAGAGCACGACGAAGCGAAACAAGCCTTCGCCCAGGTCTCCGCACGTCTCCTCCCCTGGAACCGGCGACTGGATTATGCTCTTGAATACCAGACCTGCCTTGACCTTGCATTGGATACGACAGCAATGTGCGGTAGAGCGAGGCAACTAATGAGGTACACAATGTAAACAAACTTAGCAAACAGATGAACACCTACACAGAGCAAACAGTAAAACAAAACAACAAACAAAACAGGCAGGCAGGCAGGCAGGCAAGCAGGCAGGCAGGCAGGCAAGCAGGCAGGCAGGCACACAGACAAACAAAAGTATCGTCCTTCGAGGGCCTATAAATAGTGCTCACCAGCCTGTCGTACACTGGATAAAGTTGGGACGCAGTCATGCCGCCGCTTCCTAGAGGCCCGTTCTCCGACACGCTTCGATTAGGACCGCGGCCTTTCATCGTCTGACTTACCACCACACCACTCTGTAGCACCCATCGAACAAAGGAAAAAGGGGTAAAAGGGTCCAAAGGAGGAAATACTTAAAGCAGGGCCGTATATGGGTCGGATAATTTCGCGCGGGCCGGGTCGGGTCAGGGCAACTCGACGCGACCTGTGATAATGTGATATTTCAAATACCTCCTGACCCGACCCGTCCGTCATATTTCGATCACGCCCTGACCCGACGCGACTCCACCCGCGACTTCTGAAAACCTCGTGATCCGACCCGCTGGCCGGGTCATGACCCGTCAAAAGCCCTCAAAAAGGATACACGGACAAGGTCAAGTCACCTTTTTAGCGCTGCAGTCTCGTTATGTGGACATAATACATGGAGTTAAATTACAGTAGGAACCCATTTGGATTTGGAAAAGGGTTCACGTCTCGGACAGATGATTAAATATCACCAATTGATGATCCAGACCTTTGAGGGAAGATCCGTATGGTCTGGCCCATGTTACCGGGCGTGAACCGTACGATCTGCACGATCTAGCAAAACATTTCTAAGGTTAGATCTATACTATTTTCTAGCGGTATGAGTCCAAATATAAGTAATTTTTTCCAACTATAATCCAATATTAACGTGGCTTATGTTTCGGCCCAGATTGGCACACTCTTGAAAACAGATCTAGATTTACATCTCACAACGCCCGATACAGGATCAATCTGCTATACATGACCTACATGACCTACATGATCTACATGATCTACATGATCTAGATCGTCATCTGTCGAGGTGTGAATGGTTGTAAACCCTTTATAGGTTATGCACCCTCTTTTGGGGGGCAGGCTACTTGGAATTAGGGTGGAATCATTATTGCAGCTGAACGGTTAAGGGGGAACTCACGAAGGCAACCCAACCATGGCGTGCTCAAGAAAAAAAAATAAAAAAAGTAAAAGACATGGTCTAAGCCAGGGCCAAGGTTCGCGTCGAAATCGGATCAGCGAAGGACGAATGCACAACATCTCAAAAGCACCTGCAAATGCAGTTACAACTGCAACTGCAACTACAACTACAACCGCAACTGCAACTACAAATACAACAACTACTGCAGCGGATACGGCAACTGCAACTGCAACAAAAATAATCCCAACTGCAGCTACAACTACCACTGCAACTACAATTGCAACCGCAAGTGCAACTACAACTACGACTGCAACCACAAGTGCAATTGCCACTGTAACTGCAAACGCAACTGCAACTGCAACTACAACTGCAACTGCAACTACACCGGCAGCTACAAAAGCAACTGCAACCATATCTCAACTACCACTGCAACTGCAAAATCAACTTCAAGTGCAAGTTCAAGTGCAATTACGATTGCAACCCCAACTACAGCTGCAACTGCAACTGCATGTACAACCGCAACTGCAATTGCAACTACAACTACAAATGCACCAACAACTACAACTCAACTACCACTGAAACCCCAACTGCAAGCGCAACTACAACTGCAACCACAACCGCACCTACAACCGCAACTTCAACTACCACTGCAATTGCAGCTGCAAGTGTACGTCTTGGGGCGTAGGCGTTATCCTCCAACACGAGTGCTGACTCCTACAGGACAGCATTTTACTGCAATACCAACACTGGTACCGCCAAAGGGGAAAGACAACATGCTGCTGCAACTGGCGCTCGCGGAGTGAAGCCATCCCAGAGCAAACAGACCATGTCGGCAGCGGCCTGTAAGCTCTAACAATGAACAACTCGGCCACTAGGAAAAGGGATGTACTACTCATACCGTAGGGCAGAGGAAAGGTTGGCGAAACGCATACTGGAAAAATCGCCCAGTGTGGCAGTCCTAACTCACGAAGTCGTCCTTCTTGTCGGAGTTGTTGAGAGAGTTCATGCCGTTCAGAATCTCGGCAATAGTCGCCCCCCGTCCGCGATTTTTCCCGACCAGCTGTTTCCAAGGAGGCGAAGCGAGCGCAAACAAAGCAGGGTAAGGCATCATGTATACTGATTGCAAAGGCGGGGCGGGGGGGGGGGGGGGGGGTCGCCTGTTTGATACATGCAGCCGATTTTCTATGTTCATGACGTCCAACTGTAGCACCCGCTCCCTTAAGTGGAATCAGCAATTCAACGTTGGCAAAGAAGCACATGCAGGCCGTGTCGATAGGCAGCAGAGTCTACCATCATAACCATTGTTTACCGAAGGAACAACCCCCGTCGGTGCCACAGACGGCGCAAAGCTAACAACTTCCGATGTCGTACTCAGCCGCATTTACCAGGTAGAGCTAATACTACTACTATTAATACTATATCGCTACTACTAGTACTAACTAAATAATACTACTAATGCCACTACTATTACTACTACTACCAATACTACTACTCCTACTACGTACTACTACTATTTTTAATACCATATCGCTACTACTACAAATAATAATTCGACGCTTTTACTACTATACTACTACCAGTATTATTTGCACTGCTTCTGCTACTAGAGAAAATACAACTGTACACACCTCAAGCACTTGTATGTAGGCGGGGCTCACGAGAGTGACGCTCTTCAAAGTCGCCGTGTCCAGGCCCAGAGTTCTTAGCCTCACGGCCCGATTGGCCACGACACCCACCTTATCCTGTTAAGATGTCAACCGTGAGTGGGAGGTGGTAAGAAAAAAAGAAAAAAAACAGGCCAGTACACCGCTGTTATCTCCATGCCGCTCTTATCTACGGTTAGTTATCATACTGCTTTTATAGGCGTCACGATCATACAGGTTGTAGAATAGGCGTCGCAAGGCGTGCAAGCCAATTTCCCCGCTCTTACAGCGCCTTTACAACTGGAAACCCTATTGTTGGGGACGAATTTACTTGAAGATAGTATAGGAAGGGGTTTTGAGGCTCTAAAAGGGGTTAGTTCTCTCTTATCGGGGACGCTCTTAAAACGCGTACCGCACGGTATCGCATGAGCTTAACCCCTTCCAGACTATAGGGGGATGACGACCTAACCGTTACAGCATCGGACACATGGAACCCTCCGGGATGCTGGGGTGGGAAACATGCCCGAAATACACGGGTTTCACCGCTCTTAAGCCCATTTCCTCTTATCCTGGACGCTCTTGAAATCGGGCACCCCACTGTATCGCATCGGCTTAACCCCGTTGATACTAAAGCGGAGTGACGATCTAACGACTACAGCGTGGACCACCCTTTCTGCTGGGGTAGCAAATATGTCCGTAGTCCGACGCACAGCAGGTTGTATAACCCGTACGCAGCCCGACGACACGTGTGCCGTTAGACACGTGTGCCGTTCGACACGCTGCCTGTAACAATGAGACCACGCTTGTCGCTGGCTATGTCGCTACAGTAGGGGTCCCTCTACAGTGCAGGTTGCCGTCATAGTGCCGATTGCCCGCTAAAGTGCCTGTCAAATCGATTGCCACAGATGGGAACAACGAGCAGAATCAGTATGCAGAGTAGCAGGATCGGCAGCCTCTATAGTGCCGGCGTGTCCGGCAGGCGTATACTGGCACTATAGCGGGACCATAACTGCCTTCCTGGGCCCCAAAACGATCAGATTTCCGAGCGCGTAGAAAAGATTGCCTCAAATTGTAGTCGCGCAGCTACCGCACCGCATCCAATACTGCCATTGCAACACGGATGAAAACATGGATGAAAGCATGGATGAATATGGATGCATTGGAACATGGATGGATGAAAACAAGGATGCATTGACACATGGATGGATTGAAACAAGGATGCCACGGTAGAGGTGCATGGTTTTTGGTGCGATTTCTTCCTCACTTGAGTAGTTCCGTTCCTCGGACTGTTCCTCAGACTGTTCCTCATACAATCCTCCTGTTCCTAACACAAACAGTCCTCCTGTTCCTCACACAAATAGTCCTCCTATTCCTCACATCCTCAAGAGTGGCTGTTGCAGGATACCATCGTGAGCAATCTCATGCTTTGGCCATACAATAAAGGCTGTTGCAAAGCACAAAGGTGCTTTCAGAGACGTGGGTAGTTTGCAGGGCTCTTCACGGGTCAGGTCAAGCCTCGCGGGTCGGGTTGTGTCGTGTCGGGTCGGGTCGTGTCAAGTGACGCGACCCGACCCTTGAGATTCCAAGCACCTCTTGATCCGACCCGACCCGACCCGACCCGACCCGTGAGGTTTTGAAAGCCTCCTGACCCATGAAAACATGAAAAGCCCCGATAGTTTGCTAGTTAATAGGTTTGGCGCTACGTCTTTCCTAAATATTTTGGCCAAAAAGAGGTACTGCACCCTAAATATTTTGTCCCAAAAGAGGTACTGCACCCCTATCGCAGCCTAGCACGCCTACCAACACATACCGACACCTACCAACACTCCCTACCCTACGGTCGACACATACCAACACTCCCTACCCTACGGTGCAGTACCAACACTCCCTACCCTACAGTCGACACATACCAACACTCCCTACCCTACGGTACCTACCCTACGGTACCTACCCTACGGTACCTACACTACGGTACCTACACTACCTCCATCCTGCATCGGAAATAGTTCCAGGCTCGCTCTACCGCCCCCACTGTTGATATGGCTGTGGCAGTGAGACCACACGCGTATCTGATATGGCCGGACGTAACATAACGCAAGCCTTCCATTGCGCGCACCTGCTCTTTTTGAAACTCTCTAGGGTCTTTGATGGCTGCCAGCCGGGAGTCATCCTCGTCACCGCGCTTCAGATTATGCGATACCTGATTATGCCAAGCAATAAAGCAGGCACGCGGACATCAGCCCCGACGTCGCCACGTGGACTCACATTCCCAACAGTATCATAACTCACAAGCACCAAAGACGAGCAGCTGAAGCAAGCGCGACACATCTCCGACGGGTTGGCACCAAACAATAAAGCACGCATTCGGGAATCAAACACGAGACCGCCACATGGAGTCACAAGTTAAAACAGCAGTAGCACAGCCGTAGCAGTTTGTAGCTGAAGAAAGAGCGATATCAAAGAATAGCTGTCATGAGGAACTTGCGCAGCAGGATGTTTGTAGCTGTCGTCAGCTTGTCTGCGTTGGTGTACGACGGACGCTTTAGGCAACCCATACCCGGTCCATCTTTATTTTCTGGTGATGTCAACATTTGACACTTTCATTCGCTCGGGACACATGTAACGGGTTGAAGTGCAGCGTGTCGATTATAAGTATAGCATGATAGCAGAAACGCCTATATGTATCAGCAGACATGGCTATCGATATGATTAACAGTAGACATAGGCATCAGTAAGTGCTGTTAATATTAATACAGTAGCACATGTGGTTACAAATATTAGCAGGCGTAGGTATCAATTCTAGCAGACACGTCTACCAATAGTAGCAGACACAGGAATCAATATCAGCAGACGTGACTATCACCATGAGTAGACACAGATATCAATATCAGCAGACGTGACTACCAACAATAGCAGACATGGCTATCAATAGTAGCAACCATACACGCCAATATAATTGATAGCAGAAACAACCCCATGTATCAATATTAGCAGGCATACATGTAAATATTAGCAAACATGGTTTTCTTTAGAGACATAGCTATCAGCATTACCAGAAACAACGCCAACGGGGTGGTGAAGGACAGGTGACGTTTCCTGGTGCAGCACGTGCTCGCGGTCGAGGCCAGTGTATAGGTCGCTCAGTGAGACGTTGCCTTCATCGCGGGGTACGCGGCGTGAAACACACCGAGTCATCCAGGGAGAGTTCGGACGCCAACACCGACACTAGCGAATGCACAACACATGAACAGCTGGCACGTAAGTATTTAAAGCCCGAAACAAACGAGAAAGAGCGCAGGTTGGCGAAATGCGATACAAATCGACGAGTAGTGGAAATGCTGAACCCTATGCGAGATTAAAAAGAAGAGGCACGTACCGGGGGGGAGGAGGGATGACACCGATGACCACGACTAACCTAAGCTGTTCAGAAGGTCGCTGAGGGTAAAACCTCTTTCTTGCCAGCTTGTTGAGCTGGAAATTAGAATTGACTATTGTAAACCGTGCCTCTGTAGCCCGAAGCATGGCTAGCAAACACAATACACATTCATAGCTCAAACATACTCTGAAACCATAAGGGTTACCAATGCACGTGGCTGGCGAGCAGTTTCGACTCACCCCTTGATCGTTGTATGTCGCCAGAACCACCTCCCTGCCCCTTCGAGCGATGATGGTTCTGCATACCATACGAAATGCAGCGGCGAATATGATATGGCATGCTGTGCGACGAAAAGACATTATATCAAATGACACACATATTGCAGTATTGTACGTGGCATGACGAACAGCAAGAGGAAGATCAAGCGGAAGACGAGGAAGAGGAAGAGGAAGGAAGAGGAAGAAAAAGGAGAGGAAAACGACGACGCGCCACTTGTTGGGACGGGGTGCACTCGTATCATGCATGGCCGGGGTCTTTAGATAATAGATCTTCACATCCTTACAATGCCAGGAGGGAGCACGTCGGGTTTTCACTGACCAGGTAGCCATTGCTTGCACACGTAGGGGGGGGGACAGCCGGGCAACCGCAAGTGTATCCTGTGTGCGGGGGGGGGGCGACTTCGGCCGCAGCATCTAGTATTGCAGCACAGCACTTGCACGCCTAACGTGCGCCTGACGGACTATTAGGCCTTTCAACTTTCAAGTAAAATATATAGCTCGGGTGGCGGCGGGGCGGGGGTTCTTCTGTGTAACCCAGGATCGAAGCACCGTTCTGAACATAGGGTAACACCTGGGGTAGAAGTTACAGCTGCTGTAGAGGCGGCCAGTAGTACTGCATGGGATTATTAAAAAATAAAACGCGAACATGCATGTGCAAGAATGCTTGCGCCCAAGGTATCGATGCCTGTGCTTGTAGTACAATATAATGTCAAGTTGTAACAATAGCAAGTTTTCTCGCTCACCTAAACTAAGAGTTTGAGAACAAGAGAGTCAGCACGACTCTGGTTTCAGGTTTATTGTGAGAGGGCTGGTACAACTATATAGCATGAAGCGAGTGCATACGTCAAGAGTGCAACAGTACAAGTACACGAGACATCCACAGATTACGTGGCACATGTGGGAAAGAAATTGAGCTGAGCGTAGAGTTGAGATTTTTTGGCTCGTCTTCTGTAGCACGAAACACAAGAAATCCATCCTGAAATTAGCTTAGGCACACCCTACCTTACGAAGAACTTGAGTCTGGCCCAAAATAAGAGTGCTTGGACTCGGAGCACAGCGCAAACGCCGTCACTTGTTGTGCGGTACACTTTGGTGCGGTGTCCTAGCTCAATGCGGTGATAATCGCCTGTCACGACCTTGCTCGTCCTGCAGTGCTACTATAGTGCTGCACCATCCCGGGATTGTGCGGAGTCCCACAATGGCGCGGGTATCGTCGTCTGGTAAGGCACCGCACTATCAAGAGATCACGCGACTTTTCTTTCGTTCTTTCGCTCACCCCATCTATTATCTTCGCACTACGTATTCATTTTCCCGTTTCTCCCTCCGTAGATGTAACTCAGGTCCAGGGTCGCGAAGCAGGCTCTTTTCCCCCCTTTCCCCCCTTCTCATTGCGGTACGTGCCTTCGTTTTTATCGCGAGACGACTTCAGACTTTTTCTTCCCTCGTCGATCGACTCGCATCGAATTGATTGTATTGCACCAGGTATTTTTCTCGATCTTGGTTCTCGCTGAGATAACGTTCAGACGATTTAAGTTTATTCTTGCTTTGTTTCGTCCCCCGCGAGGTTCGAACTCACGACCTGAGGGGACAAGAGGGCCGCTAGTGTTGAACCTAACCTACAGCAGCAGTACACGCATGTGTGGTCCAAATGGGAAGAGCCTCCATGTTTGAACGGAAAATGTACATAAAGAAAACGCGCATACGCACGGCTCATACTCATAGTGCTAGATTAGGTATGACAAACATGAGAAACCCAGCCTAGGTCAGTGTTTCGGTTTCATACTGAGTATCCTGTAGTGCTGTGCAAGATGCTCGTATGGTATTACTACTCGTAGGGTCGTATGGTATACACCTGGCACCCTTGTTATTATTAGTCAGAACAACGTGTTGAGACAAAAAAACGATTTTTGTTTTGTTTATGGAGTGTCTGCGGCGAGGTTCGAACTCGCAACATGAAGGGGATAAACACGTAAAGCACCAACTGTGTTGAACCTGACCTACGATCAAAATAGGAAGGAAGCGACTACTACAAGTATTTTTGAACGGAAAATGTATAGACCTATATGATAGAAGAAAACATAGGAATATGAACAAAACTATAAGTACCGTTTAAATAATAATATTAAATGTACACGGTTATTAAATTTATATCTATATTGGTACATATGTAAGGCTCGCCCTCGTGTTACAATACCAAGTATTCAGCATGCACGAGGAATGGTATGGCCCACAAAGGCAGCGCTATACCATACTTGGAAGCGTTCGGGATACAGCCCTTCATCGCACCGCTCGGCAAGCCGGCTACGAAGACGAGCATAGCATGGGATATAACACTCTGGAAGCTCCGCACAGGTCCAAACCTACGGTACAGCATACAGCATACCTCCACAGCCATCCCTTCAGAAACCCTCCTGGGTCGGGATCGGCCGCCTCTCCGCCCTCCTCCTTCCCGATTGATTCTTGTGAAGACGATCCACCACTGCTTGTATCCACCAACTTCACAAGCTCCCACAGCCGCTTCAGCGTGCATCCACTGCTCCCTTCCAGAGCCACCTCTCTCTGCGCCTTCTCCCAGAGGCCTTGGAGGTCTGGCATCGTCCCTGCCGACATAGCTAAGGCCTGTTGTCCAGCCTATCAGCCGTGCTTCCTGGTGGACAATGCTATACCTGGTACCTGGGATTCGAAGTGCCGCTCACTGCTGCACCACCGTATCACACAACAGCTAATGACTCGTCGACGGTATCACGCTCTTGCAATACTCTGAAGACGCACGTCGGAGCTATGCTATGATGCACGCGACTTTGCCAAGCTCTGAACCGCGATATGTAAGCCTGCTTGATGTGATCGATGATGATCCACGATCACACACGACACGACGAGATGTACGTACAGTCCCGTCTAGGCTAATATAGTGCGGGGCCTTGTCATACGACACTACGCGCACTAAAGTGGAACACAAAACTACCTCATGTTTTTTTAAACAAATATGTAATGATGAGTCTATTTTAACCGCACGAAAACGGGTTACCGCACTAACAAGTACAGCGCTAAATCGGGACCGCGCTGCAATACGCTTTGTGAGCAAGCCAACTCCCGATAAACGCCTGCTTTTAAAAAGCAGGGATGCGGGGGTAGTATTGCCATGAAGACGGAGCAAGAGGGATGCAGCAGATATTGCGTCTCTGCTCTCTGCTTTGGTAGGTAGCAGGGTAGAGAGGGGCTTTCGTAATGTTGCTACGTGCACTGCTTGCTCCAGCAGTGGTTGTGGGCGGCATGAAGCACGCCATGCCAACTATGAACACTGTCGGAGGTGGTGCTGCTGGTGCATCCAGCGGACGACAGCGCAGCTGGATACAAGTCCCAAGGTGAACACACCATCTTCCGTACTCGTGCGTACCAGTCAAATAGTCGGTCGTCGAAGGACAGCATGACAGCAGCAGCAGCAGCAGAGCTGTCTACTGCAGACTGCACCCCTAGCATGCAAGTGGGCCCGAGTGCTACTGCATAGATAGCGCCTCAAAGCTTTGAAGCTCGCCGTGTAGCTATCGAAAACTCCACGCTCCACCAATTCTTCCAGTTCAACTTTTGAGTGTTCGTCACGCGATTCAAACTTGTTTCTCGCGCAGCGCATCCACCTGAAAGCTGACAGAGCTGAGAGTCCGCGTTGCACGACGTCGGACCACCCACAGGTTTAGCCCTCAGGGAGTCGGGCGCAGGAGGCGCAGCCTAACACTAACCGTAACCTTTCAGTTCAACTTTTTTTCATGTTTAACGCGAGCGATATTCTAATTAGTTCTATTAATAGCTGGCATCCAGCTGATGAGACTGCGCCTTGGCCAACGTTGCAGCACAGGTCAACCCCAGGCAGTTGGAAGGGGGAAGTACAGCCAGATGAAGATGCCCGCATCCGTATCCTGTCGTACAACGTGCTGGGACCACGCCATGGGTTGACGAAGAAGCATGACCACTGCCCACTCACGGTGAATATCAACAATAACCGCAACAACAGTAGAAAAATCGACGTCACAACAGACCTGGACGTTTTGACCTTCCGCTGAGAGAACCGAGGCTTTTAACCTGTAACTCGCAGCGCCAGACATGAGTATACATGTATGTACGAGTAGGAGTCGTATTGGTAGAATTTTCGACGTATGCTTGGTGTAGTCTACAGCTGGACCAGCATTACTCCGTCATGCATAGCCCCGAAGTGCAGCAGAAGTGGAGTACGTAACCAACACACAGACATTTTCACGGTTCGACCTTCGCTGATAAGAGATAGACCCTACGTACCGGGTGCTTGGTACTGGTAGGTTGTTAACCGTTTAAGTCGTAGCGCCAGATATGAGTACGAGTACAAAACAAGTGTATTAATAGCAAGAGTGGCTGGCATACCTGTTAGAGAAACAACTACAATCATGCCCAGAGTGGCCGCTAGGAGCCTTAGCAGGGCTTGCTTTTACACACTTTTTAGCCCGACTGGCCCAAGCAGGCTTGCTTTTAGCCAACAGCAGGCGCAGGTGGCGTTCGCACGGTACTGCTGTGCGTAGCCAGTACGTTGTGAGCAGCAGCACCACAGGAAGATTTCAACACGGAGGAAGGAGGGGAAAAGTCCCACTCTACTCTGCTCTTACTGTCTGCTGCTGCTATGGCTCCCCTGCTGCTACGGGTGAGGCCGTGCTCTGTACCTGGCTGCTTTGCTATCTCCAAGACTTGCGTGTATGTGCTTGTTTTTTCGTGTTCAACGCAAGACTGCATAATCACATAGTGCTGGTATAGGTGCCAGTGCTTTTCAGGACACAAGCACTATCGGGATAGGGTTGTCATAATAGCTACTACAGAGAGTTCCAGTCGTGCCAAGTGATTCTAACAGCAATTTACTGAGCTGTGGCACTATTCAACCGACCCTATAGCACGTTATTTGCCAGCACTGCCAGCGGCAAACGTATATACACACAAGGGCTCCGCTCCGCGGGCGGCTGACGCCGCTCGCTACGCTTGCGCAAGGAAGGATGCAACAAAATGTGGAGACGGCAGAAGTAAGGGGCCCGTGTTATGGTGCAGTTATCGATTTGATAACGCCATGAGCTAGTTGCGCAGAGTTTATTGCCCTGTGCCGGCTGTGCTGTGCCGTGCCGTGCTGTGCACTTGCTGGCGGTGTCTCGTTCTGATCGGCAGTATGGGTGCAATATTCGAAAAAAAAAAACGAAGAAGAAAAAAAACATAAAACAGGACAATCAATGAAGACAGCAGAGACGACTATTGATAGTGTGGGCCACAGGTAACCAACGCGTCAGATGGACAATACTCACCTTTTGACTGCTCAAACTGGACCGGACGCGCTTCTGCGCAGTTCATGGCCTGTTCAATCTGGGGCGCTTTACCGTTAAAAAATATTTGTCACATCAAACAATAAGCCTCCTACAAAATCACCATGAAAGACAATCAAGTCCCAAGCAAGCTCACAATTCAAAGTTCAAACCATAAAATCGATCACCCCACAGTAGACACATTTCAGTCAAAGCCATTTCACGCGTTTACATCAGACGCCACTACCGCAGCTGCCTCCGCCGCGGCTGCCCCCTCCGGTCTCTCGCTCCCCCGCGGCTTGGGTCCTATCGCTGATCGCCCTGGGTGAATACAACCATCGCTCCCAATGGATTGATTGACGTAAGCAGGGGACAGGATTAGGCACTGCATCCGATGTGTTTACTTTTCAGACGTTTCTATTCAGGATGCAACAATTTACCACTAATATTTCAAGTTTCGAAATGGCGCTACTGTTGAAAGTAGGGCAAGCAACGTGCTATTTGATACCACGCAACAACGGTCCTTTTCACCAAGAATCTCTCTTAATTGCCCTTTTGCCGAACTGCTCACCAGGAGCCTTCTACTTATCCATGATATCTCTATTGCCGTCAACGGCAGCAGTACGATTGTAATGCTACGCTGGAGAAGGGGAAATGTTTCATTTCTGCAATGACCCGCAACGTAGATATTTTCAGGGCCTATCATGTATCAAGTACCGGTAGAAAATTCCACATAGTTCTTACTCTCTTACGTACTCGTATCAACCCGTACGGATATCTGCCAACAGACAGCACGGGTTTTGTGGTACTGCATGTCGTTGCTCATACTCGTATCTCTCATTTTCTCTCAAACTCCAACCTGTTTCTGCTACATAGGAATCACCAGTTTTCAGAACAGTCTAAAAGCCATCGAAACACCGGAATCATCACCAAGCAATCAACCCAAATATACGTGCCTGGTTCGGGGGTGTTGACGTCGGCGCGTCGATCCTTTCTCTTTTACCCTCTCACGCTTGAGGCAACTCTTCCTATTGCGTCCGTGCTCCGATCCCCAACAGACCTTGCAGACTCCTCCGCAAGCGCCCACCTTTGCTCTCTCCGGCTCCTCCTTCCACGGCGTCGATGTTCCCCCAGTCAGCCACCTGCGGGCGTAGTAGTTCAGCAATCCAGACAAATAGTTGTGCCAGCACGCGCAATGCACCGCTGTCGGAATCGCCTCCACCTCTCCCCCGACACCTGCCGGCCAGATAACTCCCTCTCTCTTGTTCTCCTCTTCTCCGCAAAATAGACGACGAACGCATGCAGGCATAGGCCTGGCTTTTCTGGGGCGTTGCGGCGGCGGTGGTGACGGTAGCGGTGGTAACAGTGGCGACGGCAGGTCCACTCTTATGTCGTGGGCGGAGCAATCCTCTGACTGCTGCTCTTCCTGCGGACGGGACGACTGGGCAGCTGCTGCCCTTGCAACACCTGCTGCGTTCCAGCGCCTTCGCCGCCAGCGCCACGCAGGTCTACCAGCTGCGACTCATACTTGGCGTTACTGGCTTCGCGCTCTTGCTGCTGGAGCGAAATGTCCTCTCTCTCCTCTCTCCTCGCCTTCTACTCTCTCCTCGCTCTCGTTCAAAACCACCTACTCGTCCATATTCCTTACGCCATCCGCTTGAAGTTCGCGCTCCTCGTGAAGAAGTCGAAGCGCCTCCTGCATCGCCGGCACGAGCCAGGACCAACACGTAGTCAAACACGCCTCCGAAGGGAAACGTTGCATAGCCTATAGCAGCAGCACAATTGCGCCGCAGCGCCAAACAACAGCAGCGCAGAAGCAGTAAACAGACAGACCTTTCGAGTTCGACCTTCGCTGAGAAATCCCAGGTTTTAAAACTTTCAAGTTTGATAGCTCGTGCCATAGCACTGCATTTGAGCACGAGCACCAGTGTGCCTCTCTTGATAGTGATATATAGAACTTTCTACGTAGAGTCTACGACAGCAGCTACTACAGCAGTTGAACTTAAACGGGGTCTTAATACGGCCTGTAGCACATGTTTTCGAGTACAGTCTTGCTGTGTGATGCACAGTTTGGGTGCCTCTGTTTTCGAGTTTAGTCTTGCTGTGTGATGCACAGTTTGGGTGCCTCTGTGGTACTTGTACTGCTGTCCCAGGAGTAGACTCCTGTCGAGATTCGAGCAGACTTCCAGCCATGCAACCATATGGCAGTATGTGCTCTGTTCGTGGTGTGGGCCAAACAGCAGGCGCTCTTGTTTTTCGAGCAGTGAATGCCATGATTTGCCCAAGCTTTCATCACAACAGTAGCAGTACATACTAATCCAGCAAACCCAATATATTCCGATGCCTATCACGCTTGAGATGGCCATGATCTCATGATCCCATCACCTCGAGAGGCATGTCGTAGGTTTGCCTCCACGCGATAAGAACACTCTGTTTACGTATCATAGCATGAGTTTCCCTCTTTATTTTTCTCTTCTTTTTCTTTTTCTATTTCTTCATCCCATTTATTCATCCTCGCACTGCTCTCGCCCTCCCTCCCTCCCTCCCTCCCTCCCTCCCAGTAGTAACTCAGACCCGGGGTCACATGGCGAGGGGGGGCTCCTCCCCCCTCCCCCCTCCCCAATACGGTACGTGCCTTCATTTTTATCGCGAGAATAATTCATCTTTTTCTTCCCTCGTCAACTCGCGTCGAATCGTGCCTGCTGGGTACGTGGTATATACGTACGTATCAGGTATAAAATGAAATTAAATATCAACTGCCAACCTTTTCGAAAGTAAAGTCTGAAGCAACGGTTGCAATGGTGTTGGCCGTGATGCTCCCATCTCCTGATTACTCTTACACTTTTCCGGTGCTGTGAGCGTGCTGTGATGGTTTGATGTTTGGTTGATGTTTGATGTTTGATGTTCTTGTTGATGCTTAATCAGATCCGGAGGTGGACGAAAAGAAGCGAGAAGCTGAAGGACGAAATTTCTGAGTACCACCACTCCAAACCGGGAGGCCTCCACGCCGTCTGCCTGCAGGTGAGTAGTCAGTACCACCCCCACATCTGGTGGGTAGTGGGTTCTCCCCACCAGCATGTGGTGGATCGTGAGTACCCCCCCTACCTTATACTCTTGTTTATAGTGTTGTTCATAGTGCTGTTGAGTGTAGGCTGGGTTAAGCTAAACTTCCGCTTATGTTCCCCCGTCCAAAGGTCGCGCTGTTTTACCGACCGTGGATATTACGTGCACCCGCGTAAAGCAGCCGCGCGGCTTTCGCAGAAGCATTACATGGACGTTGCATCGGGGGTGGGGATAAAGCTAAGGGGGGGGGTTCGACAGCATTGACCTTGCCGCCAGGTCGGTTTACCACCACTTTGTGTGGTGAGGCAATGGGACCGTGCGACCTCGTGGACGCTGTGCGGTCATCACCCCGAAGTTGGTTGGCATCTAGAGTACAATGACAGATCAGACCAAGTAGACCGACCCTCATCTGTAATGTCGGCTCACGGCGACTTTCGCTTCGATAATGCCGGTTTTTGTTGAAGCCCAGTTCGGTAATGTCGGTTCGTGTTGACTTTCACGACGGGCGCTGTTGTATGGCAGCCACTCTGTTCGCCTGCAGTGCTCCGCTCTATCTTGGTGCCAGAATCGCGATGACAGCAGCAAAAAGCACGCGTTATCAAACTGCGCGTGTCCTATCAGGAGGTCACACCTAAGACTCTGCGAGATACCTGGGCACCGTTTATGAAGGAGCTAGGGCTTGATCGGCATGTGTACCAGCCCAAGGACGCCTTCCCCAAGTGAGATTGCAGTAACGCCCCTTCGTGCGGCCGGACGCTCATGACACACCCTAAACTAACGTGCGGGTATCGTCGCTACCCGACCCTCATTGTTGGGTTTGTTTCCACCTTCTGGAAAGTTTTCACGAACGAAAACGTGAAGAAACAACTTACAATTGCTCCTTTGTTGCGCCATTGTAAGCTCTCGCACAGACTAGCGGTGCGCGAGCATTGAAACGACCGATTTCGGGCTCCAATGCGGTACATTTAGGCAGCATGCTTTTCGAACCTTGTTTCAAGATGTGCACGCAATCTGTGGGGGGCTTTGTTGCCTCTTCTGCTGAAATATCAATCCCCCTGAGCTGTGCCGATGTTGACCCCTATCCTAACCCTATCCTTCAGGAGACTCTACTCACATAGATGTCTGGGCGTAGCCGTATTCTACAACACACGGCACTTGGAAAAGACAGCGGAGATGCGCGTGTTCTTTCCTGATCACGCTCAACGCCTCCGGGAGAACAATGGTACCAAGCGAAAACGATCCGATGTGTCAGACGACGACCAAAAGCCCGACAAGCGTCCCTCAGTTGGAGGGAGCACGGGATCATTGCAACGAAAAAACAAAGCTGCGTCCGGCGTTGACCTGCCACAGCGCGGCGATGGAGGCGAGGTCGGAACGCAAGGGGAAGGGGGTATTCACGTGGGAATTACTGCCGCGCCATCCAGACTAGAGCAAGATCTCAGCGGCAGGCCCGATGCGGCGGTAATGGTACGATTAAGAGTTAGGGGGCAAGGGAAGGAAAATAACGCCGACGGTAAGGCGGGGGGCGACGAAACAGGAGAACGGAAGGAGCGCTCGCTTACCCTTGTCTGCGCGCATCTCTGGTTCGACCCTTTTCGGCCGGACCTTAAGACGGCGCAATGTAAAATGTTGTTCGACGCTATCGGGCAGTTTCACGACAAGTGCGGCGTAATTCCTGGGAGCCATGAAAAGGCCGCTGTGGAAACGGGAGGGATGGGGCCAGAGAAAACAGGGGCGTCCGGTCCTGCGAATTTAATCATGTGCGGCGATTTCAACTCGGTGCCGGTTCTGAACCCGGTGTTTCTGCCGGGACCTCTTAAGGTGGACGAAATCGATTGGATGTTTCGTTTTAGTAAGAGCATGCGAATACAAGTTTTTATGTTGCACCGCGCCAAACAAGTGGGGAGCCCTTTCGATATTTCTGCTACGACCGCCGACCGCCTGTCACCAACGCGGACAAGTTGACGACGGTTTCAACTATGCTTCGCTAATTCCTAGGGGCAGCTACGCTATCTTGGATGAAACATAGTGCCTTGAATGTGTCCATCGATTCGATGCAGACGTGTTTGGTGTTTTCGTTGCTGCCCACGGTGCCTCTGCGGCGTTGCCGCTGCACATCCGGTCGCGAACGACGTTGCTTGCGTATTCATTCCGTGAGCCACACGTCGCATTTGTTTTCCGTCATGCTTGTTTATATTTAGAGCACTAGTGCTCTCTGCGCCTAATACTCTAATGTCGTCGATAAGTTCTAATGGTATTATTGGTGAAGGTGGTTGGCCGAACTGATGGTGCGGTACATCAATGTCATGTGGTGGAAATATTACGGATGGAGTTGGAGATGCTGAAACGGAAAACACTCTGCTGTACGTAAGAACACACCACTCGGTAATCTTTCTTGTGTTGCTGTAATGGAGATCGTGGTTACCTCTGCTCTACCTTGTACTGCTGTGATGGCGATCGCGGTTCTCTTTCCATCGCGAAACTAAGTATGCTATACACCGTTCTGTCCCCTTTTCGCAGGCTGAAGCCCAAAGGCGACTATCAGCAGACGGCGCACCTCGAGCCCCCTTCCTCGCCAATCCCGCCAACCCCAGCTCCAGTAGCATATACCCTTCGACTCAAGCGACAGCTAGTGGGGTGTACTCCCTGTTGAGCTACGGCTTCGTGCCCCCTTCCCACCCGGAACACCCGGATGCCTTTATTCCTCACCTCATCAATCGGGAAACGGAGGCAGAAGACAACGAGGGCACCATAAAAGCACGCCTTCGAAAGCAAACTCCCTCAGGTGTCCCGGCGGTTCACCGTCCGTCAGGAGTATGGAGCAGTGGCTTTGGGAGCACGCTGGAGGACGTGTACAGGGATAGAGGCGCCATGGCTCCACGTTTCACAACCAAGACCAGGTGTATAGTACGTACGCGGTTGGGTGTGCGTGTTGTGTGTTGTCTCCACATTAAATCGGTTATTTCTACCTAATCATTGGTATGGCACCCAGTGTCCGTTCTAGTTCTCCATTCCAGAGATACACAGGTTATATTTCGCAATTCTAAAGGGGATAAGCGCCCATGGCCGGGTTTTCTCTTGCATTGTGGCACATGGAATGTTGACGTTGTCATGCACAGCAGTAACCCCTTCTCCTTTCCCTGAAAAACCACCCCCGTAAAATATACTTGTAATAGTTGGCCTTGGTTGGCGCCGACGCTGTAAAACATTATATTTATATTGCGTTTGGCGTTGGTTGAAAATGACGCTGTAAAACATGTCATTCATTGCGTGAGCTAGACAACCAGGGTACCGTTTTTTCTTTGTTTTTTTTTGGCGGTCACCATGATGATTATCAAGTAAATCACATTGTGCGGGGTGGAGAGCCCTAACTCCTTACAAGGGGAATGATCGCATCACGTAGCATAATGATGGCATCACGTAGTCTGAAAATGGTAAGGCACCCACGAGGCAGGTAAATAGTAATACCCATTGCTGTCTCTGGAGTGGCCACACCAGAAAACAAAGTATTACTCATTGGCGCTGTCATTCACAAGCAAGAAAGTAGGCACAACGCGCCGAAGCCGTCTTACGAGCTGTTCTTGGAAGGATGCAGTTCACCCTTCATGCGACTCGCCGAACACCTCACGGCGTTCCTCGCTTGGTGCAAGCAATGTCTGCCTGGTTGGTGAAAACCCGACGTGCTTCGTCCCGGCAAAGTAGGAATGCGAAGGTCTATGGTCACACGACTACGGCCATGCACAAATTGAGTGCACCCCCCCTTCTCTGAAAAAATGTATCGTACATGGAAAAAACGTTTTGAGCGCCCAAATGTTGGAGGTGTCTCTTTTAGGAATAGGAACGGTGCTCCGTCTCGAAAGGAACGCGTGGCCAATGGTGAAAATATTTAGACCAAAAAGGAGTACCCCCCCCGTCGTATGGATACATGACTACCAAAGCCAACCAACGAATGAGTACCCCCCTCCCCTCTCCCCCTCGCCCCTTCCCCGCGATCCTCTTGCTTCGTCCACGCCTTGCCACACCAATGCACAGTCAGTTTAGCGGGGTGATCGACCACATCTTCGTTTCAAGCGGAGAGAAGCACAGCGGACTGGCGATAACAGGCGTGCTCGCTTTCCCACCGGGAGCTGATTTGTCGCCCTCGGAACTGGGAGCAGGGGCCGACGGAAAAACCGACGGAAAAACCGACGGAAAAACCGATGGAAAAACTGCAACGGTAGCCGAGCAAGCTAACGGAGTCGGGGACGAGGAAGAGGCAGTAGAGGCAGCAGAGGGGATCTACGGGGGGAAATTTGAAGCCATTCCGGACGAGGCGTGGGGCTCGGACCACTTGGCGCTTGGTGTTGAACTGGCTGTATTATAGACTGCTGTTACACTGGCTGTGTGTTTGGACTTCAGTCTTCAGTGACTACAAAGCTACGTGGCCTTGGTGTGGCCTTGGGACTTTTTTATCGTTGTTGTTGCCTTTCGAAGTTATAAACTTCGAACTTTGGCGGCCATGGTGGTGGTTCGTTGAGGTTTGTGGGCAGTTGTATTTGCCTCTGCCGTATTTTATTTTTTTCCCGCGGGTGTGGGGCGCTCTTCAGGGCTGCCAGTGCCTGGCAATCAGCATAGTTTGATGGGCATCGATGAGCAGTGGAAACACTGAACCCTCCGTGCGATAAATCGAAGGAACGTACCGGCGGGGGGAAGGGATGACACATGCGACCATGGCTTGTTCAGAAGCTGGGAAGAAAAATTGATATATACACGTGTATCTGTAAAGCGTACCATGTACTCACGGAGGCAGAGGTCGGTTTTGCTACTTCGTGTAGAGTGTGATACCTACGCTCGTTGCAGTTTTTTTTTTCGTGTACGATTTACCTTTCGGGTTGTTTGATATTCCTGATTTGCTTTGTCGTTCCACAGTCTGCCTTGTGGACATGGGCTATATTTCGGCGGTGAGTTATCCGTTTTGGGAGTTGAGATGGCATCATGGGAGAAGTTTCGATCACAATTA
Source organism: Undaria pinnatifida (assembly GCA_012845835.1). Lineage (NCBI taxonomy): Eukaryota > Phaeophyceae > Laminariales > Alariaceae > Undaria > Undaria pinnatifida. The sequence goes on from JABAKD010000028.1 coordinate 14,457,628, forward strand.
TTAACGATTTCAGCAGCGTCGGCCACAGCAACCAGTTCCCGGAGTGCCAGGTAGGGAGATAAATGCCCGACGAGCACCCGGCATGCTGATATGTAACCACTGAGCTCCGCGCCCTTGCTAGCCAGTTGATTAGACCGCTATTCTAGCTTTTCGGGTTGATCTCCCTGGGTTAGAATACGGCGGCCAATAACTGATAAGGCGTCCATTCGATAATGGTAGCACTTTTTGCCTAAATGTTGTGTGAATGGCCTTGAACGATCAGGGCTGCTTAACCTGTTACTACTGATTAATAACATCGTCGGAAGGCCATTGATATTTGTGAATATCAATGAAGGTTTTTAGAGTCATCCCACGGTAAGGCCAAGGGTCATGAATGAGCCTGTTCATCGAGTTGCGCTTTAAGCTTAGACTACTCAACATTCGGTTTTATTTGAGGTTTTGTAGAGTTGTGTAAGTCTCCATTAATAAGTTATATTGAGCGACGATCCTGAAAGAAAACAAATAAAGGGTGAAATAAAATGGTGCACTACCTGAGGATCCTTAAAGAAAACATATGGTGCGCTACCTCTTTTACCTTGTAAACAGCTAATGCTGCAGCATCGATGTGCCAAGGCGGCCAGTCGATATAGCAAGACAAACAGTTGGAAAGAGAGAGGGAAACAGGACGGTGGTGAGTTTTAATTGAACTACTGCTGTGCACTAATTCAAGGCACGTTGATTGGTCTAATTACCGCGTTTGAGGGAGACGAAAAAGTATACACCAGGTATATAGAGAAGGGGGGGGGTACTCATTTGTTGCTTGCCTCAGTCATTTAGCGATTGACCACGCATCCCTTTCGAGACGGAGCACCGTTCCTATTTCTAATAGAGAGACCTCCAACATTTGGGCGCTCATCACGCTTCTTCGATATATTTCATAGAAACTGTTTGATTAGTCGATCCTATCCCCTTCCTGTTTCGCCGTTTGTGGCCACCATCTATCTCGTAGAATAGCGATCATTTTCTCGCTGCTCTCTAGTCTACCAAACTCTTTGATGCCGCGTTCGTCTAATTTCCTCATCGCCTCCTCTAACACATCCCGTTCCTCCTTGCACATTTCACATTATCTCCTACTAAGTGAGTCTTACTCTATTATTGTTGTGCCACACGGGCACACATGTGCATCTACGTCCTCCTCCTCCCGACTACTGGCAAATCTCTTTCTTGTTTCTGGTAGGTCCAGGTCCCCAACACGAAATAGAGGGGAGGGGGGGGTGAAAGTTGATTAGTTCATACTAATTCCATACACGATCATTTTTTTTTCATGTTCGACTCGACGGAGACGATGTAGGGCGGTTGTGAGACTTGGTTAGCGCGACTATACTGTTAATATAACTCTGAATACAACTCAATTGCCGATAGAAATAGGGCGGCCTGTCGATATGGAGGACAGCCATAATTCTTTCGAACTAGAATACCGCCTTATGTAAGCCCCACGACTACTTCTGTGGTAATAATGCGATAATACTACCAGCGTTGCGGCATTGCGGCACGTATGATGGGTACAACAATGTGAGGGGGGGGTAGGTGCTCAGTACCGGACTGTACTCGTTGCTATTTTCATTCCAGATGTCGTACCATAGTATACGAACAAGCTATTATTATACTGGTCTAGCTGATGATGCATGATGTCATTCACAGGACAAGCATGAGTGTCCGTTTCGGGACCAAATCATCAAACACACAGCGAAAAGCGACGCGCGTGATGTAATCAAAAATTAGGAAAAGCTTGACGCAATCCGAGTATCGTCATGACTCACGCTTGCCTCGCAGGTTCCTGCGTTGCACTACGAGACACATCTATCTCCTCTACACGAGCAGGTCGGATTGCTTCACATGTTTGTGTGGCCGATGCCGTAGTCGGCAGTTTTTTCGTCACAGTTTTCGCGTCTGAAATATGAAAGGAAGGGGTTAATAAAAGATGTTTGTTCTAAGGTGTCGCTCTCACGTGCGATTTTTGCAACGTGCAATAATAATGCGTCGTTCGTATACTGTTTGTTGCTGGGATTGATGGTACCCTCCTATTGCGACGGTCCTACCGAAGGAATTGACCAGTACACCAACGCATGTCGTTGGCGTTGCATTGCAGTCGAAGAACTGAACCGTAAAAATCGCGGATGCCCTCGCATCTACTGCCGCAAATATCTATCTAGACTATATATATCGGTCCAACCGAAAGAATTGAGCAGGACAACGCCAATGCATGTCGTTGGCCGTACAATACAGCAGTCCAACGTAAGAGCATTGTGCAGAGACACAGCAGGTCTGCCAATTGCCCAGGTCCTCGGAAAGCACGCACTTTCTTAGCCTTAGCAGAGACGTAGCTTTATTCGATTCCATCAGAGCCCCGGATGGCTTCTGAGATCCGAGGCACGTGCCTCCGATCTATTTCCTGACTATCCCGAATACAAAACGCCATCCTTATCATACGAAACCTACCCAAATTATCTCAATTCCGATAATTACAGGCCTTTCGAGGCCGTGTCTCAACACTAGCCCACCCTGATGAGCCGCATGTGCAGAAATATAGGAGATTCGGGAAAACGCTGGTTCTTCTACGAACTAGACCATGATGAGTCGAATATGCTGCTCCTCAAAACCCACTCCCACACCTCTAACGGTCTGGCTATGGAGCCAGGAACACGCGAAGAAAAGAAGTTGAAGGAAACGCAGACCCTACAACAAGGCAAAAGCAGCCCATCAAAAACCTGCCGCGTACCGCCGGTGTGGCGGGGGGGGGCAGGAAAGGCTCTATAACCTGCCGCATACCGCCGGTGTGGCGAAGGGGGGCAGGAAAGGCTTTACGACAAACCAACCACAGGAAAGGTACTCTGGCGAGGCGAGCCCTCGTCGATATGGAGGGGACACAGGCGCCAACACAAGGGAGAAGTCATGCGACAAACCTCCCGCGGGCCATCGGCATGGCGGGGGGTTAGACGAAGAAACGACAAATACCCGGGATGGAAGGTGGCCGCACCTACAGCCCCGCGACGGGGGCAAGGGTTTAGCCGAAAAAACAAAGTAGAACAAATACAACCCTGACCAAGCCATCCATCCGCAAACCATCCACCATACATATATATGGTAGAGCAATAATATAGTGGAAACTACAGAAATAAATTTGTAAAATAAATATATATGAAGTAGTCTATTAGTTTTTTTTTTTTTTTCTATAAAAGAATAGGGCCCCTCCCATTAAAAAGTTTACCCACATAGGATATTACAAGCACCAACAAGCAGCTTCAAAACATGAGTACTGATCCGAAATCCATCGAACTCGCACCTGACGTCCTGAAAATATATGTATTTATGAAATGTTAGAGTGACAGCGTATCAATTTGAAGCCGTAGGTTCGTGTCCCACAGAGTTTTTTTCTTTTCTTTTCTTTTTTGGGGGGGGGTAATTGTCTTATATTCTCGAATACGGTATAAAGAGTCACATATAATAAGATAAGTAATAATATTCTGTATTCGTACTTCTCCCGACATTAAAGCGGGGGGGAGAAAAAAGAAGAAAAAACCAAACACAAAATAAACCGCCTACCATACATAGATAGAGCAGTATAATAGTGGAAACTACAGAGACAAATAAATTTATATAGTAATAAAATATATATATTATTAATAGATGTTAGATCTAGCTCAAAATTCCCCGCCCAAAGCAAAAAACCCAATACTTACCATTATCATAGACTAGTGGACAACAAATAGGATCCCTCCCAATAAAAACTCACCCATATAGTATATTACAAGTACCAACAACGCAGCTTGCAAAGATGAGTATTGACCTGAAATTCGTCGAACTCACGGCTGACGTCCTTGAAATTTGTTTATAAAATAAAAGATGACACAGGCCCCGTACATAGCCAGCCCTGTAGTACCACGTTACACGCGAACATGGTACCCTGATCACCCCCCGGCTCTGGGCTGAGGAGGGCGTCAGCTGTGCGAACCTGAATCAATCGTAACAATCGCGGATAACCTGGCATCTAATGCCGCAAACATCTAACTACAGGACGTAAACAGACTACGTCTTTACAGCAAGGGGCATGATAACTGCAGTGCTTCGAATTTCATTTAATTTAGCTGATACTGTGGTCCGCTTTTTTTTTGCAGTAGTTTTTTTGTTTTTTTAATAAACCTTCCACCTCTCCCTTCTTGAAGACTTCTGTGACCGCGCGCTCGCCTGTTCACTTCTATTATTATTATTATTATTATTTTTGCCCTCCGACAATGTAGCGTAGATGCCTTTCCGGTATAAATCGAATATCCTTCCTTAAAGCAGCAGTAGCACCTAATATGAAGTCGAATGATCGCACCATAATGCAGTGGTATCTTCCGCCAACCATTCGCCCATTTCCTTTCCCCACATCTTCTCCTTTTATCTACTATTCCCTTTCCCTATATATACCTGGTATGTTACAGCTGGGAGTCTACCTTAATCCTCCTCAACATTGCCACCCCAGGCCAGTGGCCTTAGTCCTCCCGATTCTTCCTCCCTTCCCCTCGCGGCCTGACGATCCCTCAGAGATAGTCTATATCGATGAACTCTGCGCGAAATCGCGACCTGAGTGGTCACAGAGATGATTTGGAATAGTCGCTCCTTGCACACGCCTTTACGCGCTAGGGACGATGCGTCCGTCCCTCCAACGATGCTTGCCGCTACCTGATCTATCAGGTCGCTGCCTTCTTTACCGAGGCGCCCAAAGCTTTCCACCGCGAGGGTGGCGAGTTTGTAGCTGCGTTCGTCGAAGGACACCTGTCCCGGACGAGCGTAGTGGTTGCGCTTGCGCGCCTCGGAAGTGGAAGCCGCTGATCCGTTTCGATCCGCGCTTCCTGCCCGCATGTGGACCCCTGCTTGTGGGTCCGCATACGTCACGTCGAGGAGTATCGACTTGTCGCGATACTCCGGTGCCGTAGCATCTCTTAGTCCACCTGCCTCAATCACGATGTCCATTCGCAAATCCCTGTCTGCGTGGAACGGGGCTCCGCTTTCCACCTGGTGGCGGACGGACATGCTCTTAAGGGTGCGGGAGAGCGCGTGCACGAGGGGTTGGTGCTGGTTCACTTGCGCGCCCGCTCGATGACACAATCGCGCATGCCGCGTATTAACATCCGCTTCACCGCAGCATGGGCATCTCGCCGCGAGGAATTCTTCTATCCCCAGAAATCTCTTCCCCGCAGTCACGAACTCTGATGCAGGGATGGTTCTAGCTGAGTCTACAGGTCTCGCCCTTAGGAAGGCGGTAGCCCCTGATCCCGATTGACTCCGTTGCCGGGCCCTGGCCAAGTCTCGTGTCTCCTTCTCGCCTTGAGATTCGCTTGTGTCTCGCTGGGGCCTCGTCTCGGGGAGCTGGTCCAGCGAAGAGACGTACCTCTCATAACGTACTCGGTTTACCAGTTTACCCAGTCTATGCTGCGCTTTGCTGGAGCTGATAGTTTCGGCGTCGTGTGCAGGCAACGCGTCTGTAATTGATCGCCCTGAGGCACCTTGTCCTCCTGCTCGGAATGCTCTGTCTCGCCAGCTTTCCGGTACGATGTTCGCCATGGCCTCCTCTGAAACCCCATGCACATCGCGCAGGTCCCTGATGCTGTTCCAGATGCGTCGCACGAGGTCAGAATCGGGCAGCTCCCTCCGGACTTTGTTCCCTATTGCGCCGGATAGATCAGCAAGCACCTCTGGCACCGTCGCCACCAAGCTCCCAACGGATGCTGACATCCTCCGGGCTTCAGCCGACGACAGCCCAAACCCTCCGGCCCCCGTGGACAGGCTCGCCTGCGCCTGTTGATGGGGTTGCAGGGTCAACATGTTTGTCGGGCACCCGTCCACGAAGAACGATGATTCTTCTGCTGCCCCCGGGAGATCGAGCAATTTCTCCAACATCCACAAGGCGTTGCCATCTGCTTTTTTGCATGCAGCCAGCGATAGTTCTGGGTCCATCACGCGTTCAAGGTAGGAGGTCCGTTGAACCATGGAGCCGGTGGCAATCAGGTTGGCTGATTGCTTGTCCGGCATGCGCGACAACATCCGCGCAAGTTGCTCCGCTCCCCCGTTTCGGACTATCTCCATTGCGCTCTCCCTCACGTACTCATCTGTGCCGATGGGCACCCCCACCACCTGAACCCCACCACGTTCAGCGATGCTGACGCCAATGCCTTCAAGAAGGGCGATTTGTTCCGGCGTAGGTACGTGCCCCTTTGGGGGCAGGGCAACCGTTTTGCTCGGGTTGATCGCAATTCCGATGTTGGACAGCTCACGCTGGAGAAAGGGTACCACTTCCACAGTATCGGGTGTGATTTCCATCATTCCGATGCTAATATCATCTAGGTAGGCGAATGCCTCTACACCTCTTGGCTCGAACTCCTCCCGTGTCCGCTTCAGCACCGGCAGGAGCGGCATGCAGAACAACGCTGGCCCCATAGCATCACCTTGTTGTACCCCGCTGGAGCAGTCGATCTTCCGCCTTTCTCCCGATTCCATCTGAAAAAACACGGGCGCAGACATCTCGCCGTAACATTTTGCCACGAACGGTGTAAGCGCCGGTACGCAAGTGGCTGCCTCCGCTAGCATAGCAGTCCGCTTCACTGTGTTGAATGCGTTGGATATTATTGTTATTATTATTAAAAAGGCGAAAAATCAATATGGAAACTGAATGTCGATGAGTTGACAGGACGTTCAGTTAACGCATTTAAATATGGAAACCCCGCTTTCGGGACAAACTGTACCTTTGGCATTATAGTTCGTATGTATGGGGAGGGGCTTTTGGGCTCTATAACGGGATAATGTGAAGAATCAACACAACAAACAACAACTAGCACCTGCGGTCTTCACAGTTCAGGCAGTGCGGCGCTATGCGATTGATTAATGAAGATAGATGGTGTGCGTTTTTCTCGTGGCTTCTTCGTGGTGACGAGCCCCCATCATTCATCAGGTTGTTTTGTCTGAAACAACGTATGATCCCGGGCAGAAGAAAATTCTTCGAAAAACACTCCTGAAACAAAAGGGCGTGTCGGGTATGTACACGAAAACGCGATCGATGCAGCCGAAATGCCGAGGGCAAAAGGAAGACGGCGGTCGGTACGAGAGAGTTAGTTGTTGTTGTTGTTGTTGTTGTTGTTGTTGTTGTTGTTGTTGTTGTTGTTGTTGTTGTTGTTGTTGTTGTTGTTGTTGTTGTTGTTGTTGTTGTTGTTGTTGTTGTTGTTGTTGTTGTTGTTGTTGTTGTTGTTGTTGTTATTGTTGTTGTTGTTGTTGTTGTTGTTGTTGTTGTTGTTGTTGTTATTGTTGTTGTTGTTGTTGTTGTTGTTGTTGTTGTTGTTGTTGTTGTTGTTGTTGTTGTTGTTGTTGTTGTTGTTGTTGTTGTTGTTGTTGTTGTTGTTGTCTATCGACCAGTTATGGGACACAAAATACGTGCCAAATGTCATACGAGTACAGCAAGCAGAGCGTGCTGTATGTATCATACGTATCACATAGGTCGATCAGCTAATTCTGCTACTACTACTACTACTACTACTACTACCATTAATACTACTACAGCTAACGATGGCTCGATCCTTTTTATCTCTGTAAAAGTTCAGGTGCCCTCGTGTTATACTTAACTTGTATACTGGTCCGGTGGAGGAGTCAACGCGTTGAAAAACACGGTCGGTCGTCTTGCGAACCCTATCTATGAACCTACACACAGCAGGTAGGTCTCAACGTACTAAAGGAAGGGCTTTGTTGTGTGTTGCACACGACGAGCACGAGCGCATGATGCGTGAACCGCGAGAACGAATGGGATTGCATGCGTCGCATGCGCGTCTCAGCCGTTGCGTGTTTTTTTCAGGTTAATCAGAACAAGAAGATACGAATACTCACGAGGCAAATCGAAATACGAAGTGGAAGATATATCTTGACTAAAGATATCGAACTGCCAGTTTCAAGATTTGACGGTTTCATCGTATATTTGATTTTCGTCGAACTTCGAATTATTTTCGTCGAAATTGGCATGTACGTATGTACCGGCGAAAAAAACATTGTCAATCAGCAGGCACGCAAGCACGCAATCTTCGCCCCATGCATGCGCCGCTCCCCCGGATTGGCCAAGCGGGGCGTGCATCTCCGTGCACGTTCGTCACCTCCCCTCCGCCTTTAGAGGGGGGCCGCAACTGCCGTCAACTATATTTACCACCCCCCGTGTTAGCTCTTGGCTGACTTCCTGCCTGTGCTAGCTAGCCGCGAGGCCATCTCGACCAACGGCAGCATCATGGATAGATCTCCCAGCCGGCTAAGGAATGCAGGGGGGATCATGGCGTCTGATCGTGATAGCTCGCCAGACAGAGGGGCGGGAGGGCGCTATAGCTACAACGCCGCACAGCACCAGCGTCGCAGCGTCACCGCAGCGGACCACTCTCGAGAGCAGGTGCAATCAGCTCTCGACAATCTGCTCAGCGACAACGACGATGCTGCCAGCCCAAAAACACCCAGCAGCAGTTATCCCCGGGGCGGCTTTGGCGCACCGCCCGGGGAGAGCCTTCGCTCTCCAGGGGGGGGGAGGCGGCGATCGCGGGCAGGGCAGGACCCTATTGCATTGGATGCGACTGGTAGTAGCAGGCATGATCGATCGCCGAGTGGTGCTATCTCGCCAGCTGGGAGCCAACTGCGCATTGAGAATCCGGATGCGTTTCCCGGCAGTCCCACTGGGGCGAGGTCGCCGGGTGGGTATACGCCTACTCCTGGGGGGGGAAGGAGGTAAACTTCACGTACAGCAGTGTATACAGTCTAGTCTACCAGGTATACAGCAGCAGTCGTCGTATCCTGCGTTCATGTTTGGGTGGCTTATCATAGCAGACATCGTGCACGTATGTATTTATCCAATGTACGGGAACGGTAGTATACGATGTTGCATGCCATGTACGCTCCGCTGCCAGACGTACCTGGTATAGTCTACAGGTAGGTGATACTGACACCCGAATGTTTTATGCGTCCCTGCTGCATACTATTGTAAGTATAATACGTACCAGTACACAGCACGTTTTCATGTATTTATCTGCTGTAGGCTGTGCTGCTGTTGTTGTTGTGATTGTAGCAGTGTAGTTGCAGCGCTTGCGGCATGTACGTGCTGGCAGGTCGCCAACCAACGTTCGTTCCGCCCACGACGTCGCATCTCTCTCATGGTGGCACTATACACCAGTACACTCCCTGGTGTATAAACTACCGATCCCCTCACGAAGGAAGGGAGCCCCACCGGAACCTCGGCCTAAAAACGACGGGGAAACAAAAAAATCGACGGCTGCTATTATACTGAAGTTAATATTAGTCTAATAGGTCGCGGTCATTTTCTACTGTTAAAATATTGATATTAATGCTACCGCTGTGTAGTGAAATCCTACCAGGTAGTATATTGTCACGTTTCTTTGTTTCTCATCACAACATCAATATTACGGAAACAATATTGCAATATTGTGTGTTGCAATATTGTGTGTTCCCCCGTAAAATAGCCTTATTATGTACCAGGCGCGAGGTATCTCGGGATTCTTGACGGAGAGCCGGTGCCGTACGCAGTAGTACTGTACCTGGGTGGAAAAGAGGGTGCAACGATTCCCCCGTAGAATAGCCATAAATCTACCACACTACACCACTACACCACTACATCGGCCCCACCCCCATGGGACTTGAGAGGGGGAAAATAGAAAATACCTGGTAGTTTTTTTTCAAGTGACCTGATTATAGCATCGAGCACGCCAAGAGCCAGCCCCGAGCTGCTGCGGTCGGAGATGCGTCTAAACTGCCACAATAGCTACATACAGTACAGCCACCTGGAAGACACGCGTGGAGCATGGCGATACTCGTATAGTCTAATCGTTTATTGAACACTCTACCTACACGCTTGTATTAGATGGCGTTCGTCGCTTTTGTTGTTGGCATAACTTAAGCACCATTTAAGCGCCATTTAAGCATATTTTAAGCATAATTTAAGCGAAGTTTAAGCAAGTCCCCAAAACGGTACCCAGTTGGCCTTGTACGTTAACCTTTTTACTGCACGGCAAAAATTATTATTTTACATTGTTTCCAAGTAACGTATCCAGAAAAAAACGGGTTTCCAGTTGTAACGGCGTTAATGTATCCCTTTTTTTACACTGCAACAATTATTCCACCCTAATTCCGAGTAATTTACCCACGAAGATGGGTTTCAAGCTGGAAAGGCGTTAGGTTAACCTAGCCAATGCCAAAATCTATCTACACTAATTCCAAGTAATTTTGTCGACGAAAACGGATTTCCAGCTGTAAAGGCGTTGAGTTATTCCTTTTCACTGCACCTCGAAATATTTCCTGCACCAATTCCAAGTAATTTCACCCAAGAACGGGTTTCCAGCTGTGAAGGCGTTAACTTAGCCCTTTTACTACACGGCAAGACATAATCCTACACTGCATTCCACATACATAATGTTTCCACGAAAACGGGTTTCCAGCTGTAAAGGTGTTGAGTTATCCCTTTCGCTACACGGCAAAACATGATCCCACACTAACTCCTAGTTGCCTAAACCCCTGAGCCGTGGGTGCCGTTCAGATTTCCGCGAGCAATAAAAACACCACCACCGAAAAAGCCTGAACGTCTGAGCCTTCCACACTTTCGGATATGTCTGGTACTGCTGTATACAGGACTACTGTATACAGGACTACTGTATACAGGACTACTGTATACAGGACTACTGTATACGGGACTACTGTATACAACAGGACTACTGTATACAGGACTACTGTATACAGGACTACTGTATTATACAGGACTACTGTATACAGGACTACTGTATACAGGACTACTGTATACAGGACTACTGTATACAGGGCTACTGTATACAGGACTACTGTATACAGGATATACATTTTTTCATAGAAACAGGGTAACAAGGAAAGACAGACTGGTATTTCTCAGGAGTATAAAAAATCGGGGGCGGATTTGCTGAAGTTGGTGTAAACCGCATCCTCTCCCCAACAAGATATTTACCCTTTTTTCTGCTTCCGGCCTACTTTCAGTGATGCCAAAAGGCATTTTTTTTTTTTTTTTATCCTCCGGCGGATGGGGCAAAATAAAGCTTTAGCTCACCACACTTCCACGTATTTTCATACGCGTCGTGTGTCGATTTAACTCAGCTGCTTTCGCAGCCCAACGCTAGCTGGCGCACCCTTCGGGTCCCATTGTAGGTGTAGCGTAAGCTGTCCCTATCAGTGGTCTTCGTTACAACCCCGGCAGCGCAAGCAAAAAGGTACCTGGTAGTATTTATATAGCGCGTGGCGGGTGATACAAAAAGAAGAAGGTCAATCATGGTTTTAAAAGTATTTTGTTTCCCGCAGGAAGACCCCACGTAGTCGCCGATTGTGCGAGGTCTTCCCACGAACGTCAAAAGCCGTTTAAACTCGTTAAGATCGACGACCACAAACACCGAAGCTGTGCGAGCTTGTGAGCGTTTTGGGACGGGAGCGTGCAGAGGCACTGCAGCAGTGCAGTGGTGTAGTGTAGTGTAGTGTAGTGCAGTGTAGTGCGGTGTAGTGATTGATACGACCTACGGTAGATTACGTGCGCCAACCATTGTTGTCTTTTGCCCTGAACGGTTGTTAGCGTGATGAAACAATGGTTGGTATCCCTCACCCAAAACCTCTTCGTTCCGACAAAATGTGAAGGTGCAACCATTGTGACAAACAAACCATCCCGTCGCCTGGGTGTACAAAAGAAAATCGTTTTTGAAAACAACCAATACCTTTTTTTCGGCAATTTCGGGTTTACGCATAGGAGCACCGTCATTCTTGGTGGAAAGAAAAAAATATCCCAAAAGTGATACCTCTATCGTCAGCACTTCGTATCAGTAGTATCAGAAGTAATGGTAGGTATGATAGGTATGATAAGGGGTTGCTTGCCCTCTTTGGGGTGAACACATTATGTTTGTATGATTTGTATGATTTGTGCGATTTGTATGATTATTTGTATGATGACCTCCTCAAGTGTGGAACTATGGGCAATGTAATAATTTTTTAGAGTACAATGGTTGCTTTTAGGACTACCGCACAGAAATGTTGGTCGGGTTGCGCGAACGAATGAACGAAGGTCTTCGGAGTCATGTTTCGGGTTAACTATTGAGTTTCTCGCGTTAGGCGCTCAGAAAATTCCTAGAATTTGCTGCTCCCCTATCGTGGGAACGACCCGTAGCTTCTAACCCCGCCGTTGCGCTTCGGACTGGGCTGCTCCGCGTCACCGAAACGGCATTCGTCGCTGCATTCGTCGCTTGATTTGGAGCATTGGACGATGTTCTCCCGTAAAGTCCCAATGTGGGTTAGATCAAGACAATGCGCTGCTTTGTGTTTTCGGCCTCCTTTCATCCGCTTGCAGTTCCCCATGTTTTTTTTTTTTGCTCTATGTTTCGAGGTAGGAGAAGGAGCAGCGTGCTGGTCGCCGAAAGGCACAACCGAATACTTACGAGGTGGTTACGTTACTCCGAGGGAGTGAACAAAATCGACGTTGACATGAGAACCCATATGCTATAGTATTAATAGTATTAATAGTAGTCATTCCAAGCGATTTGTGTCCCGAAACACAAAGTGCGAGTCCAAATGACGTTAAAACAATCCTTGTGTCTTGTGCTTTCTGTCCCTGGTATGGATTGCAGTACTGCAATCCTGCCCCTAACCCCACCCCTAGCCCGAACCGCAGCCTTCACGCCAACCGCAACCCTAACCTTCGATAACCCTAACCTTAAGTAGGATCCGGAGCAGCGCGCGGTTGCCGAAATAATACAAGAAAGGCGACTCCTGGGGGGTGGAATTTTGTACCGCAGAAGAGGTTGCGGGTTTTTTCGACGGAGAGCAGCGTTGTGCAAGGGTCAGGACATTCGCTGGTGTGTGCGCTTTCTGCCCCTTGCATTGCTTGCACTACTATATCCGTACTTCTATAGCCCCAACCCTAGCGCTAGCCTTAGCACTGACCATACAGCAGGAGAAGAAACAGCGTGCGGTCGCCAAACTTGCGCTGCACAGGTGACTCCCATGAGGTGGAAGGGGGTGGAAAAGCTCTGCCCTGGAACGAAAGTACAGTAGGTGTTTCTCGGTGGAGAGCAGCGTCCTGAAATGGATAATACAGCGCGCGATGTTTTCGTTTTCGGCCCCTTGCTTTTTGCTTGCGCTGCTGTTACGGTGTTTCGTTTTACAGTCGGAGACGAAGCAGCGTGCGGTCGCCGAAAGCCTATAGCATAGGCGACTCCCAGGGGGTGGAGATCTCTACCTTGGAAGGGTTGCAGGTGTTTCTAGACGGAAAGCAAAGGGAGGTAGTCAACGCGCATGCTCGCAGGACGAACGAGCTGGAAACAGTCTTGGCGAAGGAGGAGGAATACTTCTGCGCCTTACTAGAGTAAGAGCCGCCAGGACTCTGGTGCTAGATAGAGTAAGTCGGCTTACTTTCGTCTTTTTTTCGCCCACCTTTGTCTGCAATTGCAGAGAAGTACTCATGCGCCGTACTCCTGGGGAACCATCGAGGTCTCCTTTCGTCAGCGGTCGCCGGCTTTTGTCTGGTATCGCCTGCTAGATTAAAGAGCGCCTTCAGGCCTCATTCGCTAGAACACGAGCCATCAGACATCTTTTGCTAGAGGAAGAGCAACCATATCTCATTTTGTGTGCTTTCGTTTGAGTTTGTGTGCTATCGCACCCAACTAGGTTTCCATGTTAACTTACGCGTACGTAGCCTCCTTTCGCTTGCCTTCATCTGTGTTCTTGTGCCTTCGTCCGCTTTCTTCTGCTTTCGTCTGTTTTCGTCTGCTTTCGCCCACTTTCGCCCGCTTTCGTGAGCTTTCGTGAGCTTTCGTCTGCTTCTGTCTACTTTCGTCTAAGATTGTCTGCTTTCGCCTGCTGCTATCGTCTGCTTTTTTCTGAACTACGTAATCTGCTTTCGTCTGCTTTCGTCTGCGTTTGCCTTTCGTGTGGTTTCACCTAGTTTCGTCTGCTTTCCTGCTTGCGCGTTCGTAATATCGTCTAGTTTCGCGCGTTTTCCTCCAATTCCGTCTAGTTTCGTCTGCTATCGCACCCAACCAGTTTTCCTCGTACAAGCGTGTAGCGTTTGGCGAAAACCAACTCACCTCATAGACTCATCGTTGTGGAATCCCTACTTCAGCTCGTACAATTTCCTCAAACGCGATCGAAACGTAAACGTCAACATTGTCAGCGCGAAATGCTCAACCTTGCTACGCCCATCGCAATTTGGGTAAACGTTTCCGCTTCCGCTTACATACTGCTGAGAACTTCACAGCTCGGACGTATTGTTTCCTCACCACCTGCTCGACGTACCGTTTTTTTTTTTGGCGCAAAAAAACATGCAGAAAACAGTTGATTTTTCTGAAAAAAAATCATTCTTCACACTAATTCCAAGTGCCGTGGTTTATAATCGGGAAGAAAGTTCTTCTCCGTGAATTATCCACGCTTGTACAGTAGATACAATAGGTGCAGTAGATACAGTAGATACAGTAGGTACAGTAGGGGTTCCCCAGCAAGGCGGTGATGTGCTATTAATAGAGCAGTATAAAAATGACCGCCTTATTGGGGGAAGCCGCCTTATTCATTCCGGGTTTTGAGTACCGTAGTACCGTAGTACCGTAGTACCCGTAGTACCGTGGTACCGTAGTACCGTAGTACCGTAGTACCGTAGTACCGTAGTACCGTAGTACCGTAGTACCGTAGTACCGTAGTACCGTAGTACCGTAGTACCGTAGTACCGGAGTACCGTAGTACCGTAGTACCGTAGTACCGTAGTACCGTAGTACCGTAGTACCGTAGTACCGTAGTACCGTAGTACCGTAGTACCGTAGTACCGTAGTACCGTAGTACCGTAGTACTGTAGTGCAATTCCTCGGTCGCGCCAAGCGATTTCGGCCGCCATATGTCTAGATACCGCCTTATGGGGGGACTCCAATTGTAATACAACCACACCTGCTCGAAATGCCGTTATAGTTTGCGTGAAATACTCAACCGTTTCAGAACAGCCCACACGTGGCTGGAGGGCGCACTGGTTGGGATGAGCGTGGGGTTATTGGACAGTGGTAAATATGTTAACCTTACCCCGCCGCGATGAGAATCGTAAATTCCTGCTCGGTGTGAACTTCCCCAGCTTTTATAGCCTCAGTTGTTTTGAGATACCTCTGCTATTTATTGGCGCGAGACGTCCCTCCGTAATTTAACGGTAAATTTAATTCCTGCTCGTCTTGAAAAAACTTCCCCCCCCCCAAATTTTGAGCAGTAACGAACTGGAGAAAATAGGCGTGAAACTGAAGGCTACGTCGGCGATGCTAAAGGGGCAGAAATCGGCGGCGAACAACCTCTTCCGGCGTGGAAGTCATCGGCTGTCCCATGAAGGAGTAGAAGACGCTATGCAGTCGAAACACAGCGACGAGACCAGAAAGGCAGACTACCTTCGAAAAAAGCTCAAAGCGCACCACGAGGAAGCGCGCGCGGGTCTTGCAAAGAAGCTACAGGTGGAGAATACCAGGTGAGGCGTCGCCCTCTAAATATAGATGCAAGGGCGATGCAGAAAATAGCCAGGATTTTTCAAGGGTCATGACCCGACCCGGAAGACGTCGCGGGTCGGTCAGGAGGTGTTCGAAATCTCACGGGTCGGGTCGGGTCGGGTCGGGTGGGGCCGCGTCTGGAGGGTTGCACACATGATAGGCGTTTTTTAGACCAGTCCCCCGGTAGGAGTTGCAGTTGTTGGGTCAACCATTGTTGGGCCAACTATTGTTGGGTCAACCATTGTTGGGTCAAATATTGTTGGGTCAACTATTGTGGGGTCAATTATTGTTGGGTCAACTGTTGTTGGGTCAACTATTGTTTCTAACCTTCTGACCTTGTGATTGGTCGAGCCCCTCAGCAAATGATCACTTTTTGAGTATATTTGTTTTTAGGACTATTAATAGAGTATTAATATGGTATAGCATTTTGGTATTAATAGCGCATAGAAATGTTGGCCCAGAAATGTTGGTCGGGTTGCGCGAACGAATGTTTCGTGTGATGTTGATGTTGATGTTGATGTTGATGTTGATGTTGATGTTAATGTTGATGTTCCTCATATTAGGAGCTCAGAAATTTCTTAGAAACTTCTGCTGCACCCCTACCGTGGGATATTTTTTTTTTTTTGCTGCTGCTGCTGCTGCTCCTGCTGCTGCTGCACGAGCGCCTATAGCCACAGCTATATCACGTACATTTTTGTTTTTTCAAGTATCAAGTTTTAATTTCCACCTCCCGCAAAAGCCATGGTCACAGATGTCGTCCCTTCTTCCCCCCCCGGTACATGCCTTCATTTTGTGTCGCACAGAGGGGTCAGTTTTCCCACTGCGCATCGGGTTTCATCAGGCGTTTTGTCAAATAACGCTCTCACGCTGACGGCAGCGTGAGAAATACTCGAAATGTTCCACACGCAGGTGGAGGGGCGTAGAGAGACAGAGCAAACTCAACGAAAGCACGAGGTGTCTGTGCCGAACGTTGGCCGGTGGAAGATATCATGTCCCAGTCGGTCCCAGTTGGACAGTCCCGCGGTGAACATTGTCAGACGGTATTAGTAGTGTACCAGCGGTCGCTTACTCTGAGGCTTGAGGGGCGCGTGGTGTGGGCGAAGGGCATGGTATCCGTCGTTCCCCCGTCCTCTCGTTGCTAAACAAAATATATTTTACGTATATCACCTTTTTCAGGACAAGCCATAGTCACAGGGGCCGTCCCCTCTACCCCCCGGTACGCGCCTTCAGCAATACACGCTGAGGGTTCCTTCATAATTCCGACTGGCCGTCGATTTTCATCTATTTTTGCTAACTCACGCTTCGCAAGAGGGTTCAGCATCCCACTGCCCACCGGTTTTCATGGTCGAACCTTGCTGACTCACGCTGCTCGTGATTCGCTACAAGTACACCCTCTCCGTTGTCTTCAACGACGCTTGAATCTTCCAGGATGGGGCGTGTTATCAAGGCCAACCTGGGCAAGTACGCCAACCCGAAGCTAGCACAGGGCGCGAAGGCGGCGGTGCTCGCCAGCATAACCGAGTACCTCAATGGAGACGAATTCATCCGCATCGTGTCGGCCCCCCTCAACTACACCAGCCCCGACTTCGTGTCCTCGACAGAGCAGGAGCTGGAGACGATCGGAATAAACTACAGTCCCATGAACGCTGTGGCCCCAAAGCAAAGGTGAGATGAACTACATAGCCCTATGGGTGCCGTGAAGACACTCTCGTGATCCATCAACATTCGTCCTGCTATACTTGGTACCATGTAGCCGTTTGATAACCGTTTCAGAGCCGCTTTGCCGTTTCAGTGCGGAAGCATACAGTGCAAGGACGCGACATCCAAAGTATCCGCGTGCTTTCATCGCGGCTACATATGGTAAGAGACACAAAGCTAGTATTGGTAATGGCAGGTGTAATGGTAGTGTTAATAGGGGTGTTAACTATGGTATCGCTTGTGAGGCTCCTCAGCCGATATACTACTAGCCACACAAGATCTGACGACGAGAAAAAAAAGAACTTGCAACCCGACGGACAATGTATTAATAGTTTATTGTTAACAATGGTCTATGTGCAGTACGGGGTTCCCCCATATGGCGGTATGCCGACATAAGGCGCAGGCGGTATCTCTATATAAGGCGGTGTCCCGATACAAGGCGGTCAAAATCGCATGGCGCAACCGGGGAATGTCACTACAGTACCATCAACCTGGAATGAATAAGGCGGCTTTCCCCGATAAGGCGGTCATTTTTATACTGCTCCCACACACCACCGCCTTCTTGGGGGACCCCTACTGTACCTACTGTACCTACCGTACCTACTGTACCTACTGTATATCTAGGCAGTATTGAGTATGCAAGGAGTAATACTGTAAAAGCACAGTGACACATCCCAACGAGTTTGAGTGGTTTTTTAGGTAATAGGTTGTTAATATGGTATCAATAGGTTATTTACAGATTATCAATATGCTACTATTAATAATAGGTTGCTAATAGGTTTTTGACACGTTGTTGATGAGTGATAAATAGGCTGCTGCGAAGTAACAAGGAGAGTAATTAATAAGTAACTACTAATAATAGGTTATTAGTTGGTTATTAATGGGCTATTGAATAGGTTATTTATTGTTAAGTAGGTTATTACTGCTAATAATATTTTACTAATAGCTAATAGGCTATTGAATAGGTCATGAGGGTGGTTCTTTCGCCGAGCATGCCTCTTTGTTCTTGCTGCATATTACCCAAGTTTCACTACGAGAGAAGCGATTGACCACGTTTTGCTTGCCGATTCTGCCCCGTTGTACTTGCCATGTCACACAACGAGGGAAGCGAAGATATTAAATAAGCTTCTCTCGCTGTTTGTACCTCGCCGTTTACCCCTGACCCCCTTGATACCTGTTATGCTACGCCTTGCGATCGCAGAAGCACGGCAACGCCTACTTCGGAGCCAACCGACTACGACGCCAAGATGGCGCAGCTACAGGAGCAGAAAAGCAGAGACCAGAGAGAGAGGGCGGCAAGGCGACAAGAGGTAAACACACGACTACATACGAGTACGTCACGCACTAAGCTATACGCTCGTTAGGGCTAGCAGGTGTTTGTTGGCGGGTTACTTGCGCGGTGGCTAACTTGTTTTTCGTTAGTTTTTACACTAAGATTTTTTGTTCCCCTTTTGAGGTCAAGACACCCCCCTGTTAATAGGATTTCAAGCCGGCCGCATCCCGAAGGAAGGGAAAGCTTGTCTCTCGTTATTATTTGGCCCGACAGACGGGCCACTCAACTCAGGTGATACCCAGTATCGTTGGAAAGGCCATTTTGGGTTTCTCTGTAGTTTTTTTTTGTTGGTACCTCGGCCATGGGACTATTGATGGGGTTAAGCATGGACGAATGCGACGGGAGAGGTGAACCTGATTTCGCTAAACCTTACTCGTTTCTAAGGACGTAAAAAAAGGTGGGGGGAAATTCAGGGCTCTTCTACTGAATGTGAGAAGCTTCGTCGTATGCGCAGGCCATGGGATTGATTGTTCTCAAGATTGTTCTCAAGATTTTTCTCAAGATTGTTCTCAAGATCAACTGTATTAGATTTTCCGTATATCGTTGTCTCGGGCGAATATGTATCGTGAGCTCCTCAAAGGGAGGAGCTTCAAAGCATTTTGATGCGCACGCCTTTCGTCGCATGCACCATCACTCCGAGAACCGTCGCAACCGTAACGTCCTTCACCACCGTCCTTCAAGGAACAAGAGCGAGAGCAAAGGGCGAGGGAGGAACAGGCCGTGGACGATCTGGCTCGAGCCGCGGAGGAGACTGCCCGGCGACAGGAAGACATGCGGAGGCAGCACGAGGCAGAGCTCGAGGAACAGAAGCGCCAGCTGGACGAACACCAGGAAAACCTGCGAAAGGAGGCAGAAGCTGCCAGGTGCGAAGAAAAACATATTCTTGGTGCAACGAACGCCCTTTCCCAGTGCGAAGTCGTTTCTTGGTGTTGAGTTTTTCTTGTGGGTTCCCAGCCACTTAGAATCGTCCAGCAGATTTGGCTAGCGGTGGTGTAATCTCGGACCCGAAAATTTCCATCCTCCACGCGGTACACTCGCTTTCGTTGTAGGGGGTTGTCTGGGCCATCCTTCTTTTAAAACCGTAACTTCCACTGATACTGTGCTTCAGGGCCCGACACACGAAGGAGCTGGAGCGGCGGCGGGCGGACATGGCGAGAGAAGAGAGTGCTCACCTGGCGAAGCAAGCCGAAGCTAAACGGTTACGGGTGAGGCTTGCCATTTACAATGGTACACTCGGCCTGGGTTTAGAGAACAGTGGCATGGTTTGTCTGCTATACACAAAGGTATGCTCGGCCTGCATGTTAGCAATGGTGCGCTCGGCCTGCTATGCGCGGTTTGAATGGTCGGTCTGCTGTTACCAATGGTGTGTTCATCCTGTTATCTACACGGCTGTGATATGCTCGGCCTGCTGTTCACAGCGGTAAACTCGTCCTGCTCTTGACAGCGGTGTGCTCGGCCTGCTATAAACAAGGACTTGCTTGGCCTGCTATTTACAATGGTGTGCTCGGCCTGCAAGAAACGATGGCATGCTCGGCTTGATATTAATGGTGGCATACGCAAGGCCTGCTATCAACCATGCTATGCACGTCCTGCTCTTACCGGTGGTGTTCTTCAACTCCAAAGTTATTAGAGCGTTTCCTGTGACCACGTACTTGACTATGCTGACGATGGGTTTGTGCGAGAGCAACAGGCTCCGCTCAAAAGTGACCAAAGTACGGTCGTCCCCTGCGAATAGTATGACGAATGTTCCAGAGCCACGCATGCATGCGGCTGTTATCAAATTTCGGCCGAACTTGGAGGAACTGGAACGGCAGCTTAAGGAGATGTGCATCAAGGGTTAGGGTTAGGGCTAGGGGGCTAGTATCCCATTGTTGTGGGGTACATCTGCTCAAATGAGAAACGAGATTTCTCGCAACCTGAACATTAACATGCGGTGGATGTTTTGTACAGGTCGCGCCTGCCGAGGTGACCTTGTTGCCAGGAGGAGGAAGTGGAAGGCAACGCAAGGACACGCAGCAAGGGTTAGCCTTCGGGTTAGGGTCTAGGGTTTAGCTGTTACGGTAACCTCTGCTCACAGGAGAAAAGAAAAACGTGGTTGTAACTTGCAAGTATTATCGTGGATGTTCTAGCTTTACACGCATTCATGCGGGTTTTGTCAATTTTTTTATGAACTTGTTTGTCAGGAGGAGGAACTGGGACGGCAACAAGGGCTAGGGTTAGGCCTAGCGTTAGGGCTCAGTTACCGTGACCGTGAGTAGCTCTCTGCTCAAAGGAGACAAGTATCATCGTGTAACCTGAAAAATATTGCCATCGATGTTCTAGTGTCACGCATGCATGCGGGTTTTGTCAATTTTTTTATGAACTTGTTTGTCAGGAGGAGGAACTGGGACGACAACGCGAGGAGATGCAGCGAAAACACGACGAGGATATGGAGAAGCAAAAGGAAGAAGTTAGACGGCACGAAGAAGAAGTGGCCAGACACAAGGAGGAGTTAGCCAAGCACAAGGAGGTGAGAGTGGTCAAGGTGTACGCATCAAAAAGTCAAGCCAGGAAATATAAATCGACGAAAAAACACGTGCTGTGCGCACAATGTAACCTCACAGCAAGCATCAGTAGGATGATGCAAGCAGGAGCCGTTGGTTCCGATTAAAAAGTCGTTATTATCAGATTTTACTGACTTGGGCCGTTTCGAAGTAGGTTCTCGAGGGAAGGATCACCGTACGTTTGCTATTCTATTAATAGTTTTTTTTCGTACTGTTACTGGATGCGTTGCTGTGCTGGTTTTGACAGTTAAATATTGTGACATTCCGTCCTTCGAACCACGGGTGGTTAGGTTGAAACTGCGCGCAACAGCAGTCGGCAGGTTGCTGCTGGCTGACCGCGAACAAATAAAAGGGGGCAGTCCCCCACGGTTTTCCGGGCTACGGACCGGATGCATCTTCCCTGCCCAGCATCTTGAAACATGCACAAGGCTTTTTGTTTCGTTCTTTTTTGTCACTTTAGTCTACGCGCGAATTCACTTTTTCGATCAGGTCGCCCTTTGGAGGTCGAGTGGAAATCTAACAGAAGGAAGAGCACACGCTCTTATC
The DNA here is from genome assembly GCA_012845835.1 of Undaria pinnatifida. Taxonomy (NCBI): domain Eukaryota; class Phaeophyceae; order Laminariales; family Alariaceae; genus Undaria; species Undaria pinnatifida. The sequence continues at coordinate 14,479,305 of JABAKD010000028.1, forward strand.
GGGAACGAAAAAAGTACACCTTGTTTGTGGTGGGCGTTTGGCATCTACATCTTGTTTTCGTTTTGTTGCGTGAACGGCTATTGTACCGTGTGCGTATCACGCAAAGATAGCATACAACGTCACGAAAGAAAACTAAAGCCCCCATGAAATTCTTGGACAACGAGGAGAGGGCAAAGAGCACGGGAAGATCTCGTCGACGTGTACTTTCCAAAAATACCCCATTTGCTTGCTGACTCCTAACGCCTCCTTGTTTCTGTCCACTTCCTCCCGCCTTCTTTTGCTTCGTGCCGTCTAAACTCCTCCTTCTTGGCTAGCGTGTGCCCTTCCTCGTTCTGTAGAAAAATTATTATCGGAAAGTTCATATCTCGACGGGGAGAGGGCAGGACAAATATACCATGCCAGGCGTTAATAAAACGGTTTCGTTGAGATCTTACCGAAAAGTGACCATTTCCCCGGTGTGTTTCCCACTCTCGAAATTGGGACTCAATGGGCGGTTGTTAGCTTCCTGTGTGTTACGGTCCTGTACACCGCTCGTCTACTAAATTCAAAGCTCAAAGCTCAAAGCTCAAAGCTCAAAGCTATCATCCCGTGGTAAACGAAGCATACAGGTACCACGTACCACGTATCAGGTATCACGTATCACGTATCAGGTACCAGGTACTTTGTTTATTTTGTTCGACGGTTGCACTATCTGTCGTCTCCGTCGAACATAACACCTAGTTAATTCCCCTCAATCCTTCAATTACAGTAGTGCAGTATGCTATTATTGCAGTACACTATTGCAGTATACTATTACAGTATACTAATACAGTAGTAGTACAGTATGCTATTAGTGTACAGTAGGGGTCCCCCAACAAGGCGGCATCCCTATATAAGGCGGCATCCCTATATAAAGGCGGCATCCCTATATAAGGCGGCATCCCTATATAAGGCGGCATCCCTATATAAGGCGGTATCCCTATATAAGGCGGTATCCCTATATAAGGCGGTATATCCCTATATAAGGCGGCATCCCTATATACGGCGGTCAAAATCGCTTTGCACGGCCAAGGGATTGCACTACATACAGTACATCCAGTACATCCAGTACATCCAGCACTCTTTACCTGGAATGAATGTGTGAATAGGGCAGCTTCCCGCGGCAAGGCGGTGGTCACATTACTCTCGCATGCTACCCCCCTCGATACGCGTGTAATCCTATCCGCCCCGATAGCAAGACGGTTTGTTTTTATTATCTTTCTTCTTCGAAGTTGGAGAATAGTCAATGTTTTGTTTTTTTCACCAAGAAATAGTGGGAATTAACTCCATTTATTTTCTGGATTTCTGATTATTAATAGTCACTTTTGGGATTCTTCTGGTTTGAGTGAGTGGTCGCCGTCCAACGAAGCTTATTCATGCTGAATGCACAGTGTCGGATGTCAAGCGTGAACCGTAGCATTAGTTATTATTGCTCGTCGAAGCTTGATGACGTTTCGGGAGAGCAAGGGAGACTGCTCGAAGAGATATAGGCCGACGCTCGAACAGTGAGTAAAACAAAAGAAAAGGGTTCCATTGTTTTGTGGACGACTATGATACTACAGCATATTATATACCGGTATTTTGCTTTGCCGAACTTCTCGGTAAACAGGACATTCTGCGAGAGCAAGAGATGCTCGAAGAGATGAGCCGGCGTGCAAAAGAAGGGGATGACGACGAGAGACGCCGCCTAGAGGAAGAAGTTGCCAAGCACAAGGTAAGTACGTAGGGTAAAGGTTACGGTCAGGGTGAGGGCTTAGGGGTTGGCGTTAGGGTCAAGGGTTTCGATTAGGGGTAGGCGTTTTCGGTCAGCGTTGAGGGTTGGAGCATCGAGGCAGGTTATTTTATGGGGTGCTCTACGTAGGTGACTGGGCCATAGATCTTTGGTGCCACCATGGCATCGGTAATGTCAAACATGTCATACGTAGTAGCTGCCTAATGGCCGTCTCTCACAGTTGGGCGCTAATGCAAGTGACGGTGATGCTTCAAGCATCGTCGCCCTTCTCTCGATGTTATTTAGAGTACCACGGTATGATAATGCCTGCCTTGTTGTCCGAGCTGCGAGCCAACAGAGAGACGAATTAAAGATGTTAGCGTTAGTTTTTTTTTCCTGTCAGGGTCAGGTTTTGACCGTTAGGGTTAGAGGTCGGATTTTAGTCAGGGTTAGTTTTTTTTCAATCAGGTCCAACTATAAGACACACTGGCGCGATGCGCTAACGCCAACCACTTTCGGCAATAGTGCATACCGGAGAGCATTAGCGTTGATATGTAGCCCAAATCCTTCGCAAAACGAAATATATATATACCTGGTATGTTTTTTATTTGTCGTGTTGTTGTTGTTGTTGTTGTTGTTGTTGGTGGTGGTGGTGGTGGTGGTGGTGGTGGTGGTTTTTTTTTTCTGTTTTTCGCGATGTCAGTGATGCGTCGACACAATTTCGCCTGTTTTGCTCACGAAGCAATCCGACGAAAAAACAGAAAAATCCAAATATGGATACAGCAGTTACCGATCACTTTCGAGCAATTGGCTATTACTTTACAGCAGGCACCGATCACTTTCCAGTAATTACCGATTACTTTCCAGCAGTTACCGATCGCTTTATAGCAGTTACCGATCTCTTTATAAAAGTTACGGATTACTTTCCAGCAGTTACCGATCACTTTATAGCAGTTGCCGATCACGTTATAGAAGTTTCCGATCACTTTCCAGCAGTTACCGATCGCGAACGAAACGTTTTCGGTTGTTGTTTTGTGTACACCAAGGACGAAATGAAACGCGAGGCCCAACGCGTGAAAAAGGAGCTAAAACACCTGCGAAAAGAGCGCGAGTCCATCGCTCGGCAGGAGGAAGCAAAGAGAGCGGCGGCGGAAGTGGCTAGCCTGCAAAAGGAAGCCGATGCTTTGGCACAAGCGCGAAAGTGAGCCAAAACCACTCTCTTGCCGTGCTACATTATTGCTGCCTTTAAGGGTCGAACCACGTGCATACCTCGTATTTAAGAGGCGTTTTCCTGGTTTTCTATGGTTATTTTTTTTGTTGAAAAGCACGAAAGCACGAAAAAAAAACTTAAAATCAGCAAATTTAACTCAATATATCTATTTTCCTGATCTTCCTCTCTTATTTTGTTCAAATTTTGTTAAGAACATCAAGAAAAATACTGGAAAAATCTTGAATCAGCGTACTTTTCAACTCCAACCTGGCTTTTTTTGCACGATCGAGCAAGCGGAAACAGCAACTCAGAAACTGCCAAGAATAGTGAAGGGCCGAGATAAAACCGGAACTTGAAGCAAAAATTCGCGAAAGACTTCCACGCTGAGAGAGGTCTCTCCCGCAACGTGTGCGTGACTCTAACCCTTACCTTTGCCACAACGTGTCATGCGCGGCTGGAACTCCAATCCGGCTTTTTTCGCAGGGACGAGCAAGCGGAACAGCAGCGGAGAACTTCCCAAGAAAAATTAAGGGCCGAGATAGAAGCGGAACTCGAGGCGAAAATCGCGAAAGAGCTCCACGTCGAGAGAGGCCGCGTGGCCGCAAAAGCCGCGGCCTTGGAGGAAAAAATGCGCGCGTTCGAAGAACAACAAAAACTCGCGGCAGAACAGAAAGCCGCGGCAGACCGAGCGGTGGCCGAGCACGAAGCTATCCTGTTGGGTAGGGGATACAAGCGTGGATCGGTGGGTTACCAGGCGGGGGACAAGGTGGAAGTTTTGTGTACTCCGGTTGGCGCTGCACCCGGTACGAAGGAGTATATTTCGGGGGAAGTGGCACATCGAAACCCCGACGGGTCTGTAGATGTGATCCTGTCCGATGGGAGAATGCGGCAAGACGTGCCGCTCTCGGAGGTTAGGATGGATGGTTTTCCGGGTCGTGGGGGGGCGCCGCCTGTGCAGGGTACCTCGTTGGGGCGTGACATGGGGCGTTCGCCATCGAACCTGGCCGAGTGAGTATTCTGCGCTACGGGTAAAAGTGTTTCGAGGCCTCGTGTACATCGGCAAGAACAGAATCACGAGACGTGCAATTTTGTCAAGCGTCTAGCAACGGTTTGCGGCAGGTCGAGAATCACCACCATGTTGGACGTGTTCTCGCACAGCCCCTTTTCTTGCAGCTCAGACACAGACCATACCACCCTGCCCCAGCAGCAGCGCGGGCTACTATTTCTGATCGGTGTCGGAGGAAGCCAAAGCAACTAATGGAGCACTTGTAGCTAAATAACAAGAGGGAAGTAGACACAGATGGGGGTTACACTTTGCGCATTCAGTAGAGCTCCTTTTGTTTCCGATTTTGTTTCCAAATGGAATGTTGTGAGTGATCAAACGTCGAAACTCATGCCCCACACTGTCGGATGGAAAGCACAAAAACTGACGAATCACAACAACTCGCTACCTAGGGATCAAGCACGTATACTTGCTAGCTGACGCTACCGTTATTACTTTTGATAATATTTGATAATATTTTGTTGTTGAGATTCACCTTGGCAACATCCATCCATCTAGTATTAAATACTATTGTCAGATATGGTCATACTTAAGTATGTATTCAAAGAATGACACGTATTTTGCGAAAAACGAGCGCCCGCTGTATCACGCAGCTTGCAAGTATGAGCATAGACCCGTAAAAATGATGGAACTCACGTCTGACGTATATACTTAACATGGGTTTTACGGAAAATTGTTGTATTCGTCAGTTTTTCTACTGTTTTTTGCCTATGAACGGCCAAAGGGGCCTCAATAGAACAGTCGTCCAAGGAACTATGGGAGAGCTAGCTAGCCCACTTTGAGCATTTTTGTAGCCTCAACCAAGTCAGTTCATGAAAAAAAAAACTTGCGAACGCGCCAGCTGTGCGTTCGATCGGTCAAATGAGTTGATTCTCAGCATTTCTAAAGCTGCGTCATACTACGAGGGTGGCGCGTTTACATGTCTCGAAGTTCCAGTTCTACAATACAGATCTACCCATGGAGCTCTATCTCCTTCGAACACCCGAGCGTGCGCATCGATGAATACGAATTTGAAGTATGACAAGATCGCCCCAGAGCTACGTCCTCCAGCCCCAACGCCAACGCCAACGCCAACGCGAAGATCGCCAACGCTAACCCTAACCCTAAAGCTGAGGTAAACATGGCCCTTTTTTCCGCTACCTCCTTTGCCCGACAAACGCAGCGTCGATCCTGCCTCCCCGGGGCAAATGCAACGCCTCGGCTCCAACCAAATCGACCCTCGGCGTGCGAGTAAGGGCAAGGGAAGCGATGTCGGTCGAGATGACGGAAAATCAGGGACAAAGGTAAAAAAGGGCAGCTTGGACGACATTTTAGCGGCCAAGGACGGGTTTTCGGGAGATAACGCGGTGACGGCGGCGCCCTCGACGACGATATCTGGAGACAGACCGTCAGCGGGCTCGGTGAAGCGTGACACGGGAAACCGTACCGGGCCCGATAAAGAGGTATCCCCAATCACCGGGTGGGGGAGGGGGAAGCGTCCTCATTTGTTGCTTGGGGGGGAGGGGGTACCCATTTACCCCATGTGTTGCCTTCCTTAGTCATTCGATACTTCACCGTTGACCACGCACCCTTTCGAGACAGAAAGCGGGGGGAGGCGGGGGGGGGGGGCTCATTTGGTGCACAGCCTTAGTCGTATGACCATAGACCCTCGCACCTGTGCAATGCCGGGGCGGAGCACGTCGGGCTTTCACCGACCGGGCAGTACAGGGCGGGGGGCGGGGGTGTACTCATTTGTTGCTTGCCTTAGTAATTTACCCGTTGACCTTGCATCCTATTCGCGGGAGGGGGGAGCGTACTCATGTGCTGCTTTCTTCGTTATTTGATCATTGACTACGCACGCCTTTCTTGAGAGATTGAGCACCGTTCCTACTCCTAATGTACACACACACCTCCAACGCTTGGGTGCCCCTTACGTTTTTTCCACGTAATACATGAAAACATGTTTTTTATGTTGTGTTGTCTCTCTTTTTTTTCTTGTTTTCTCCTACGGGTGGATAAAAAAAACAAAAAGGCTTGCGCTCACGGGCTCACCACGCTTCCCCGTGCTTTCGTACATATCGGGTGTATACCTACCCCGCATGCAAGGGGGGGGGGGGGGGGGCGAAGACAGGGAGGGGAAGACAGCAATGGCGCCGTTCCTGCTACCAAGACATGCACCTCTAACACGCTTTACGTTTTTTCTCGGACATTAAGTGTACATAAGGTTTACATGTTTTTTCTCGTCTTATCTCGTTTCTGTTTCGCCTATATACCCCAGGGGAGTGAAAGGCCGGGACATGGAGACAGCAAAGGCCACGAGAAGCAGCGGGATAGCCTGGACGACATATTGGGAAACAAGCTCGGCCTGACCAAGACCGCGCGCGCCATAGCTGCACTACGAAAGGGAGACGCCGTCGAAGTATTTGCCGCAGCTCGAGCGGGCGAGCACACCGCACCCACGCCGGGCGTGGTACGCCATGTTCACGCCGACGGGTTTGTGGATGTGGAACTAGCAACCGGGAAAATGGAATTCCGACGGTCGCCGACGGAGGTTAGGGTGCTGCCTAACCCGAAGGGGGCGGCATCTTCCTCGTCCTATACAGCTGCTGCTGCTGCGTCGTCTAGGACGGCGTCTGGTGGATATTTTGTTGGAGATCGGGTGGAGGCGAGGTACGTAACGCAGGGGCTGTGGCATTTACCGCTGTGGATGAACGTGGTGAAAGATTGGGTGGGCATGGTTATTAACAACCTAATGATCCTCGCATTCAGTCCAGAGACTAATCTCGCGCTAGGGGCGCAGCGGACGTTTCTAAGATATTTCTGAGCTCCTAGCGCGAGGATATCAACATCTCACCATCACCATCATCACCCGAAAAATAATTTCGAAGGCGTTTACTCCCGTAATCCGACCAATGCTTCTTCGCGCTAGTTCGAATCAAACAAACATGCTCGTGAAAGGATCAGACCATCAGACTAGTCGGTGGCCCTCGCTTGAGAAACCAAACGGCCAGAAAAGTTTGACCCATACCGCGGGAGGATTTCAGATTAAGAATGCTACAGTAGTAGTGTGCGTTGCGGGGGAAGCGTTCATTGCAAATAGGCTCGTCTTTGTCTCTGCCGCACCGAAGGCTTACCGTGCTGCTATCGACGGAGAAAGGTATCCAGGGGACGCCGTACTCGCTCGAATGCACGAATCGAATGGGCGTGCAACCGCCCCCGCCCCCGCCATTTTCCCCTTCCCGCCTCCAGTCAGCATAGTTCCCTCGGCCCTAGACGAGACCTAATTGCAAACTGGACGTGCGAATACACTTTGCACACCTCGAATCCGCTCCCGTTTGGTACCCATGCTTGGTACCCTGATCCCTCCCCGACCAAGTCTACCAAGTCTACGAAACTGCCAAATTGGAGGGTTTCCACCAAATATCCAGAGAAAAAAGCGCAACACGTTGCAGCCAACACAAAATAACAGGGTTTGCAGCAGCATGCTTTTACACTTCGGTGTGTAATTAGCGCTCCCATCCATCTTACGGCTCCTCCCCCCCTCCCACTCTCCACGACACCCCTGCTTCCTCCCATTCCCATCCAGATATGGCGGAAACCCCGAGTTCCTCCCTGGCCTGGTCACGTCCACAGAAGACGGGGTGTCGGTAAACTTCGATGTCGGGTGGCACGGCGCCAGCATCCCCCTCAAGGACGTACGGCGCGTCGGCGCGTCCCCTCCTTTGCCTGCGTCAGGACGTGGTGCCAAAACCAACGCTCTGCACCTGACTCCCGGGGCTCAAATGAGCTCTGCAGGGTGCATCCTGGATTTAGATGTCGGGAGTCTTGGAGGGGACACAAACAGCGTTGGGGATCAGGTGCGAATATAAAGAACCAAGAGGGGGAAGGGCAGGGGGGGGGGAAGGGCAGGGGGGGGGGAAGGGCAGGGGGGGGGGCAGGGCAGGGGGGGGGCAGACGCTAAGTTTGGATCAGGAGGGGCGGACAACGCACGAATCGTAACTACCGAGGACATGGCGTGTGCCCCCCCTCCCCCCCTCTATGGTTCAATCCACAATTATATGACAATGAACGAGTGTGTACATACCTTTGCACCTGATATCTTTGCAAAAATATCCGGGAGGGGCCATAGAGCCAAGTTGTAAGTACGGTTGTTCCAATCATCACGTTTACCATATGCAGACGAATGTTAACGTGGTAGCCCCGGTGCTTCGGCTGCTGCCACGGGCAATCTTCGCCTACCGACGACTTTGAATCGCGCTCCGACCATCAGAGCCTGATTATTTCCTGTAGAACTGCACTCACGACTTGTGACAAAAATTGGGTTAGTTGGGCGCATTTTATGCAGTGCTGAATGGGTTGACTGCCACGCCTGCAATTCATCGGATAGGCTATCCGCTGGTACCAGTCGTGTTCAAATCTTAGCATCCTTGTCGTCGATTTTATGATCGTTCTCATTGTCCTTCTAATCGTAGTTCTTATCGTCGTTAGTGTGATCTGATCGTTTTCATCGGCGTTCTTCCCGTCGCTCTTATCGTAGGTGTTATCATGGTTCTTGTTGTGGTTATTACCGTCAGTCTTGTCGTCGGTCTTATCGTCGTTCTTATCGTCGTTCTCGCCTTTATTCTTGTTATTGTACATGTCATCGTTCTTGTCGTCTTTTTTCGTCGTTCTTATCGGCGTTCTTATCGGTGTTCGTATTGTCGTTGATATGGCGGTTCTTGTCATCATTTTTGTCATCGTTCTTATCGTCATTCTTATCGTCGTTTAGGCATCGTTCTTATCGTCGGTGATGTTGTCGTTCTTATGATCGTTCTTATGATCGTTCCTATGATCGTTCTTATGATCGTTCTTGTGATCGTTCTTGTGATCGTTCTTACCGTTCTTATCCTCGTTATTCTCGTCGTCATTTTTGTCGTTCTTATCGTTGTTCGTATGTCGTTCTTATCGTCGTGCCTATCATCGTTTTTGTCGTCAATGTTGTAGTTGTACTTATCACGGTTCATATCGTCGTTCGTGTCGTCGTTCTTGTCGTTCTTACCGTCGTTCTTACCGTCGTTCTTATCATCGCTCTTATCATCGTTCGTAACCTCGTTCTTGTCAATATTCTTACCGTCGTCCTTACGGTAATTATTATCATCGTTGTTATTTCCGTCGTGCTTATCATCATTCTTGTCGTCGTTCTTATTGTCGTAGTTTTCACTGTTCACATTTGTCATTCTGGTCATAGTTCTTGTCGTCGTTCTTATGGACGCTCTTACCGTCGTTTTTATCATCGTTCTTATAATATTTCTTGCCGTCGTTCGTATCACGGTTCACATCGCCATTCTTACCCTCGTTCTTGCCGTCGTTCTTATCGTCGTTCTTATGGTTATTATTATCGTCGGTATTTTCGTCATGATTATCATCATTCTTGTCGTCGTTCGTATTGTCGTAATTTTCAATGTTCATATTAGTCTTCTTGTCATGGTTCTTATCGTCGGTATTGCAGTCGCTCTTATCGTCGTACCTATTGCCGTTCTTACTCTCGTTCTTACCGCCGTTCTTGTTGTCGTTCGTATCACGGTTCATGTCGTCATTCTTGTTGTCGTTCTTGTCGTCGTTCTTATCATCGTTCTTGTCGTCGTTCTTATCGTCGTTACTATCGTCGAATATTCGTCGTGCTTATCATCTTTTTTGTCGTGGTTCTCATCGTCGAGCTTATCACGGTTTAATATAATCTTTCTCGTCATCTTTCTTGTCATCGCTGTTATCGTCGTTCTTATCGTCATTCTTGTGGTCGTTCTTGTCGTCGTCCTTATGGTAGGTGCAAGTTCGGGACAACCTAGTCCCGGGAACGGGTCCTCCTAAGACTAAGAACGGAGTCATCCGCGCGGCGCATCCAAATGGCACTTACCTGGTCGGCTTCGAGGACGGCTCTACAAGGTACCAGTATTACAATAGGGGTTGAGATTGTAACGGGGCCTTTCACGTGGGCCATGGTCCGGCTCGTGGGTCGGGTCAGAACGGTTGCTAAAGCTCGTGGGTCGAATCGAGTCGAGTCGAGTCAAGAGGTGTTTTAAGTTTCGCTGATCGGGTCGGGTCGGGTCGGGTCTGGTCGGGTCGGGTCGGGTCGGGTCGGGTCGGGTCGGGTCGGGTCGGGTCGTGTCGGGTCGTGTCGTGTCGGGTCGGGTCGGGTCGGGTCGGGTCGGGTCGGGTCGGGTCGGGTCGGGTCGGGTCGGGTCGGGTCGGGTCGGGTCGGGTCGGGTCGGGTCGGGTCGGGTCGGGTCGGGTCGGGTCGGGTCGGGTCGGGTCGGGTCGGGTCGGGTCGGGTCGGGTCGGGTCGGGTCGGGTCGGGTCGGGTCGGGTCGGGTCGGGTCGGGTCGGGTCGGGTCGGGTCGGGTCGGGTCGGGTCGGGTCGGGTCGGGTCGGGTCGGGTCGGGTCATGAGGTTTTCGAATCTCACGGGTCAGGTCGGGTTACCCTGACCCGATCCGACCCGCGAGGCATGATCCGACCCGTGCAGTGCCCTGAGATTTTCGATGAATCGGACGCCATTGTAGCACGCTTACTGTATCGCGCCGATGACATGGACATGTCAAACTATAGCGTGCGACGAAAGGTACTACTGTCCTGGAAATGATTTGTCGATAGTATCATAGCACGAACAGACACGACTGATCCTCAAATTGTTTTTTCGGCTTTGTATATTGTTCAAGTTGCATCGCCCTCCGTATTACCCCGTGTTCGTGTATACCAGACATGCCGACATGGAAACACGCCACGCGAGCGCGGGGAGTTATTTTCTGTCGTCTTGATATTGGCAATGAGTGCCTCGAAAAGAATTCGTAGTCAAGGGTCAAGTGACTAAGGCAACAATCAATCAGTATCCCCCCCTCCCGCCCCTCCCCCGAAGAGGAACTCGAGAAGGTAAGGAAAGCGTTTTGCATGCAATACATAGAAGAAACGTGCTGAGCGCCCAGATATTTGAGGTGTGTCTATTAAGAGTGGGAACGGCGCTCTGTCTTGAACGGGGTGCGTGGTCAATAATGGTCATAATGGTCATAATGGTCATAATGGTCATAATGGTCATAATGGTCATAATGGTCATAATGGTCATAATGGTCATAATGGTCATAATGGTCATAATGGTCATAATGGTCATAATGGTCATAATGGTCATAATGGTCATAATGGTCATAATGGTCATAATGCTAATAATGGTCAAATGACTTTCATAAGGCAAGCAGCAAATGAGTACGACCCCCCCCCCCCCTCCCCCGACGGCGTTGCGTTGCGTTGCACAGGGACCAAGTAATCGCCAAGGCCTTGACTGACTTCGAATGGACGCGCGACGGCTCCGCCGCTCACCGTCGAGCAGCCGGCTCCGACGCTCCCGTCAAAATGGCCGCTCTAAAGAGCACCCCTTCCGGGAACAACCTTCCTCTCGGTTCCAGCCAGAACACCAACGCCTCAAAGGAAAACGCCTTGCCAGGGGGTATGGTTGCACCGGGGCAGGCGCAAGGCCTAGGAGCTGATAAGCGTGGAAATGGCGGAGGCGGGCCGAGAACAACGCCTTCGTCGAAAGTGGAGCCTAGCGGGTTCTTCAACAAGTTTGGCTCGGGAAAGATTCTACCGGTAAACGGCACGGCGCAGAGCGGAGGGGCCGGGGGCGAGGGGGCGCACAGGAAGAGGAGGGGAACGCATGACGGCGTAATTGGGTCTGCCGAGCGGGAACAGGGAGTAAGTTTGCTGCATTTTAAACCACGGGCGACCGACTCCGCTGACCAGGTAAGGCATGAGAGCATATAGGGATCTAGGAACACCACAATTGAATATGGTATATTCTCTCAATGTGTTACTCTCGTGTGGTTGTGCTCGTTTTGCGTCGTTATTTGATTACTATAGTCACAGCATTCCGCTTGTGTTATCTTTCATTAGATCTTTCCAGGAGCACGGCCTGGTCCACAGCTTGCATGTCCTATACACGTTTCTGTTTGTTGTATTGCACAACCCACCACACTATTATGCGAAGTGACGTGACTATGTGGCTAAATATACCAACATTATGATTCTTGTCTAGTCAAGCTGTTCTTATGTTGTTTTTGTATACTCCGGAGTATATCAATTCAGCATTCCTGTTTCTTGTGCAATGCACCAAACCTGATCACAAACACGGTAGCAAGAAAAACCAGACCTAGATCAACAGGAAAACGATAAAACCGGGGGGGAGCTATACTGCAGTTGGTGTACACCGCACGTTCTCCCCGAAAACCGTGAACGCAGCCTGAGACAGTAATTGGGTCTCTTTCTATAGGTGTCGTGTACTGCATGTGTACAGTATTTCCTCTTAATGGACCGCTTCGTACACGGGGTCGGCTCGAAACGAGGACAGGAAGATCAAGACGGTGGCGAGGTGCCACGAAGCACAGGAGATGAAGAAAAACACGTATAGATACTAACTATGCATTGTAGACCGCATTCACAGTAGGAGTAAAAGGAGAAAAAGAAGAAATGGAAGAAGTGGAAGAAGTGGAAGTGAGCTGCGGGGCACCTCTTTTACCAGGCTTCTCCCCGTGCCATACCATAACTCAACCTACTCGCCGAATACCACAATACGGACCCCTTCGGTGATCCAAGAATTATCTGCATCCACCCGGGGCAACATAAAGTCGCTCCGTACTCTTACATTCCAAATAATATACTCAAGCATACATACTATACGTGTATCGTTAATCATAACCCCATAGGTTACATGAACATTCTGCTCATCAGGCAGACTGCAAGTACTACACGTTTTACCTCTCAACGTGCCGTTCTTGTCTCTTCGTGATGTAATGTTCTTGTGCTGATGGTTTTTGTCTCGTTTTGGCTTTGCTCGTTTTTTTGCTGCATTTTTTGCGTTAGATGCTTACCAGGTAATGTTTTATTTTGTTTAATGGTGTTGCTTTTTTGTTTTTCACACCCCGTACGGTGGCTTGTCGTCTAGCTTGACCTCGTTTGATTTGCAATTTCTTTGGTTTTCTCTATCTCGTGGCCTGCGACCACCCACAATACTTGCACCTGGGTAAGTGCAGACAACACGCGCATACACCTCCGCAGGAATAGGCAAAGCATCCCTATACCGCAGGCTCTCCCGCCTAAAACTTGAAACCTCATGGGGATGCCTCCAAAACTACGTATATCCCCAGCATGGAGTTTTCTCCGTTGCGGAGTGGATCATTTTATTATGGAGTGTCAAGTTCATGGTAGATTGTCACCTATCTTACGGCAAAGGCTAAGGCCTTTCTTGGCGTTAATGTCTTGACTTCTTTCATACTTCGAAGTATGTAGATGAAGGAAGTCAGAGTCTCTGGCAAATGGTCTCCGCCATTGAAATGCACTGCCGTTTCTTCTAAGCACGATTATGTCACAGCAGTGCTACTGGCCAGCCCACTTTTCACAGAGTGCCCATCGTTTACTTTGTGCGAGCGAATGCGGGTTCGTTTTTTTGACCGCGTAAGAAAATAGGGACCCCTGTCGATTTGTCGTCGGCCTTCCACCAACGCCCACAACATGACGACAGCTACACATAAAAAATGTCAGATATCGAATGTCGAATATCAAAGGTCCAAAAACATCAAACATCCAATATCGAATATTAAATACCAGGTATCAAATAAAAAAGCCAAAAATCAAATACCAAAAATCAAATATCAAATATAAAATATCAAACATCGAGCATCCACCATCAGCTATCAGATATCAAATATCAAATATCAGACATTAAATATCAAATATCAAATACCCAATATCCTGCCGCAGCCGCGGAAGTTCCGAACGATGGCTCATCCTATATTATATCGCTCTTCAGCTACGTACTGCTACGGCTACGCTGCTGCTGACTGCTGCTGAGGTTGTACAACGACCGCCCATCATCCACCAACGTAGACAACGACCGCTACCAATACCCTGCTGCACGAGGTTCTGACAACAGCCGAAATATCTCACTTGCGCCATGCGTTCGTCCTATTAATAGCCTTTTTTCTCTGCTCATCGTAACATGTAACCCTAACCCTAACGTTGAATTGTTTCTTTTAAGGCTCCTTCGCCTATCTGCTGCTGTTTTGAACAAACGAACAGGGCATCCTCACGCCGAACAACGCCGGAATGTTCCGGCCAGGCGTAGGCCGACGGCGGCAGCGGCAACAGCAGCGGCAGCAGCAGCGGCAGCAGCAGCAGCAAAGGCGGCAACAGCAAGGGCCGCAGCAAGGGCCAGAACTCTCCGAGCTGAGCTACAACACAACCACTGACGAATCTGACGGAGAGAGAAGTGCCGGTAGAAATAGCGGCAACGCAGGGAGCACTTACGAAAAGCAACCCCCCCTAGTGCCTTCCCACAGTAGCCCTCCTCGAAGAATGACCTTTGCGGGGTATAAGAAGGAGGACAGGAGCGAGGCGTACAAACCTGAAGCTCAGCGACGGCCTAGTTTCTTGGAGAAGGCTGGAATGCGGGCTGTGAAGGTGGCCGTTGCGGCGACTAAGGCTACCCGGAGGTTTAGCTTCTATGGGCGCAACGGGGAAGGCGCTGAGCTCGTCGCCATTGGGGTAAGACTTGATTACATTCGTGTTACGTTTGTGTAGCCTTTTTTTGTAGAGATGAAACATGCTCGATTTTTTTTGTTGTTGAGATTATTCTTTATATGTTGGCAACTTGTTTTCTCTACTTTCGTAGCCATATGTTTTGCGTTTGTCAACGTTTTCCCCAGCATTCTTCCTTTTTGAATATTTCTGTTCTCGAGATACTGAAGCTCTACTAATAATAGAAACATTTTCCCGAGATAAAAGTGCGACAATTTTTCATCGAGACCAACGTTTGATGTTTTTTTCTTCTCTTGTCAAAAGTTAAGTCTTCTTTTCTCATCCGGGCGAGTACGATGATTCTCAAAATTGGAAAACTGAATGTTTCGTAGGAACAACGCAGGGGCGAATCGATTTCATTACTCAGTGTCCGGGAAACGCACCTTTAGTTGTTGGCGCCACCGCAATTTAATCGTGCGTGATGCCATTGCCGTCTGTGACCACCGTTGCACTGATGCCGCTGTTGTTATTGTTGTTGTTTGTTGTTGTTGCTGTTGCCGTTGCCTCTTCTCACTCTGTTTTTTTTTGGCGTGTGGACTGTTCAACTGCTGCTGTTGTTGGCTCCTTCCACTCTGTTGTTTTTGCCGCGCGAGGAATATATGTCTGTTGTTGTTGCCTCTCACTCTACTTTTTTGTGCCTCGCGAGTTTCTAACTGCTTGTGCTGTTGCCTCCTCCCACTCTCTCTAGTTTAGACCGCGCGAGTAGTATGACTGTTGTTGTTGTTGCCTCTCACTCTGTTTTTTATTGCCTCGTGAGTATATAACTGTTGTTGTCAACTGCCTCTCACCATAATCCGTCACGACCCACGGGAGCAAACAATATTGTCGCTCGTGCTCGGAAACCCTAATTGTGTCGACGCCAGAGTATGTTACAAATTCGCTTCGCTCGAAATCAATTATAACTTTTCCCGCAATTACCAAGAAGAGTGATTCGACTTTGTTGGTTGCTCTGCAGGACCGCAAGAAAAGCCTGAACGGCAAGGCGAGAAAAGGTTCCAACGTCAAGATCACCGCCGCCGAGCAGAGCGACGACGAGCACAGCGAAAACGAAACACACTTTTATAACCGGTGAGCACGTCGACAACGCACACCCCGCACACAACGCACACCCCGTACTCTCGTACTCCCCGCGCTTGTCATCTCCGCTCTTCGCTTGCTTGCACTGACCGCTCTCTGACCGATGCCGCTGATGATGATAATACTTACGACCGAAATTGTTTTTCTTCTCGGACCTAGGCGTTTGCAAGTCTTGTAAGACAAAAAAAAAACTTTTCTGATAGGAAGCAACCGCTAATAGTATAGACTAGCCGCCGACCAGCAGTGCGACGATAAGCACCGCGAAAATGAACTGAACTTCTACAACCGGTGAGTCTAGAGCGTGCACCCCGTAATCTCCCTGATCGATGGCACTGGCACTGGTGGTGATGATCATAATTGCGACGAAATTGCTTGTTTGTTTTCGTGCGGATCAGGGCGTTTTACAGACAAACAATAAGTTTTTTGCTGATGGGAAACAATCGGGGAAAATTCTACCGGGACGGATAAAAAATAATGAACCCATAATTGTCTGGGACCATGTTGTTGGAACACCCTCGTGCTCTGGGTTAAAACAAACTGCTACTCGCAAACAGCTTTCTTTTTTTTTGTTTTTTCCCCCGCAGCAGCAACAGGCTTTTGATGTTCGACGCGAAAAAGACTATGAATTCGTTCAGTTCGACCCCCCTTCCCCCTACACGTTAGTTGTACCCACCTTGCCTGCGTGGTTGTTACTATTTTTTATTATACGCGAGCCCATATTCTGAAGTGCCTGGTACAAAAATAACCCAATGGGAATGCGGCGAGGATGAGGTAGGGGTGGTAGGGGTGCCCACCTTCGTCAAGGGCCCTATATACCGTGGGTAACTACTTGCCGAACGAACTCTCCGGCGTCACCAGGGTTAGCCCGGACACAACAAGTTGGATCAAGTACGATCGACCGTCTTGACTTTTCCCATCAATACACTCTCAAGACGCTTTCGAATAATTCGCATCGGTCGTCTGTTTTCGTCGTTCGCCCCCCTCCCCCCCCCCCCGCCGATCCGCCGACACCCCAGCCTCACCCCCCTCAACACCCCCCAACCAACCCACCATCCTCCCAACGTCCCCCTATACCCCCCCCAACCCCCCCCCGCCCCGATCCACTCTCCACCCTCCCTCCTCCTCCCACCCGGCCCCATTTTCCGCTGGACGACAGGAGAAGAAAAATCTTCGAGCCCCAACACACAGAGGAAGCCCCGTCTGCCTGGTATATTCGAGTGTGCGGTATAACCAATCTGATCTGCATGGCCGTGTACCTGTGGTGGCGGTTTACTCGCTCTCTAATCGGCATCAGGCATCGGATTTGGGGCTACGTCTTCCTGGGGGCCGAGTGCATCATGGCCATTGGGATGATCGTCGGCCACAGCTCCCGCTCTTTTCCGGTGCATAGAGAGAGGGTAAGCAACGGTCATTGCAAGGCAGCAGCAAATTAAGAGCTTGTCGTAAGTCAACATCCTTAATGTGTACTGCAGTAGCGTAGTGGCGATGGTTGTATCAAAACTAATCTTCACGATTAACTCCGGTTTCTCTATGCACCGCTCGGCTTCGGCTCTATCGCGCCACCACGACCGTGCCACGGCCGCCCCACGCGTCAGCCCTTAGTGTTCCCGGTGAAATAATTGCAAGTAACCTCGTATTTTCAATAGCATGTTTTGTGATGATCTCATACTTGGTACAGGTTGTCACACGCTAAACGTAAAAAGGCAAAAAACACTTCCCCTCCGCGTTGTTTACGGGAGTTAACACAAATGTTCTATGAGTCTATGCGGAACGCACGTCGATTGTGGTGTTGTTGATGTGTATTTCTCGCATGGAACCTGGTTAAAAAATAAATGGGTGGGTATCCAAGCTTTTTGTTTCGGTCCGCCCTCGACCGATGCCCAATCTCGTCAAGAATTAAGCCAATCTTTTTTGCAAACGTTCGCAAAGTCGTGATTAATCCTGAAAATACCGGGAAGAAGAAGACCCCCTACGTACGAAGGACTTACCAACCGCAACGGAAATCTCCCGCCGAAAAAATCGTTAAATTTATCCCAACAGCAGAGGGCCTCATTCTTACACTCTTACATTTTTAGTACCCTGCGAGGTGCAGACGCTGGAATGGGGTAAACATCGTTTTTTTCCCCCGAAAGTCAAGACACCGTTCCCCTTAGCATCGGTCTTAGACCCCGAATTTCTGTCGGAAAAGCATAAAAAAAAGAAAAAAGAAAAAAAACGACGGTCAGGTTTCGGACGGGGCGCATAATGAACACCATGTACAAAAAAAAACGTCTAGGTCTGACCCGAAAAACGGCAAGGGCATTTGGATGTTGGAGGGGACAAAGAGCGTCGTTTGATATCACTGACTCGTATTAGAATAGTCTTTAGAATTTAATCAACTTTACGCGTAGCAATTTACATGACATCGATACAAGTCTGTCCCGTTTTTCGATAAACTCGTATAAAAACTTTTTCAGAGTCATGCCTTGGCACCTGGAACTTGCTCGTCAAAAAACAAACGAAGACGAAGCGACAATTCCATTTAAAAGGTCTGACTGGTAATGAATGGCCTTTTCAAAGCGGAGACACGCTTTCGTGGTTAGCCCCAGCACAGGACCTCGACAAAAAAGCCAGCCATGTCACCCTCTTCCGCCATTCCATGAGGGTTAGTGTGATGCTAATGCTAAATGTGTGGCATTCGAGTAGATACTGCGAGCGCATGTGTAAAGAAGAAAAATTTGGGCGTTTAGCGTGAACCGGTCTGCATTAGTGGGTGATTAGCTCATCCTGAAGTACTGTACGTGAAGGGAGAATGATGCTACTTGCGCGAAATTAAAATAGCATAATCCTTCATGAAGCGTTTCGCAGTCTTGATGGATGTTTCGGTTGCTTGATTTACAGAAGATTAAAAGTATACCAAGTATACTACGAAAATGTTGCAAGCTTCCTCTTCGGGATAAGGTTGGCTTGAAACCCCGGGGGTGTCATACATACGTTGAAAAGGGGGAGGAAAACTCTTGATTGAAAGCTGAAGAAAAAACGTTAACCATCGCGCAAGCAACCCGGCAAATAACACCGACTGTTAATAGCACCAACAAGCTAATAGCTTATAGCTTAGTCTTCATTAGCTGCAATCTGCACCCCCTCTAGTTGTCGTCGAAAAACCAGTTTAGCTGCGATTTCACGCCCAGTACCGTGTCAGAACCATGTGCTCTGTTCTCGGGAAGTTTGGGATTCACTGTAAGGACATCCGTGGACAAAATGCTTCGGCTCAACGACTTGGCGGTCAACGCCGGACGACATTTGTGCGCTCATCACGCGCTGTTCAGGTGTCCATGGGTAATCTGGCAGACCATGCGTGGGTGTTTTTCAAGGCGAATATGGTGTATTGTGTTAGCAAATCGCGTTGCACGCTCATCAAACGCTTTCAGGTATTCACGGATTATGTGACCGACGGGTTGGTAGTAACTACTTTTGCGCCAGGTATCGTGTTAGGGACAGCCGTTAACGAAACCCTTCGGCTGTACGACGTGCTGCTTTGTTCTTTCAGGTGTTCATGGATGATCTGACAGACCTGGACGCCACGATTGGGCAGCTCAAGGTCGCCGTGCTCGTCCCGACGTGCGGGGAAAAGGTTAGCGTGATGCTCAAGGCTCTCTTCGGCAATTTGCAGCTAAGGTCAGGCACCCCCTCTTCCCCCTCCATATTAAAAGAGGCACTATACTTTGATTTGGATGTACGAATATTTTAGTATTTTTGCGTTCTTTATCCTGTGCGTCTTGTTGCACGGTAGCGACACTCGTCCCGACGTGCGGGGAAACGTTAACGTCATGCTCAAAGCTCTCTTGGGGACTTTTCAGTTGAGATGGGGCGTTTGGCTAATATTTACACCATCACCATCACCATCACCATCATCATCACCATCATCACCACAATCATCATCACCATCATCATCACCATCACCATCATCATCATCATCATCATCATCACCATCACCATCACCATCACCATCACCATCACCATCACCATCATCATCATCATCACCATCATCATCATCACCATCATCACCATCACCATCACCATCATCATCACCATCATCATCACCATCACCACCACAATCATCATCACCATCATCATCACCATCATCATCATCATCATCATCATCATCACCACCATCACCATCACCATCACCATCACCATCACCATCACCATCACCATCACCATCACTATCACCATCACCATCACCATCACCATCACCACCACCATCACCATTATCATCACCCCTCCCTCCATACCAACAATGGTGCTATGTTATTGTTCCGACAAAAATGGTATTTGGCATTTGTCATTATTTTATCCTACCTGGTATATTTGTTGTTACCCCAAGGGCCCTTTTTGCAGCTGAGGTGAGGCGTTTGGGCCAGGGCAAGGCATGGTACGGACGGCAAGGTGTACAGCCAAACCGGTGTGCTGCCGCTTGCATATTTTCGTGGAACTCGTCAAAGCCATTCGCCCTTTCAGCACAAGGCTGCGGCAGCTGCGGCGGGGGAGTCAAGCAACTTTTTCCGGGGTCTTGCGCGAAAATCTACCGATGCCTTCGCAATCTTACCCCTTTTTGAGGTCCGCTTGTATCGACCGATAACAGCAGATTTGGTATATCAACCATCTAGAAAGAGCCTGTGTAACTTTGTACAATTCATAGTATCAGATTGCCGCCCGCGGAGGGGAGCGCCTTGTAGCCTCTACCCTCTACCCGGCAGAAATGGCTGCTTCATGTGAACGATTTCGCTTTCGAGTATACTTTTTGTGGCTTCATTTGGTCGAATTATTTCGTCGAATTAGTTTGTAGCTTGTTTTCGTCAATTTGTTATGGGCGTTAATTTTTTCCCGCTGAAGCTCCAAAGGGTTGAACCTTTTCCTCTAGTGTTTTTGGGTTTAAGTCTTTTTCATTTCTATGTTTTGCTCTTGCTCATCATATCTATTATCTTCGTCCTTTTCCTTTCTCCTCCCTCCTCCCTATCAATACCCTAGCAATACCCTGTCAACGCTGCTGTAGTATCTCAGATTCAAGGTCACGAAGCAGGCTCTTCTCCCCCCTCCCCACTACGGTACGCGCCTTCATATTTGTCGCGAGAAGAAGACTTCAGCCCAATCTTCCCTCCTCGACTCGGATCGGATATGCTCAAACGCTATACCAGGGTATGCACTACTAACCTCAGTAGTAACATCAGTACCAACATCGTTCATTCATTGGGTTAGGCCGCGCCAAACCTATACAATGCTATGCTGTTCCATTTTGAGCGAGGTAGAGAGCCACTCGCGCGAGTGACCTATGCTCGGTTGTAGCGACAATGGAGGGTATGGACTACTAAAGCTATTTACTCCTCTGGACTGGTCGGCATAACTTGCCGGATTACTTGCTGCCTCAGGGGGGGAGAGTGTTATAAGGCTTAGTTTAGGTAAGCTATTGGTTAACGTATTATTATTGCAATTGGTCAAACGGACTAATACCCCATCCAAATACCTTAACAAATGGCGTCGTCGACAGACCATGGGTTTTTTGGGTCGTGGGTTCGATCCCCGCCATCCACAACAATAAACTTTTCAGATTTTCCCCATGTCGAACTCGAAAAATGCTCTCCCTGGTATCCCCAGGAAACGAAACGGCTTGGATATATTGATGGGTCCGCCCGTATATCCGGCCGACCTGCTATCCCGCCGTTTCAGGGGGGAAGAGTGTTATAAGGCTTAGTTTGGGTAAACTATACTATTGGTCAGCCTTTTGCAAGTGGTCAAGCGGACTAATACCCCACCAATTACCCCAACACTGCGCGGTGGCTATTTAGGGAGGACCACAGCAATCGGGACCCACGATATACACAAAAAAATGTTTTCCCCTGATGTTACTGTACTGTACTGTACTATACTACACTATACTATAGTATACTATATATACCCTAACCCTATAGTATACTATACTACAGTGCAGTACAGTTTATTCCGCCGTAATGGTGTCGTTTTCGTTTTCAAGAGTTGTTTTCCCCTCTTTTCAACCTTGGACAACGACACCCCCCAGAATTTGAAACCGACGACATCTCGGAGGTGAACCTTGTAAACATCCAATACTGTGGCCTCCTCAGTCTTTAAAACTCCCGTTAGTACCCCACACTAATTCCGGTCGTTTTTCGACCAAAATTGAGGGCGACGTTCAAAAAGGGCTTGTGAGGTTGCACCTGTATCTATAGGGCTGCCGTAATGCGGCGATGA
This sequence comes from Undaria pinnatifida, assembly GCA_012845835.1. Classification (NCBI taxonomy): domain Eukaryota; class Phaeophyceae; order Laminariales; family Alariaceae; genus Undaria; species Undaria pinnatifida. The sequence continues at coordinate 14,501,204 of JABAKD010000028.1, forward strand.
CGTCTTCTGTCGAGAAGCATCAAGTTGACGTCGTACACCAGAACACCAACCCCACGATAATGCCACCCCACGGCAGTTTCTGATGCAGAACCTGCGATTGCTTTGGACCATCCAGATTTCACGGAGGGAAACTCTGACCTTTGTTATTTCGATAAGAAGCGTTTGTAGAGAGAAGGTGTAGAAGCTTCTTTCCACCTTCGACATTTTCTTTCACCAAACCTGAAGTTGATTGATTGATTGACTGATTGATTCCGTGCACCAGAATACTGACCCCCAAAGCTATCCACGTGGAACCTGCGCAGATTGTGGAGGGGCCAAAACGCACGGGGTGAAAACCTTGAGCATCATGGTTTTAGACAAGAAGCGCAGAGAGGAGGTGCAGAAGCTTGTATCCACCTTTAACATATTTTTTCAACATTTTCTCCAAAACCTGAAGCTGGTCGATTGAATTACTGACTGATTTCGTACCGCAGAATACTCACCCCTGGTGCTTCTATGTGCTATCTACCCCCGGGGGCTATCTATGTGGAACCTGCGCAGATTGTGGAGGAGCACAAACGCACGGAGGGAGACCTTGAGAATCGTGGTTTTGGACGAGAAGCGTAGAGAGGAGGTGCAGAAGCTGGTATCCTTGGTGTACACACTGGCAGAAGTGAGTGAGCGCGGGGGCTCTTTGATTTACTTATGTGGTCGTGCGTGAAGAATGGCGTGCTGTCAACATTGAAAGCAATCCCGCGCGAAGCTTGGTTCCGCGGGAAACACAGGTTGTATTGTATCAACCGCAACCACACGCGATTTCGATTTTGGTTTTGGTAAGATCAGAGTGACGTATTACGAGGTATTACGAGATGGTGATGTACGAAGCATGGCCTGCTGTGAACGTTAACTTTGTCCTAGAACGTGCACCGTTTCATCGGGAAATAACATGTAATTTTCATAGTTATTTTGTGTCCACTACCCGCATATAAGGACCGCTATTACCCGCTATTACCGATTACTAGATTGCAACGACAATGAGTAGATCGCTCCGAGCGAGGTAACTATACCTGTTCGACGCGCGTTTCGTTCTTCTTTTGTTACGTTTCGCTCGATATTTTTGGTCCAATACCCAATAAGCGTGTATAAGTGCGATGGAAATCGTAAAATATCCGTGGTGCTAACGATTCCGATTGTGTAATAGGAGTAATGCCACACGTTTATGTATCGTTTTCCCCCGAGTGCTCGGGTGGTGTAGGCCCAAAACCTCGCAAGAAATTAGATTGTACGAAAGAGTCGTTCCCCTTTCGGCCAGCAACAACGACTTTAAAATCATTATAGAAAAAACAAACACACCAACCACCTGACAGTGTATCGCATATAGGGTGTGTACCGCAAGGGTGCTGTCCTCAATGTAGCGTCTTTTTTCGTTTTTTCTTCTAATTTCTTTATTCGCCACATTTCGCTCGATCTAATTCATGAAGCGCCCAACGAACGTAGAGCAATTACAAACGTCAAAATGGTGTATTAATCGTGTTAGCGATTCCGATTTTTGATACATTGATTAGACGAACGAGTCATCCCGCGGTAAAGGTTGCCGTTGTTGGATTAGCTAATAATGTACCTGTCCGATTGAGTTCCTCAAGCGAGGAACTGTCAGTTAGTCATGGATCAAGTAACTTCACGAATGAGTGTAGAGTGTATGCTGTTTTAGGACTACTTGAAGGCATAGAAGCTTGGTCGGGTTGGTTGACATTGCGCGAACGAATGTCTTTGAAACAATTTCGCGGGTGATGATGATGATGATGATGATGATGATGATGTTGATTTCCCCATGTAGAGAGGGCAGGGACTTTCTGCTCCACGCTTTCCGTGGGATGACTCTAACGTCACACCTTACCTTAATTGTTTTCCTCCCTCGAGGGGTCCAGGTCGTGTTGGACAAAACCGTGAGAGAAATTCTCATGCGCGAGGGGGTGGTTCCCGTCTCTGCGAAAGGCTTTTACGACCACTTTGCGAACGGCGAACACAGCCAGCGAATGTACGACGACGTAAACTTCATTCGGGGAGTTGAAATCGTGGGAGAGATCGACAAGCTCATCGAGGCCAACGACGACAGCGTCAACAGGTAGTGGTTAACGAGAGTGTCTAGTATCGACCATCACGCCATAAATGCGGGCCTTCTTCGAGTTGCCTTTGAAGCGTGCCTCTACCTTCCTCCAGCCCAGACATGTTGACGACAGTTGCAACAATCGTTTGCTTTTTTGCTTTGCTCATCCCTTTTATTATGTTTTCACTTTTTCTTTTGTCTTTCTCACTGCCTAGAGGTAACTCAGATCCGAGGGTCACACTAAGCAGGCCCTTCTCCCCCTTCCCCACTGCGCTACGGGCCATTATTTTTATCGCGGGAAGAATCAGCTCTTTCTTCCCTTGACGAGTCACATCGATTGTCGATACAGTTGGCTATGCAGACAATGATATCGGCTATTCAAGACACCACTCACTGTCGGCTGTTCAAGACAATATTGTCATCAACGTAAAAATATTGTCCGCTATTCAAGACAAAACTGTTGGGTATTTTTGTCCACAGTACTGTGCACTATTAAGACAATAACGTCGACTATTTAAGACAACACTGTGGGCTGTTTAAGACAATACTGTCGGCAAAGTAAAATGACGATGTCGGCCACTTAACCCCGTTACCACCGCAAAAATAATCCCACAATATTTCCAAGTTATTTTCCCCGAAAGGCAGTTGTTTTTCTAATGGGGTAAGACAATATTGTCGTCGGTCATTTTTTGTCACAAACCTGTCGGCCGTTTAAGACAATAATGGCGTTAATTAATGATTTTCCCCGTTGACGTTCGTTCGCAGATTCTCTCCAAGTGTGGCCATCTCCCGAATCAAGGAACGGGCTCGCCGAGCAAGTTGTTTTGAGCGGAAGGAAATCCAGCCTGGACAGAAAAAGGTACAGTGCGCGACAAAACTTCCCTTGTTTAAGAAAATAGGAATTGCCGTTAACAAAATTTGAGTTAAGAACAAGAAATCGGTAAAAGGCATTGGTGTAGTTGATAAGGGGGCAATAACTCCGCGCTCATACCGTATCTGACAAAAAGAACCCCAACCTTTTTCAGATCTGGAATCGAAACAAGTACATCCCGACAATCCTGTACTACTCCCGCATCGACGCTGGCCAGCCAAGGATCAGCCCAAAGGCTGGGAACATGAACAGGTAAGAAATAGGTTCGCGGATGTTTGCGTCTAATAATACCGCAAGTGCTATCAACCCGGGCATCGTTATGAATTGGTATGGTCTGTTCGTCGGTTTGCATTAAGCAACATTCGATGGAAATTGAAGCGCATGAAAAGCCGAAAAGTGTGAACGCTGAATGAACCCTGTGCGCGATAAAAAAGAAGGCAAGTACCGGGGAGAACGGAGCACACCTATCTAGTATCACGGCTTGTCCAGATGGTCTCGCTGAGGGTTAACACCTCTTACGAGTTGAGCTGGCGAGCTAAAAACGATCATTACTAACACAAATTGAAAATGAACGATGGTATCACGGCTTGTCCAGATGGTCTCGCTGAGGGTTAAAACCTCTTACGAGTTCAGCTGGCGAGCTAAAAACGATTATTACTGACACAAATTGAAAATGAACGGTGACATGGTTCTACCACCTGAGCAACAATTTTACCCTGGGAAAACGAACTGCTTCATAACAGAATAATCATTTTCATAGGATGGAACTAAATGATAATGGTGTGGAATGTTTCCTTAAACGGATCCAAACACGTCAGCTCTGAGTTCGATCCATCTATGGTGGTCGACACTCATCTTTCGAAGCTGCACGACACTCCGGCCGCGCGTTTTTTACATATAGATTTACTGCTCTTTGCAGATATATGACTCCTATGGATGTTGCCAGGGGGGTTCCAGGATAACTTTACCAAAAAGGGCGTACTGTTTGCAGTACTTTGAGGGTACCGCCGGCATGCAGGGCGTCCCAAAATAACGATCGACACCAATCCCGCTCAACGGCATGTAGGAAGAGGCTTAAGTTTCCCGTGACAAGGGCGGGGCGAGTTGTCCGGAGTAGGAAGATGAGGCGTCGTTCCGTTTAGCATGGGGAGAAAATTCGAGCATTTTTTTAGGGAGACGATATGACATGGCGAGCGTCAAATTCGAAGGTTTTGCCGTGATAATCCACGGGGTGGGGAGTCGAAATGCGACGCGTTTGAGATACGAGTAAACTGACATGTATATGGAGTTGGGGTATATACACCATCCTGTATATGGCTGACGGAAGAACACAATGTGTAAGCAGGACGGCTTCCCACCTTCCATACTTTAGTTTCCACAGCACGCTGCTTCACGTTGCACAGTAGTTCCTTTAGAGGCCTGCCTGTATTAATAGTCTGCTGTCACCAGGCAAAACTCGCGTTGCTTGCTTTTCGCTGTTTCTTGACGTAAAAAAAAACTTGCCGCCTGTTTCTGTTGGAACAATATTTGGGTATTAACTGTCACCGGCCAGACCAGATTGGTCTGCCGTGTGCCGTTCTTCGATCCACAACAACTGTTGCCGTTGTGTGCACAGGGTGGCCAACTGGCACCGGCCGAACCAGATACGCTCTCCGGTTAACTTTTCTTTTTGGCGAACATCTCTTCGTTTTTCTTTTTCTTTTCTTTTTCATTTAATCCGCCGGAGGGATGCGGAAAAGCAAAACTTAAGCCCACCACACTTCTACCTACGTATTTTTCTTCCATCTTTTTTTTTTCTGTGCAGGGCGATTTTCAGCGCCAACCCACAAGAGGAGCCTCTGATCGGGCCGGCGTCGGTGATCGTGGTCAACGATGTCCGGCACGAGCTGTACCCTGAGTTCCTTCAGAGGACGGTGCCATACTTCTTCAAGTTCGACAAGATACGCCGCTGCTACAAATGGGCCGATGTAGCATTCGTGCAGGTAAGCTACTACACCACAAGACACCACCACAGCACTACAGCACTACAGCGCAGGACACCTACAGCAATAAGAAACAGAAATACAGCAGTGTTTTGCAGTAGGGAAGGCTCGGGTTCTTACTAGGAATAGGGTGCATTCTACGCTACTTACTGTACCTTCGGCATAATGCCTCTCCGATTTTTGGTTTGTTCCTGTAAGCACCAGCCATAATTTTCGTTCTTGTTGCCCTGGACCAATGCGGCGGCAAGGGGGGGGTACAAGAGGGGGTACAGGAGGGGGCAAGGGGGGTTACATCCGCCTTCCCCACCGGGGAAGGGCCACCATAGGCCACCCTAGGCCACCCGCGAGAGTGACTCTAACTTTCGCCCAAAGCAAGACTTCAACACATGCTTCAGCACTTACTTGCAAGCATATGTTCTGGGCGTACCGTACCATCACTTTCCAAGTTAAGATGGGTCACACAGCCACAAAGCGAAAACCCAAAGACGGCAGCAGATACCTTTATGCTACCGCTCGCGGGAGGTGCGAGAGGAGCACCTAGCCACTGAAAAACCAGTCCCGCAAAAAGTAACTTTATTATGCTATAGCCTTCAGAGTAGGTATCTTGGGTAACCAACATCCTGTACTGCGTGGGCCCACCGAAAACAAACGACTCATTGGAGCATTTGAGCAAGACTTGAAGGGGCGTAGGCTTGATTGAGCATAGGCTATTATCTGCCGGTAAGATTCGTGTGATTATATAGGATTCAGTCTGAGCAATCTTGAGCATAAAAGGCTATTGTGTACGAGGCAGGTAATATGCATTGTGAGCAACCTTGGGCATATGCTACTATACCAGCTAGGATTTAGTGTACCACTCAATGCTGAGCACGACCTCTTAATCCGAGTTTCTTAAGCGTCTGTCTGACGTTATTGTTGGGTTGTTTCCAGGACTCTTCATGGGTCATGAATTACCCCACCGACGGGCCAGGTCGGGAGGTTTTCCAATTGTCGCGGGTCGAGTCGGGTCGGATCAGGAAGTGTTCGATATGTCACAGATTGGGTCCGATCAGGTCGGGTCAGGAGGCTTTGAATGATCGCGGGTCGCGCCGGGTCGAGTCGGGTCGGGTCGGGTCGGATCGAGTCGGGTCGGGTCACCCGTAAAAAAATCTGGATGTTTCTTCATGGATTTACATTGGATTTATTAGTGTAGCACTCGATGCTGAGCACGAGTCCTCAATCCGAATTTCTTAAGCGTCCGCCATACACGGAGCCTGGTGTTCTTTCTACGTAGTTTATTGTTCGTGTTCTTATTTAGTAGAGTCTTATTCGTGTTCTTATCACATAGGTTCTTAGTCGTGTTCTTGTTACGAAAATTCTTATTTTTGTGAGTCTATACTGTAGATGCCGCAGCGATTTCACGGCATGTCGGAGTGAAACGACACAAGGGCGTCACACCGATCGTTCGACACTAAAACCTAGTAGTTCGCCGTCAGTCAAGGTAAATTATTGGAAATTTGCCGTCCATCGGTCAAGGGCTGAAAGTTCCGGCTCCCGATATTTTCCACACTAAAACCTAGTATTTTGGCGTCAGTCAACACTATTTTCTGGAACATTGCCTTCCGTCGGTCAAGGGCTGAAAGTGCCGTCTCCCGATATTTTCCACACTAAAACCTAGTAGTTTGGCGCCAGTCAACACAATATTTTGGAACCTTACCGTCGGTCGTTCCCGTCTGTCAAGGGCTGAAAGTGCCGTCTCCTGACATATTCCGCACTAAAACCTAGTGATTTGGCGTCAACCAAAAAAATTATTGGAAATTGCGGTCGGTCGGTCAAGTGCTGAAAGTTCCGGAAAATTATTGGAAATTGCCGTCCGTCGATCAAGGGCTGAAAATTCCGAAAATTATTAGAAATTGCCGTCCGTCGGTCAAGGGCTGAAAAAGTTCCGGAAAATTATTGGAAATTGCCGTCCGTCGGTCAAGGGCTGAAAACTCCGAAAATTGTTGGAAATTGCCGTCCGTCGGTCAAGGGCTGAAAAAGTTCCGGAAAATTATTGGAAATCGCTGTCCGTCGGTCAAGGGCTGAAAGTTCCGACTCCCGATATTGTCCACACTAAAATCTAGCATTTTGGCGTCAATCAACACATTTTTTTGGAACATTGCCGTCCGTCGGTCAAGGGCCGAAAGTGCCGTCTCCTGATATTTTCCACACCAAAACCTAGTAGTTTGGCGTCAGTCAACACAATATTTTGGAACCTTACCGTCGGTCGTTCCCGTCGGTCAAGGGCTGGAGGTGCCATCTCCTCGCATTTTGGTACTTACAGGAGTGTGTTTTTTTCTTCTTTGCCCCAAAAGAGTGAACGTAACGTTCCACTGATGCCGTTTCTTAATCTTGTGTTTGTTTGCTCCACTTCTTCTTCTTCTTCTTGTTTTTATTATGTAGACATCGCCGCGAATTCACGATAAACCGCAATAGAATGCCCCGGATCCTTTATTTTGGGAAAACAAGCGCCGACACAGTTCCACGCTGTCAAATCCTAATGTTCGTGATATATATGTCGTTTTCATATTCGTGATATTCGGTCAGTTTATTTTTTCTCTCTCTCTTAGCTCGGCAATGTCTTGTTCTCGTTCTTAACCTGACGTTATCAGGTTATTAGGTCAGTTCTTGTTCTTATTTTGTCTCTCTCTCTTAGCTCGCCAATCTCTTGTTCTCGTTCTTGACCTGATGTGTCTTCCTCGCGGATCTATCTATGCTGTAGACGCCGCAGCGATTTCACGATATGCCGGATTGGAACGATCCTGACCCATTGGGAAACCAAGCGGCGACACAATTCGACATCGTCAACTCGGGAAGGGATGGCGTCGGAGGAGCTCTGTCTTGCGGGCAGGGCTCTCTTTGGCGGGTGCAGGTAAGTCGAAGGCGGCAGCTGACGCGTGCCCTATACCGTTCGATAAAGGTCGTACGAACAGCGGGCTACTCGCTTTAAGAGCGTCCCACAAGAAGAGAAAACGGGCTTACGGGCGGTCAAATCGGCTTTGTCGCAGTTTGCGACGTCTACAATAAAGCCTACCCCGGGATACATTTAATACCCAATCTGAGATGCGAGATGCACAAAGATGCGAGCGCTAACGCTGGCCTGTTCCGAGGGACTCTCAAATGTCTTAAATCGGATACCCCAATGTGTGTGTTTCGTTTTTCGTTTTGTTTTTCGTCTATCCTCCGACGACGGATGATGGGTAACACGACAACGAAAGCTTGAGCTCCCCACACTTCGACGTGTCTCCGTAGACGACGCGTGCGATTGTCGAGGTGTTAACAGCCGAAAAGGTGTGTGCTGAACGACGGGGCTACGACGGGGCTCCCTCCCCCAACATGGTCGGGTTGGCGTTAGCGTTAGGATTAGCGTTAGCGTTAGGGTTAGGGTTAGGGGTAGCGTTAGCGTTAGGGCTAGCGTTAGCGTTAGGGTTAGGGTCAGGGTTAGTCCATTATTTTTTTGGTAAAAGGTTTTGTTGCATGCCTGGTACCTCGTATATACGACATTAGGGTTAGTATATAAGCCAAGCCGGTCGCCCCGGTGGCGTATCAGGTTATCCTCGAGCCTGGTATAGATAGGTCATTTTCGTTAGTTCGAATCCCGCCGAGTGCATACTCGTATAAATTTATGTGGAGACTTTTTGTTGTGCACAAATTGACTTGCGGAAAGCGCGAGAGCGCGAGTTAGCAACACTCGATGAAAAATCGACGAGCAGTGGGATTGCTGAACCCTATGCGCGATAAAAAATGAAGACAAGAACCGGGGGGGAGAAGGGACGACACCTGTGGCCACGGCTTGTCCAGAAGAAGCTGGAAAGTACAAGTGTGCGAAATATATATACATATATATAGACTATATATACGACATAGCATCTGTCTTCGGGTACATTTGGCGTTGTTGCACGTTGTTTTTTCTCGAAGTCCCTTGTTGGGTGGGGCAATGATGAAATAGACCCTCAGAAAATTATAAGATTCTCCTGTACCATAAGCAGAAACTTATTATCTTGCCCTGCACGGTAAGCACGCGTCACATGTTGCGTGTTAATTTAATCAACCCTTCCTATGGAGGGGTGGCACCGTTCGGCCAAAACGCGAAGCGATTCCGACCAATAATATGAAACCGAGATATTGGTTGTAGGCTACATGTAGATTCTTGTTTAAGGAGAGGTGTGCCGGACACTAGCACCGGTCGAACAGCTACGTAGGGCATTTTCTTAATTCCCCGCAATTGGTCCGACCAAGGTTCTTGTGGAGCTCTTTCTTGTGAGAGGGCCGATGGTGCATCTGAATCATGGGACTCCCCAACCGGCGAAATTTGTTGTAAGGCCGGGCCTGATACAGAGACAGACCACTTATGTTGCAGATATATATACTGAGCAGGCTCCAAGATTTTCACTTAGCTTGTGTTCTCCTTAGAAAGGCTCTTTGTATTGTTCCCGCCGAGCCAAGGAAGGAACTGAGTCGCTACTGTGCGCGATGCCAATCGGTGCTAATCCCGTTTTCCTATACGCACACGTCTTCAAAAGCACGTGAAACCCTTTTATCCAATATGCGCATCCTAGATCCTACGCCTTGGCTAGGCTCCCGGGGCGTACCATAACAGGAGCTACCCAAACAAACGTCGCTGGAATGCCGTTCGCATTTGGCATATATTTATGGTTGTATATTCCTATTAGTTCGCCTTCACGGGCCATGGTTATACTGTGGTTATACCGTGGTTATACCGTGGTTATACTGTGGTTGTACTGTGGTAATACTGTGGTTTTACTGTGGTTATACTGTGGTTGTTTACCGAAATGTTTTTTTTTTCTTTTGTAGCTCCTCAAGCAGAGAGCCTAGGAAAACGTACTTTGCAGCCCCGCCCTACCGTATAATCCATACTTTTTTCGTTTATACCTAGAACGCGCAGACGCCAACAACACGTTTTTGGGCCCCGTCTATAGCGACCAAAAAAACGAAGATTGCGATATTTTCAAGCGTCTTTGCCAGTAGCTTGAGCGCGTAGAAGCACGAACGAGTAGGAGCATACTGCTGCGCCCGTGGCGTGTGAATCTTATGCATAGTCAGCGTTATAGCTGTCCTTATAGTTGTCCTTATAGGTGTCCTTATAGTTGTCCTTATTGTTTGTCCTTATTGTTTATAAAGTTGTCCTTAGAGTTGTCCTTATAGTTGTCCTCATAGTTGTCCTGCAGACACCAGCTTGTTTCATCGCCAACCGGCAATAATAGCCGATGCCGCATTCGACCGTTTTCGTCGCCAACTTTTGCCGCTGTAGTCTCAGAAACAATTTACGTCCTGAATTATTCATGGTGTGAATTACTTCCCTGTTCCTATCATAGCTATGGATTCTCTGAAGTAAATGTCAATCTATGGGGTCTCTAAAATAAATATTAAAAAAGAAAATGTGTCGATTTTTCGTATACTCCTTTGTACTCCTTTACAGGTGCTGCGAGAGGGCATTCGGCCGGACGGGAGCAAGTACACCAAGAAAGGCTCAGGGCTGGACCAGGTAAGGTCTATCTAGCGTTACAGCAGTATTTATGGCTTTATTGATTACATCGGTCGGCGACAGAAGTAATGTAGTGTACCTATTCTTGGCTATTTTTTTCTGGCTTACGGTATTCCTAACCTGTTTAAGTGCAGCACCGGCCCTCTGACAAGGAACGGAGATAATACTGGTTTAAGGCTAGATTTATCATTTAAGAACTGGTGTGTCCTACAACAACTGCAGCCAAAAACCGACTATAAAGTTTCCTATTTCCCGGATATTTTTAGACTAAGTTATGTTGGAGCTCTTTTTTGCGAGCGGAACGATGGTGTGCCCAAGGTGTGCCCAATAACGTTGCGATGCCGTTTGTGACGTAAAGCATCATTCCAATATTACCTACAGTATACTGTAGGCGGCCGTGCGGTTATTCCTCCGGGATAGGTTTCATTTACACCTTTACACCTTCCATTTTGTTTCTGAAAGGATTTTCTTAAAGGAGTCATCCCACGGTAGGTATGATAGTAGGTATGATAGTAGGTATGATGGTAGGTATGATAGTAGGTATGATAGTAGGTATGATAGTAGGTATGATGGTAGGTATGATAGTAGGTATGATGGTAGGTATGATAGTAGGTATGATAGTAGGTATGATAGTAGGTATGATAGTAGGTATGATAGTAGGTATGATAGTAGGTATGACATTAGGTACGATAGTAGGTATGCTATTAATAGTAGGTATGATAGTAGGTACGATATTAGGTATGATAGTAAGTACGATAGTAGGTATGATAGTGGTTGCACTTTTTAATGTCCGAACGGTTCTGACTAGTTCTGATCGGTTGAGCCCCTCGAAATGTGTGCAACTATCGGTTAGTGGTCCTTTTTAGCGAGTACGTTGGTTTTAGTAGTATTACTACATAGTACTGTATTATTTACAGTATTAGTAGGTATATTAATACAGTAACGCATAGAAACGTTGGTCAGGTTGCGCGAACGAATGCCTTCGAAGTCACGTTTTCGGGTTACGATGTTGATGATGGATGATGAATGATATTGAGATATTCCTCATGTTAGGAGGTCAGAAACTTCCGTTGCACCCCTAGCGCGGGGTGGCTCAAAGGTACAAAGGTGGTTGCTCGCTGGTATAGTATAGAGCGCCTAGGGCGAAGACCCTTGCAATCGTTTGCTTCAAACCGCTGGCGTTGGCATAGCGCGCGTCGTTCAATGGTGGTGCTGAGGTGTACTCGCTTGCCCGTTTCAGTGAAAGCTGCCGGCTAGCGTTACTCTTTATCCTTCAAAGGATTGTCGTCTGAAAACGTTCCACACTCAACTTAATCTATCTTTGCCGGACCTAAATAACTACTGTTGTCCTAAAGAGGTCTTGGCCGGACTTAAAAAGCTACTATTAAAAGTAAAA